>OW240912.1:263350699-263553329 GCA_933207985.1 Pelobates cultripes
CTCACTCCACATCTCAAGAATTTTCTTTTATACACGTGGGACCTACCATCACGAACTGTGATAAGTTTTGGACTATTGTTTATTTTATATATATTATTAAAATTGTTTTATTATCTATTAGTTGATTGTATTTTATATATCTTAGTATATATTTTAGGCGCACCCTTATTGTGCTGTTTGCTTTGTGTTCCACGCTACACAGAGTGCCTGGCAGGAGGGAGCGCTATGCGCTCACCTCCTGCCGGTCACTCCGGCTTTGCGCCCGCCGGGCCAGTGCGCCCTAAGGCGGCCACTTGTGCCGCCTTATGGATGCGCCGGCGGAGCGCACCTTCCCTCCCTACGGCGACATATGGCCACGCGCCCACAGAGGGGGCTCGGCGTGCCACCTGTGGCACGCATGCCATAGGTTCGCCATCACTTGTCTAGTACAATCTCGAAAAACTCTTACAGGTAAACACGCAGATTCACATTTACTACCATTACATGGCAATCCTCTTACTACCCACAAATATATTCTGTATCTTAGAATCCTTCTAGTTAGATTAGGTCTAAAACACAGCTCTTACTCAGGCCACTCTGTCCGCATAGGGACAGCAACTTCTGCTTCCAGTTACAACATTCATACTCATATTATAAAGAAATTGGTCCGTGGGAAGGCATCAGCCTTTTCCACAACCACAAGAAATCAGACATGCTTTCAATACAATTGTAGATTATGCTAGCTTTAGTGTATCTATAATCTTAATTTTATTAATGACAGGAGGCAAGTATTTGCTTAAGACTTTCTTTACTTAAGCTTTACAGCAGCACTTTTTTACTTAGTAACAGGGTAACCAATCAGAAAAAAGATAACAAGGTATAAAAGTCCCTCCCTGTGATGTCACTTCCTCTTTCTGGCTGCGAACAAATAGGAACAGGAACTGAAAATGAACCAGATGAGAAATTCAGAATGCCAGATGAGAAAGTTGATGCTTGAGAGGGAACAGGAACGTAAACATGTCTTCTTGGAGAGCTGAGATGAGGCTTGAGATGGAACAGCAACTAGACTTGTCCTCTTGAGGGGGGCTTTACGCTGAAACGAGAGAGACGGATTAATCTGTGAATTGGACTTCTAAAATATGACATCCAGTAGTTAGAAATCATATATTATAGCCCGCCTCCAACAAAGTGTAATCTATCCACCCATAGAGTGTAACCCTTAGCCCCCCATGGCAGAAAGACATAGTGTATTGACTCTTGTCTTAGATGAACTTACCTACAGAGGCGACCTTAGGGGGGGGAACGAAAGTGAAGGGTGGGAAATTCTCGCCTCTTGTCATTAATAAAATTAAGATTATAGGTACACTAAAGCTAGCATAATCTACAATTTTATAACATGACAGGAGGCTTCGTATTTGCTGTTTTAACGCTCCCCGAGAAGGGCTAAGGAAGCGTGCACAGCCGGACGAAAATAGAAGCTGCGGAACGTCTGTTCCCGGGACCAGTCTGCTGAGTGAAGAATGTCCCGAAGTGAGGCTCCAGCGTTGAATGCTCCCGATGCCACCGCTCCCCTGATGGAGTGGGCTCCGAAGGAGGCTTCAATCACGGCCAGGGAGAGCAACCACCTAACCCATCGGGAAAGGGTTGTGGTTGACACAGGATTATGTAGTCGGACGTATGAGACCAATAGTTGGCTGGAGGAGGTTGAACGGAGAGAGGAGGGGACTAGTAAATAACGAGAGAGAAGTGATACCACACACAATTTTGGATGGTTAGGGAAATAAGGGTAAAATACCGAAGAGGAGTTTGATTTTGTCCGTCTGGACACGGAAAAGGAGACACCTTCTGGGGAAAAGTTGATAGCGTCATGGTCAAATGCTCGAACATCCGACACTCGTCGGAAGGACACTAAGCAAAGTAAAAGGGTGAATTTTGCTGAGAGTTGACAGAGGGTTAGATCTTCGTTGTTCGGCCAAGTTTCTAGGAAACGAATCATGACATTAACGTCCCATAGATGGGAGTATTTCGGTGTTGGGGGGCGAACCAGTTTAATGCCCCTCAATAGTCTACAAACCAGCGAGTCCTGGCCAACTGGAGCTCCGTGTAGAGGAACATGGGCTGCCGAGATTGCTGACCGGGCAACGTTGATGGACCGGTATGTACGGCCTAGGTCGAACAGATGCGAGAGGAAATTCAATATGAACTGTCTAGGGGCTGGAAGGGGATCGGTATTCCATTCTAGGCACCAATTGCACCAAGCACTCCAGGAGCAAAGGTAGCATCTTCTGGTTCCAGGAGCCCAAGAATCCCAGAGGAGTTCCTTAGATCTCTGCGCTAATTCTCCGAAATTCCAGGATCCCCTGAAAGAGTCCAAGCCACTAATTGGAGGTGGCCTTGTATTATCATCGGATGAGGGTTTCCTTGAGGGTCCTCTAGAAGGTTGGGCCATGGAGGTAGAAGGAGGGGATGTTGGCAGGAGAGGTCCAGGAGATCTGGGATCCATGCTTGGCCCTGCCAGAGCGGGGTGAGTAGTACCAGTGTGACCTGTTGTCTGCGAATCTGAAGAAGGACTCTTGGGATCATCGCAAACGGAGGGAAGGCGTAGGCTCCCGTCGTCGGCCACTTCTGAAGGAAGGCATCTACTGCCGAACATTCTGGGTCTGGTAGCCAGCTGAAGAAACGTGGGACTTGAAAATTCGTCCGGGAGGCGAAAAGGTCCAGAATAAACGGGTCCCTGAGTTTGGAGACGTGGAAGAAAACTGATCTGTGTAGGCGCCAGTCGCTGCTGTCTCTCCAATGTCGGGAGAACCAATCCGCGGTAGTGTTCGTCTCCCCCGGGAGATATTCTGCCCGAAGTGTTATGTTGCGCTGGAAGCAAAAATTGTAGATGCCCTTTGTCACCTAGGGTGCGAGATCTGGCCCCATCCAATTTGTTGATGTATTGGACGGCTGAGATATTGTCCATTCGAAGGAGAATACAACAGTCTGAGAGGTGATTGGCCAGACTGCGGATTGCAAACGAGCCTGCGATTAACTCCAGACAGTTGATGTGGAGAAAGTGTTCTGCATCGGTCCATGTTCCCCTGGTGGAAGTTGTATGACAAGTTGCGCCCCAGCCTTGGAGGCTCGCGACTGATTCCACCACAAAGTCCGGAGTGGGGCCGAAAATTGCTTTGCCGTTTCAGGCAGACATGTGGCGAAGCCACCAGTAGAGTTCCTCCCTCATCTCGGTAGTGATCGGGACCCTCTGGTCGTATGATGGATGGGTCTGGAGGAATTGAGCCTTCAAGCATTGCATGGCCCGATAATGAAGGGGACCTGGGTAGATTGCCTGAATGGAAGCAGAAAGCAAACCTACAATCCGAGCTAAACCTTGGAGAGGTAGATCCACTTGTCGAAGCATCTTGCGTAGTTCCTTCCTGATCGCAGTTAACTTGGATTGAGGCAGGTGGAGAACACAGGAGTCGATCTCGAAGCCGAGAAATTGTATGATTTGGGATGGAGTCCGTGAGGATTTTACCTTGTTGATGACAAATCCCAAGGATGCGATCAACGAGGATGTGTAGTTCGTCTGTGATTGCAGTCTGGATGCGTCGTCGCAGAGTAGTAAGAGGTCGTCGAGGTAGATTAAGCAGCGAATGCCTCTTGCTCAAAGATGTGCGGTGACTGGTTTGAGCAGTTTGGTGAAGCACCACGGAGCGGAACTCAGGCCGAATGGAAGGCAGGTGAATTGGAAGATCCGGTGGTGCCAAAGAAAGCGGAGAAAACGTCGACTGGATGGATGTACTGGTACGGAGAGGTAAGCATCCTTGAGGTCGAGTCGGGTGAACCAATTGCCTGGTCGGAGAATGTCTCTGAGGAGATGTATCCCTTCCATTTTGAAATGCCTGTATATCACAAAGGTATTTAATTGGCGAAGGTTGATTACCGGGCGGAATTCCCCTGATTTCTTTTTGACCAAGAAGATGAAACTTAGAAAGCCTTCGTCGTGTGGAGCGGGTTGAATCGCTCCTTTTGTTAGTAAGGAACGTAGTTCTGAATCGAGAAGGAGCCTTTGAGATTTTGACATTATCGGGTAATGGGGAGGACCTGTTTGAGTAGGGAGAGAATAAAACTCTATGAAATAACCCTGAACTGTGTTTAGAACCCAGGTATCTGAAGACAGCGTGAAAGGTGAAACGTAGGAAATCTCAACTGTTGGGTATCTGTTGCGTCCACGGGCTCTACTTCCTCTTCCCCTATCTGCCCTTTGGGTGTAGAAGCCCCTTGATTGATAGTTGGGGAAGAACAATGAAGTGGGGGGTCACTGGCGTTGGCCTGTGGCCCAGAAGCGGCTGACTGCACGACCCCTTGGACGGCCAGCCCTGCCAAAAATCCATGAGGGTTGTTGGTGGAATACTCTTCTCATGGATGATTGCGCCTTGTTCAGGGTGGCGTATAAGTTTACATGCTTGTGTAACTCTTTAATATAGGGTTCTCCAAATAATAGACCTTTGGCCTTGGGGCCCAATTCTTTGGTTCCCAGGTCGGCTAGTTTGGCATCCATACGCAGCAGCACTGCTTTTCTACGCTCGGTACAGAGGGATGTATTTGCATTGCCCAGCAGGCAAATGGAGCGTAGTGCCCATTCTCTGATCACAGATGGGTCTAAAGGGCTTCATCAGCCAGTAGTAGAATTCTTGCCAGGGGCCCCAGGATATCTAACATCTTGTCCTGGGTGAGGCGTAGGCTGCGTTCGATGCCCTTTTTAAGGTCACGGCCAGATCTGGCTAGATATGTGTAAAGCAGCGTATCAAACTCCGGGGTCATAGCGACCTTGTCCGGCAGAGTAGGCCTTGGGCATTCAGCTCTTAGGCGCTTGCGGACCTCCCGTTCTAGGGGTCTCCTGATCCAGAAATGGATATACTGGGAGAGATGATTTGGGAGCATTCTGAAGATCGAGGGTATCTGATCTATCGCGGGTCAAATAGGGGTTCCCCAAGTGTATCCAGAAAGGTTTCGGGTACTGAATCCTCCGTTGTGGGGTCTCCCGTGATATCTTGAGGGAAAGGTGCTTCTCTGAAAGATGTCTCAGGCCAGTCCTCTTCGTCTTCTGAAGAGTGGCCAGCTTGCCATTCATCTAGAATGGCCAATGGGTGTGAGTCGAAAGAGTCCTCTTCCTCCTCCGACAGAGTAGGTTGTACGGAGTGTTTCTCTTTCGCGTCCGCCTGTTTTGGGCGTTTCGCCGGTTCTTTCCCTTTGCGTTTGAGTGGTTCTGGCCCATCCCCTTTCCAATATCGTTTATTGGATTTGGAAGGGTTCCTTTTTGTGGAATCGGAATCATCCGCATCTTCATCAGAGTGCGGGGGCTCAGAAATTTTGAGATCTTTGGGCTCAATGGGCAGCACCCGAGCCAGGGTCTTTTCTAGTGAAGCGGCAACAGCCGCATTTATAATTGCTTGCAGGTTTTGGTCTTGGTTTGAAGCCTCCATAGCAACAGTGTTGGTACCTATCGGGCAGAATAGGCCAGCATTAGAATGTATTTTAAGGCCGTCTTGTATATCACAAGATTTTGAATTTCAACAGTGCAAGCTGTAATTGGGGGTCACCCAGAATCAATAACCTCAGGGAGTAATTATTCAAACCCGTGTAGAGGTATGGTGGCACAGACAAAACGGGCCAAGCATGGGCTGTACAATTTAACAGCAATCATAAGTTATATTTAGGGATTTACCCTAAAAAAAACCTCACAGTATTAATGTGATAAATATTTGGATGAATGACATTGGGGGTTTCTCCAAACATAACAGTAATGAAGTAGTTTAACACGAATTCAAAATATTATTTGGTCAATGTAGTATTTTTAATTCACCACCAGGGGGAGTTAGTATAAGCCATAACTCTCATGAAACTGAAATTACAGAGTGGAGCATCCCTAAGGAGAGAAGTAGTAAAATCTCCTCTGTGAGGGAATATTATCCTGGGGGAAATGAATAAGACCATAAGATGATGAACTTATATATACATATATTTGGTTAACAATATTTCAATCCTGCCGCGATGAGCAGTTAAAATGGCCGCCATGCGGCTAGAATGGGTGCCGATCACGGCTCCAAGAAAATGGCCGCCGCGATCTCGCACATTCGCACAAGAGAGAAAGGTCCGTTTGGGTCTTGTGGAGATGCGCGAGATCCAAGATGGCCGCAGTGCGCACTCAGGGCCGTTGGAGGCGGTCTCCACGGCCCAGAAAGCCTGGGAAAAACGGGGCAGAATATGCCGACCGCAATCCGGACTGAATGAAAAGTAGGAAATTCAGAAAAAAGAAACAGAAGTGCAAATGACAGTTTAAAAATGAGCTAATAGAGAAAAGAGGCAGTAAATAAGAGAATAAGTTAAGAGAAAATTTTTTAGGAAGATTAGATAAGGTAGGAACAAACACCTTAGGTATAGGAAACAAAATATTATAGCTAAAATATGAGAGAAACAGATAGGTAAAAACAAAGAGTAAATAAAAGAATAAACCACAGAAACACACAGAAAGTAGGAGGAGTGGCACTCTGACCTGTACTGGTGTGAAGCAGCAAAGAAAGAGGAAGTGACATCACAGGGTCAAGGACTTTTATACCTTATCTTTTTTTCTGATTGGTTACCCTGTTACTTAGTAAAAAAGTGCTGCTGTGAAGCTTAAGTAAAGAAAGTCTTAAGCAAATACGAAGCCTCCTGTCATGTTATAAAATTGCTCTATACCAGGGTTAGGCAACCTTTTAGCAGCAATGTGCCCAAATGAGATTGTGATGTCTCATAGCGTGCAGGTCCTATTTTTTTTTTTTAAATTGAGGTGTGAATGTTGCCGTTTTCGGCTTGTGTTATACTACAGTTGCTTTGTATCATTGTATTTCTGTGTATATGAGCGATTATATTGTATATGTTCATGAGTAGTTTGTGGTACTGTGAGTGTGTACCTATGAATGTGGGCTGTGTTTGGGGGCTGCTTGTAAAATTGTGTGTGTGGATGGATGGATATGTCACATTGTGTGTTTGGTAGTTTGTGTATGTGTGGGGCTGTTTAGGGTATTGCATGTGGGGTTGTGTGCATATATTGGGAGAGTTATTCTGCATTTCTGTGTATATCTAGCAGTGTGGATGGCTTCCCTGGGTACCAGTGAGGACCAGGCCAGCCAGGTACAGGTCAAAGACAGAAGCTGCAACAGCAGCTGCGGACCGCTCTACTACAGTGTGGATTCCCATTCCCATCTGAGAACACTTCCTATACGTGCTGCAATGCATAAATTGAGGATTGTCCTTCGTCACCTTTTCATATTAGAAGATATCTGAAGTTTCACTGGGACTCCTGATAGGCCAGAGCCTATTTGGCTCTAGCAGCCTTGAGTGTCGTGCAAAGACACCTCGAGTGCCCTGCGTGGCACACATGCCGTAGGTTGCCTACCCCGGTCTATATGTTTGTATGTCAATCATTATTAAAATCAAGTTCATGCATTACAATTTTTGCCCACTTTATTACAGGTCTACCTTCTCATCCGTTCCGGCACACCACAACCAACTTTTCAATATTTACTTCATTTTATATAATACTAATCGGCCAAACACAAATATATAATAATAAATAAAAAAAATTAAATTAGCTTTTTATCACATCACATGAATGGTCTCTGCACAACTGATCAGCTGTTATTGTTTTTTTTATTCAAAACTGATTTTATAGGTTACAATGTACATCTGGTTGCTAGAGAATACCATGTATACTTTGCCATGTACGAAGCAATGCGAGGGTGCATGTTTAGTTACAGTGCAGGTATTGGTATAGCAATTTTAGAATAGGCCTGTCAGTGATCCATATAAGTTCAGCTAAAGGTGTGTATTATTTTTTATGAGTTGCAACAGTCACCTGCTAGTAAAAAGAAAAGAGACAGAACATATAAAAAAAAAAAAATTATGTATTTTGATTAATGTAGGTGAAATGTTAGATTCTAACATAATAAGTCTCATATGAAAATCTATTCCAAAGATAGGGGAATGAGAGATAGAGTACACATATATACACCCTTATATATATATATATATATATATATATATCTCATTTTATTCAGTGGAAACAGGGATTTCATTTAATATCAAATATTTAGCTATGAAACATAATTTAATATGAAAAAAATGGGAGAAAAGATTTTTTTAAAACATGTTTAGTTCTACATGACATTTTAACTGTCAATGTCATAATACTGTTTGCTTTTACTGCAATAAAACACACATATTTGTATTCAGCAAAGTCTCACGTGTAAGACAGTATCCCCTATGTACAGGTTTTATGGCGTTTTGGGAAGTTACAGGGTCCAATATAACACATTACATTTGAAATTGAAATTCGCCAGATTGGTTACGTTGCCTTTGAGACTGTATAGTAGCCCAGGAATGAAATTTACACCCATAATGGCATACCATTTGCAATAGTAGACAACCCAAGGTATTGCAAATGGGGTACGTCCAGTCTTTTTTAGTAGCCATTTGGTCACAAACACTAGCCAAAGTTAGCGTTAGTATTTGTTTGTGTGTGAAAAATGCAAAAAAACGCAAATTTTGGCCAGTGTTTATGACTAAGTGGATACTAAAAAAGATTGGACATACCCCGTTTGCAATACCTTGGGTTGTCTACTATTGCAAATGGTATGCCATCATAGGGGTAATTTTCATTCTTGGGCTACCATAGGGTCTCAAAGGCAACGTAACCAATCTGGCGAATTTTAATGTGAAAAAATGAAACGCAAGCCTTATATTTGGCGCTGTAACTTTTGAAAACACCATAAAACCTGTACATGAGGGGTACTGTTGTACTCGGGAGACTTCGCTGAACAAAAATATTTGTGTTTCAAAACAGTAAAAAGTATTGCAGCAATAATATCGTCCGTGTAAGTGCTGTTTGTGCGTGAAAAATGCAAAAAACTTCACTTTTACTGGCGATATCATCGTTGTAATACATTTTACTGTTCTGAAACACTAATATTTGTGTTCAGCGAAGTCTCCCGAGTAGAACAGTACCCCCCATGTACAGGTTTTATGGTGTCTTGGAAAGTTATAGGTTTAAATATAGTGCTAGCAAATTAAATTCCCTTTACTTTTGGCATGGGTTGTCAGGCAGGTCCCGCTAATTGTAATTAATTAAGATACCTAATTATGTAAAAATATTACATAAATATATATGTAGAATATATGTATATATAATTTTTTTTAAATATTTTTATTTATATATAGGCATATATAGTGATATATACGTATATATTTATGTATATAGATATATTATTTCGTTCTACATGTATTTTGATATAAAAATATATATTAATATCACAATACAGTTAGAACAAAATAACACATCTATATATTTATTTATTTTTAATTATATTTAACGTATTTACATTTTTTTATATTATATATAATAATTATATATATATATTTAATCAGTATACGTCTACGTGTAATTTGAATATATATATATATATATATATATATATATATATATATATATATATATATATATATATTAATAATAAAATACACCTAGACAGTGAATGTGTGTGTATGTATATGTGTGCATAATATATATATATATATATATATATATATATATATATATATATACACATACACACACACACACACACACACATACATACACACACACACACTTAGATCATATATATATATATATATATATATATATATATATGATCTAAGTATATAATTTATTTATTTTTTTGCACTTTTAACTTAATTTTATTTTATTTCCAGCCAGCAGGGGGACTACCTGCCATTACAGGCAGCCCCCCTGCTGGCAATACAGAAGCCAGCTATCCCGGCCATGTGATTGTGAGGTCCTCGCAAGGACCTCACTCTCACAAGCCGGGGGCAGGACGTCGGATGTGCTGCGGGGGGCTCCCTGGGAGTCCCCCCAACTGAGATCGCCGGCGTGAGATCGCCGGCGACCGGGCAAGTACAAAAAAAAAAACGGAGGGTGTACTATTACGCCCGGCGGCGTTTAGAGCTGCCTAAAATAGGGCGTAATAGTACACCCTCCGGCGTTAAGGGGTTAACAACCAGTTATGTGTGGAACAATTGAACAGTGGAAGTTACGTGAGCTGATGTGATGGAAGCAAACTGAGGTTGCCTGCACTGATGAGGACAGTTGTAATGAGAGAGGCTTATTCAGTAAAGTTCTGATTAGGAAATGACACACCGGGAGAAAGGGATAGAAGACACACACATACACAGATCAGTCACAACATTAAAACCACTGACAAGTGAATAACTTTGATTATACTGTTACAATAGCATCTGGCAAAGGGTGGGATATATTAGGCAGCAAATGAACAGTCAGGTCTTGATTTCTTGATATATTGTATTGTAACAGGAAAAATAGCAAATCAAAAAAGATTTGCGACTTTGACAAGGGCAAAATAATGATGACTAGATTACTGGGTCAGAGATTCTGTGTTCCCGGTAAGTCATAATTAGTACTTACCAAAATTGGTGCAAGAAAAGACAGATGTCAGATGGTGAACAGATGTCGGGGCACCTCAAGGTTCATTGATGCATGTGCGGAGCAAAGGCTTGCCCATCTGGTCTGATCACATAGAAAAGCTACTGTAACTAGTTTGCTGCTTAGGAGGTCAGAGTGCCCATGATGACCCCTGTCCACTGCCGAAAGGACCTTCAATGGGGACTTGAGCATCAGATCTGAACCATAGAGCAATAGTAGAAGGTTGCCTGGTCAGATGAATCACAGTTTGTTTTACATCAGGAGGATGGTTGTTTGCAAGTGCGTTGTCTACCTGGGGAAGAGATGGCAGCAGGATGCACTATGGGAAGAAAGTAGGCTGGCAGAGGCACTGTTGTGCTCTGGGTAATGTTCTGCTCGGAAACCTTGGGTCCTGGCATTCATGTTGATGTTATTTTGAGATGGTTACAGACTACATACAACCCTTCATGGCTATTGTGTTCCTCATTGGTAGTGGCCTCTTTCAGACAGAAATTGCACCCTGTCACACTGCAAAAATTATCCAGGAATGGTTTGAGGAACATGACACACAGTTCAAGATCTTGGCCTCCAAATTCCCCAGGTCTCAATTCAATTGAGCATCTGTGAGATAGCATGTGCTGTAACCACAAATATGATCCATGAAGGGCCCTTGCACAACTTGAAGTACTTAAAGTATCTGCTGCCAGTGACAGATACCACAGGACACGTTGAGAGGTCTTGCGCATTCAAAGTGTCCAAAGGAAAGCATTTCTCAATGCTTTCCTATGGACGCTCTACGCCAGGCTGGATTAACCCCAAATGTAAACGTAGCAGTTTCTCTGAAACTGTTCTGTTTACATTAGAAGGGTTAAAACCTGATGGACCTGGCACCCAGACCACTTAATTGACCTGAAGTGGTCTGGGTCACTATAGTGTCCCTTTAATGTTGTTGCATATGAATACACGAAAGTTATTTCCATTTTTTTTTTCTGCTTCGTATAATGAAAAAGACAACATATATAGAGTCCACAGGCAGTTACGCAGGGTATCTTGTAACATAGCATGCAATAACATGCCAGGTATTATCACATGCTGCACGAGTCATCTAGGGCCAGGGTGAGTGGGTATGCTATCTGGTCCATTCCCAGACAGCATGTTGCAAATAGAAGTCTGCAGTGGTGAAAGTATTAGCCGTGGTTACTAGTGTAATAATTGATAAGAGACTAAGGAAAGTGTGTGCATGAGAAAAATACAATTCGGGGGAGATTTATCAGGACAAAACAGGTGCTACACTGGATGCATAGACAAATGTTTAGAGAATTTGAATCTGTTTCCATGGTGATTTGTCCTTATCCAGCACTGTGCACCAGAATTTCACCTGCTTTTGACCATATTTACCGTATATACCTCGAGTATAAGATGAGTTTTTGGCACATTTTTTGTGCTGAAAACCCCCCACTCGTCTTATACTCGAGTGAGTGTCTGTATTATGGCAACTTACATTTCCATAATACAGACAAGGACCGCCGGGCTCATTACAAACCCGGCGGTCCTGTTGGGGGCTGGCAGAGAGCTGTAACTTACCTTTCCTGCAGCTCCTGTCAGCTCCATTCTCTCTCCTGCGTTCCGGTCAGCAAACCTGTAAGTCATGCGAGAGCCGCGGGGTCAGAGCATTGCCACGGGTTACCTTGGCAACACTCCGCGCGGCACTCAGGCCGCGAGACTTACAGGGGAGCTGCCCGGAACGCAGGAGAGAGAATGGAGCTGACAGGAGCTGCAGGAAAGGTAAGTAACAGCTCTCTGCCAGCCCCCCTCCTACACAGCCAATGCCACTGGACCACCAGGGAATGAGAGCCCCCCTCCCTGGCCAGCTAACAAGCAGGGAGGGGGGACAAAGAAAAACAAAAATTTTAATAAAAACAAAAATAATAAAAATGTAAAATATAATAAAATAAAAAAAATGCCCACCCCCCACCAAGGCTCTGCATCACACACACACTGCATTCATTATATACACACAATGTAAATAAATATTCAATTAATATAATTTTGGGGGGATTTAAATTTTATTACCAGTAGCTGCTGCATTTCCCAACCTAGCCTTATACTCGAGTCAATAAGTTTTCCCAGTTTTTTGGGGTAAAATTAGGGGTCTCTACTTATATTCGAGTATATACGGTAATAACAATTTTGGTTTATTTAGCTATGATTAAATTAGCAGTCAATACATGCCACATTTAGAAAAATTCTGTAATCTATAGAAATTTTGCTCAATTTGTAATCTGTGACCTGAAACTACCAAAGACTTAAATCCCAGATCTATGATACCCTTCACAAATCAGGAACAATGAGGGAATGTATTTAAAATATTTTCTGCTGTAACTTGGATAATTACTCACATATTGTTAAATGCAAACTCTGAAGATTTATTTTGCATATTTTCTAATTATTGGAAGTTATTAGGTTGCATCAGGTAAAAGCCTTATTTTTCCTTTACAACCAATATAGAATCTATGTGTGGGTGAACTAAATGCATTAAAATTTATACACAATTAGTGAACCTCATGAAAAATACCCAATAAAAAATGGCTTTTACGATAACCTCATGAGGTTATTTTTATTTGATATGTCAAGCGTGTACATACATACACACACCTCCCCCCACTCCCAGATTATTTTGACACTTTATGACATCATGCTGCTACTCCAACCAAATGCTGCGATTAGTAGAATTTGATTTGAGGACCAAGTTTAAATAGGTTCTAGAGGATGAAGACAGCCACTAGTGATGTTTTTTAACCAGTAATGTAAGCACTGCAGTTTCTTAAAAGGACAGAACCACTGCACCCAGACTATTTCATTGAGATGAAGTGGTCTGAGTGACATGAGTGGTACTTTGCCGCCCTGCTAAACATGGGCTTTAACACATCAGACCTCAGAGGTATACTTATATACAGCGGCGATGCTGATCGGGGGAGACAGCTTGACAACCTAGACAGTCCCCCTACAGGGAATCCTGCCCATATAATCGTGATACCATGCCCAGATCGGCAGTTAAAATGACTGCCTGGGTATTCAGGCAGATCTCCCAAGATCTTATAGACTTAATAAATGTAATAATCGCAAAACAAAATATACAATACTGGATTAACGTTAACTGTATAACTACCATAACCTTACCCTAAACTATTCCTAACCTTAAAACAGCATCAACCCTTTCCCTAACAAAAACCTATCCAAAACCTTATTCTAACCCTACTATCAGTTCTGATTTCAAAAGATTGGTTTCCTAGTTAAAACAGTGGAAAGTGTAATTACATTTCATACCTATTTCTCAGCCGATTAAACTGTGATCGGTGCTAAACAGCTAGCAAAGCCTGCGGGACAAATACTATGGCTCAGCGTGATCACTCAGCCACAGTGTTATGGAGTTAAAGGGCTCTAAAAATGGCCCCAGCTGACAGTGGGGAGCCCTAGATATCCATGATCCCTGTTTATTGGTGTGGGGAAACCAACAGGGATTTAACCTTGCTCACATCACAATCTATTTATAGGCACTTAAAAGAATACTGTAGTGCCAGGAACACAAAGCTGTATTCCTGGCACTACCAATCCCTCTGCCCTCCCTTCTCCCTCGAGCCACCTCCTACCCGGTAAATAAAGGGTTTAAAAACCCTTTATTTACTTACATGAACCCAGCGCCGATGTCCCTCAGTGCTGGGTGGAAGCTCCACGCCCCCTCCGTCCTGCGACGTGCATTAGACCTCTGACGCTGATGCAGAGCGTGAGGACGTCCGGCGTCAGATAACGGACCAAAGGTCTTTTTGGATTCCGGAAGCCCCCCCAGTGGCTGTCTGGTAGACTGTCTGGTTCTCTGGAACTGCAGTGTTTAACATTGCAGCACTAGGTGCAAAAGGGACAAAGCACCCAGCCCACATCAATGAGCTGAAGTGGTCTGGGTGCCTACAGTGTCCCTTTAAATACCCATTTATAGAGCAGCTTGCATCGGTCAGTTTGTGACCACTAAAAATGGCTAAAGCGGACACAGGGGAGCCACAAGTATCGATTAATACCTTTAACCCTGCTCAAAACAAAGTTGCAGGATGTATCAGTACGCCCCAACGCATTAAAGACCTATACAGTTAGGAAGTACTGACATGTCCTCATGTCGTTGAAGTGTTAATGCAGAAATAAACTAGAAAAGCTACAATTTCTGGGGAAATTGTGTGAAGTGTTCTTGCCTCAACCAGTAGTCTAGCACATTCAATTGCAACGTTGTTGCACAGTTACATTACACCATACATTTATAAAAACATTAGCAGGTGTTCAAAAGGCCCTGTCTATGACATTACTTGCTGCTGCAGCCTGACACAGGTCAGAGTATTTTGGCGGTTGCCATCTTCAAATGGTCGTATTTTAAAAACTATAAATCCTACAGCGAAGAGCTTTATATTGTGAGAATCACAAGACCCAGACCTACATTTTGATGCATAGTATGTCTCTGTAGTATTAAAATTGAAGGCACAGTCGCAGTTTAGAAATTGCACTTCAAATTTGAGCTTTGCAGAGTGAAGTTTCAATGAATGTCAATGGACGGCGTTGGTTGCAAACAAATGGTCATATTGTGAAAACTATCAGGACTATGGCGTAGCCGTTGACATGTTTAGTGGCAGCAGGGATAGCTGAATGTTTTGATATAAGATTTGTGTAGGTGGGCCTGAAAATGAGGGAGTGGCGGCAGTTTAGAAATCATGTCCTGATTTTTCAGCTTTTGCCAGCTCCCACTCTAGCTTTGCCATTCATTCCTATGGGACAAATTTCGCCACAAGAACGACGATATTCCGTGAACCATTCGGCGAAACGTTCCACAAAGTAATAGCAATCCGATCGGGAACAATCTGCACGTTTTGGTAAATTTTGGTCTATGTAGTGTAAAAACTGTGGGAGGAATTAGGGTGGCAAATTTTGCTATAATAATAATAATAATAATAATAATAATAATAATAATAATATATATGTGAGATAACATTAAGTGGTCTTGCTATGCAAGAACACTTAACTAGAAAAGCTACAACTTCTGGGGAAATTGTGTGAAGTGTTCTTGCCTCCACCAGTAGTCTACAACTGGAGTGGGTGGAGTTACTGTTATCATTTATATAGCACATTTAATTGCAACATTGTTGCACAGTTACATTAAACCATACATTTATAAAAACATTAGCAGGTGTTCAAAAGGCCCTGTCTATGACATCACTTGCTGCTGCAGCCTTGACAGGTCAGAGTATTTTGGTGGTTGCCATCTTCAAACGGTCATATTTTAAAAACTATAAATCCTACAGCGAAGAGCTTTATATTGTGAGAATCACAAGACCCAGACCTACAGTTTGATGCATAGTATATCTCTGAAGTATTAAAAATGAAGGCACAGTCGCAGTTTAGAAATTGCACTTCAAATTTGAGCTTTGCAGAGTGAAGTTTCAATGAATGTCAATGGACGGCGTTGGTTGCAAACAAATGGTCATATTGTGAAAACTATCAGGACTACGGCTTAGCCGTTGACATGTTTAGTGGCAGCAGGGATAGCTGAACGTTTTGATATAAGATTTGTGTAGGTGGGCCTGAAAATAAGGGAGTGGTGGCAGTTTAGAAATCATGTCCTGATTTTTCAGCTTTTGCCAGCTCCCACTCTAGCTTTGCCATTCATTCCTATGGGACAAATTTCGCCACAAGAACGACGATATTCCGTGAACCATTCGGCGAAACGTTCCACAAAGTAATAGCAATCCGATCGGGAACAATCTGCACGTTTTGGTAAATTTTTGTCTATGTAGTGTAAAAACTGTGGGAGGAGTTAGGGTGGCAAATTTTGCTATAATAATAATAATAATAACTAGAAAAGCTACAATTTCTGGGGAAATTGTGTGAAGTGTTCTTGCCTCCACCAGTAGTCTAGCACATTTAATTGCAACGTTGTTGCACAGTTACATTAAACCATACATTTATAAAAACATTAGCAGGTGTTCAAAAGGCCCTGTCTATGACATCACTTGCTGCTGCAGCTTGACACAGGTCAGAGTATTTTGGCGGTTGCCATCTTCAAACGGTCGTATTTTAAAAACTATAACTCCTACAGTGAAGAGCTTTATATTGTGAGAATCACAAGACCCAGACCTACATTTTGATGCATAGTATGTCTCTGAAGTATTAAAATTGAAGGCACAGTCGCAGTTTAGAAATTGCACTTCAAATTTGAGCTTTGCAGAGTGAAGTTTCAATGAATGTCAATGGACGGCGTTGGTTGCAAACAAATGGTCATATTGTGAAAACTATCAGGACTACGGCTTAGCCGTTGACATGTTTAGTGGCAGCAGGGATAGCTGAACGTTTTGATATAAGATTTGTGTAGGTGGGCTTGAAAATGAGGGAGTGGTGGCAGTTTAGAAATCATGTCCTGATTTTTCAGCTTTTGGCAGCTCCCACTCTAGCTTTGCCATTCATTCCTATGGGACAAATTTCGCCACAAGAACGACGATATTCCGTGAACCATTCGGCGAAACGTTCCACAAAGTAATAGCAATCCGATCGGGAACAATCTGCACGTTTTGGTAAATTTTTGTCTATGTAGTGTAAAAACTGTGGGAGAAGTTAGGGTGGCAAATTTTGCTATAATAATAATAATAATAATAATAATAATAACTAGAAAAGCTACAATTTCTGGGGAAATTGTGTGAAGTGTTCTTGCCTCCACCAGTAGTCTACAACTGGAGTGGGCGACGTAACTGTTATCATTTATATAACACATTTAATTGCAACTTTGTTGCACAGTTACATTAAACCATACATTTATAATACATTTGCAGGTGATCAAAGGCCCTGTCTATGACATCACTTGCTGCTGCAGCCTGACACAGGTCAGAGTATTTTGGCGGTTGCCATCTTCAAACGGTCGTATTTTAAAAACTATAAATCCTACAGCGAAGAGCTTTATATTGTGAGAATCACAAGACCCAGACCTACATTTTGATGCATAGTATGTCTCTGAAGTATTAAAATTGAAGGCACAGTCGCGGTTTAGAAATTGCACTTCAAATTTGAGCTTTGCAGAGTGAAGTTTCAATGAAAGTCAATGGACGGCATTAGTTGCAAACAAATGATTATATTGTGAAAACTATCAGGACTATGGCTTAGCCGTTGACATGTTTAGTGGCAGCAGGGATAGCTGAGCGTTTTGATATAAGATTTGTGTAGGTGGGCCTGAAAATAAGGGAGTGGTGGCAGTTTAGAAATCATGTCCTGATTTTTCAGCTTTTGCCAGCTTCCACTCTAGCTTTGCCATTCATTCCTATGGGACAAATTGCGCCACAAGAACGATGATATTCCGTGAACCATTCGGCGAAACGTTCCACAAAGTAATAGCAATCCAATCGGGAACAATCTGCACGTTTTGGTAAATTTTTGTCTATGTAGTGTAAAAACTGTGGGAGGAGTTAGGGTGGCAAATTTGGCTATAATAAGAATAAGAATAAGAATAAGAACTAGAAAAGCTACAATTTCTGGGGAAATTGTGTGAAGTGTTCTTGCCTCCACCAGTAGTCTACAACTGGAGTGGCGGAGTAACTGTTATCATTTATATAGCACATTTAATTGCAACGTTGTTGCACAGTTACATTAAACCATACATTTATAAAAACATTAGCAGGTGTTCAAAAGGCCCTGTCTATGACATCACTTGCTGCTGCAGCTTGACACAGGTCAGAGTATTTTGGTTGCCATCTTCAAACGGTCGTATCTTACAAACTATAAATCCTACAGCTAAGAGCTTTATATTGTGAGAATCACAAGACCCAGACCTACATTTTGATGCATAGTATGTCTCTGAAGTATTAAAATGAAGGCACAGTCGCAGTTTAGAAATTGCACTTCAAATTTGAGTTTTGTAGAGTGAAGTTTCAATGAAAGTCAATGGACGGCGCACTGCAAACAAATGATTATATTGTGAAACTCAGGACTATGGCTTAGCCGTTGACATGTTTAGTGGCAGCAGGGATAGCTTTAACGCCTTTGATATAAGATTTGTGTAGGTGGGCCTGAAAATAAGGGAGTGGTGGTGGCAGTTTAGAAATCATGCCCTGATTTTTCAGCTTTTGCCAGCTCCCACTCTAGCTTTCTCTTTGCCATTCATTCCTGTGGACAAATTATGCTTCACAAAAACGACGATATTCCGTGAACCATTCGGCGAAACGTTCCACAAAGTAATAGCAATCCGATCGGGAACAATCTGCACGCTTTGGTAAATTTTTGTCTATGTAGTGTAAAAACTGTGGGAGGAGTTAGGGTGGCAAATTTGGCTATAATAAGAATAAGAATAAGAACTAGAAAAGCTACAATTTCTGGGGAAATTGTGTGAACTGTTCTTGCCTCCACCAGTAGTCTACAACTGGAGTGAGCGGAGTAACTGTTATCATTTATATAGCACATTTAATTGCAACGTTGTTGCACAGTTACATTAAACCATACATTTATAAAAACATTAGCAGGTGTTCAAAAGGCCCTGTCTATGACATCACTTGCTGCTGCAGCCTTGACAGGTCAGAGTGTTTTGGCGGTTGCCATCTTCAAACGGTCGTATTTTAAAGACTATAAATCCTACAGCAAAGAGCTTTATATTGTGAGAATTACAAGACCCAGACCTACATTTTGATGCATAGTATGTCTCTGAAGTATTAAAAATGAAGGCACAGTCGCAGTTTAGAAATTGCACTTCAAATTTGAGCTTTGTAGAGTGAAGTTTCAATGAAAGTCAATGGACGCATGCTAGTTGCAAACAACAAATGATTATATTGTGAAAACTATCAGGACTATGGCTTAGCCGTTGACATGTTTAGTGGCAGCAGGAATAGATGAACGTTTTGATATAAGATTTGTGTAGGTGGGCCTGAAAATAAGGGAGTGGTGGCAGTTTAGAAATCATGTCCTGATTTTTCAGCTTTTGCCAGCTCCCACTCTAGCTTTGCTATTCATTCCTATGGGACAAATTTCGCCACAAGAACGAAGATATTCCGTGAACCATTCGGCGAAACGTTCCACAAAGTAATAGCAATCCGATCGGAACAATCTGCACGTTTTGGTAAATTTTTGTCTATGTAGTGTAAAAACTGTGGGAGGAGTTAGGGTGGCAAATTTTGCTATAATAAGAATAATAATAACTAGAAAAGCTACAATTTCTGGGGAAATTGTGTGAAGTGTTCTTGCCTCCACCAGTAGTCTACAACTGGAGTGGGTGACGAATCGTTATCATTTATATAGCACATTCAATTGCAAATGTTAAGCGTAATGTTACATTAAACCATACATTTATAAAAACATTAGCAGGTGTTCAAAAGGCCCTGTCTATGACATCACTTGCTGCTGCAGCTTGACACAGGTCAGAGTATTTTGGCGGTTGCCATCTTCAAACGGTCGTATCTTTAAAAACTGTATCTCCTACAGTGAAGAGCTTTATATTGTGAGAATCACAAGACCCAGACCTACATTTTGATGCATAGTATGTCTCTGAAGTATTAAAATTGAAGGCACAGTCGCAGTTTAGAAATTGCACCTCAAATTTGAGCTTTGCAGAGTGAAGTTTCAATGAATGTCAATGGACGGCGTTGGTTGCAAACAAATGGTCATATTGTAAAAACTATCAGGACTACGGCTTAGCCGTTTACATGTTTAGTGGCAGCAGGGATAGCTGAACGTTTTGATATAAGATTTGCGTAGGTGGGCTTGAAAATGAGGGAGTGGTGGCAGTTTAGAAATCATGTCCTGATTTTTCAGCTTTTGCCAGCTCCCACCCTAGCTTTGCCATTCATTCCTATGGGACAAATTGCGCCACAAAAACGACGATATTCCGTGAACCATTCGGCGAAACGTTCCACAAAGTAATAGCAATCCCATCGGGAACAATCTGCACGTTTTGGTAAATTTTGGTCTATGTAGTGTAAAAACTGTGGGAGGTCTGGGTCTTGTGATTCTCACAATATAAAGCTCTTCACTGTAGGAGTTATAGTTTTTAAGATACCACCGTTTGAAGATGGCAACCACCAAAATACTCTGACCTGTGTCAAGCTGCAGCAGCAAGTGATGTCATAGACAGGGCCTTTTGAACACCTGCTAATGTTTTTATAAATGTATGGTTTAATGTAACTGTGCAACAACGTTGCAATTAAATGTGCTATGTAAATGATAACAGTTACCCTCCCACTCCAGTTGTAGACTACTGGTGGAGGCAAGAACACTTCACACAATTTCCCCAGAAATTGTAACTTTTCTAGTTATTATTATTATTCTATTATAGCAAAATTTGCCACCCTAACTCCCTCCCACAGTTTTTACACTACATAGACAAAAATTTACCAAAACGTGCAGATTGTTCCCGATCGGATTGCTATTACTTTGTGGAACGTTTCGCCGAATGGTTCACGGAATATCGTCGTTCTTGTGGCGAAATTTGTCCCATAGGAATGAATGGCAAAGCTAGAGTGGGAGCTGGCAAAAGCTGAAAAATCAGGACATGATTTCTAAACTGCCACCACTCCCTTATTTTCAGGCCCACCTACACAAATCTTATATCAAAACGTTCACCTATCCCTCCTGCCACTAAACATGTCAACGGCTAAGCCATAGTCCTGATAGTTTTCACAATATAATCATTTGTTTGCAACTAACGCCGTCCATTGACTTTCATTGAAACTTCACTCTGCAAAGCTCAAATTTGAAGTGCAATTTCTAAACTGCGACTGTGCCTTCAATTTTAATACTTCAGAGACATACTATGCATCAAAATGTAGGTCTGGGTCTTGTGATTCTCACAATATAAAGCTCTTCACTGTAGGAGTTATAGTTTTTAAGATACGACCGTTTGAAGATGGCAACCGCCAAAATACTCTGACCTGTGTCAAGCTGCAGCAGCAAGTGATGTCATAGACAGGGCCTTTTGAACACCTGCTAATGTTTTTATAAATGTATAGTTTAATGTAACTGTGCAACAACGTTGCAATTAAATGTGCTATGTAAATGATAACAGTTACTCCGCCCACTCCAGTTGTAGACTACAGGTGGAGGCAAGAACACTTCACACAATTTCCCCAGAAATTGTAACTTTTCTAGGTGGTCTTGCTATGCAAGAACACTTAATAATATATATGTGAGATAATATTAAGTGGTCTTGCTATGCAAGAACACTTAATAATAATATATATGTGAGATAACATTAAGTGGTCTTGCTATGCAAGAACACTTAATTAACCTGCGTTAAACTATATCAACCACTCCCACATTGTAAATTGTTGGGTTTTTTATTTTATTTCCCTTTCCTGCTAGACCTGCTGTTATAGGGTCAGAAATAATGGCAACATACATTGTATGGTAGCTATCACTACAGGCCTAAAATAGACATTTTTAAATGCAAACTACGCTGAGCAGTTCTTTGTTTTTAAGCCTAGAAATATCTGATATATATATATATATATATACACACACACACACACACACACACATATATATACACATACACACACACAGCCATTAGACCTTTAAAATACATAAAATAAATAAAATAACCATTTTCATTGTATTATTGATCACACTAGCACTTAATTTTGGTGCATATATGTATATATCAAACAAACAGCGACCTATTAGGTCACAGAAACACTATAATACAAGTCCCTAAATTCTTCACCTCCAACTCTACACCAAATAAACTCAACTAAAGCATTCATACTGATGATAAATCAAAGGTTATGAATATCTCTGATTCAGCTTACTGCTAGAATGGAATAAAAGACACACAAGCCCAATTCATTAATGGCTAAGCATTATGTGAAACCCAGCAAAATATTACAAAACTCGTGTATACACAGAACATTGCTTTATAAGTAAAAGGTGAAAACAAAAAGAAAATACATGCAAGTCTATGACAAATAGAAATTACAGCCTAACAAACTAAAAGGATTTATGTAACAAATTAAGAAATCAATATACTAATAATATACAAATGGACCATAAAAATAGAATTTACAAAAGACTGCTTATAGAAGGATTAGGATCCCACAGTACCCTAGGGTGGACAAAGGGACACTATAGGCACCCAGATCACTTCATCTCATTGAAGTGGTCTGGGAGTAGTGTCCCTGTCCCCTTAGCCCTGCAATGTAAAACACTGCAATTTCAAAGAAACTAAAGATTCTTCCAGAAATTTTACAGAGTTTAACAATTTGCATGAGGGGACACAGCATCTTTAAACCCTCTTTTTTTAACCCTTTCAAACATGGGGAGGAGGGGCAGAGAGCAGGCAATACCTTAGGGTAGTGGTGCACTATTGCATTAGGAATACAGTTTTGTATTATTAAGGCTATAGTGTTCCTTTACTAGTTTGAGGTCTGGGTCAGATTTCACATGAGGATGGTGAATGGGTGCCATGATTAGCCAGGTCTCTTCCAGGGTCCCGATCTAACCCTTGGAACCTAGTGGCCACCTTTCGGTCAATCTACCTTGCCATGAATGTTTGCATTTTCAATAATATTACAGTTTCTCTTACGGACTAGAAATGGCATAATTATAGTTTACCACATGTCTAAAGGACATTTATTTACAATTTTTTTTTAATTTTTTTTTTTTTTTTTTTTAAACATCTCACTAAAGCAACATTTTACATTTACACTGCACCAAATTGCAGTAGAGATGTAACATTATTCTCATTTTCTTAAATTAACCCCTCTTACTCTTTAAGTCTATAGACATGGGGTAATGACAACTATGGAGGCCAAAAGCTGTTACACACAAAAAAGAGGAGGACATGATCTTCAGGTAACCATGCTGTATATTTTAATCTATGTAAAAGCTGGGAGTTTTACCAACACAATGCAGATATTAAATATATACCAACAATTTGTTAATGCAAAGTTCACTTTGAAGTTTATTTTCATTTATGGTCTGATTAGTAGTCTATGTGGCTTTCATCTAGTAAAGATTGCATACATTGCAATAAATAAGGCTACATGTACCTTCTAAGGTGCAACATGAGGAGGAGAATGTTTTAAACCATTCCTCCACTTACAGCATTAACATACTATTTTTCAAAGCCAAGACAAACTAAACAGGAAACACTGCAAAGTTAAACAAAAATTACTCATCTGTCAACCATTCCCTACAACTAGCAAGGGAAAAAGGTTGACATGATACTTGGAGGGAGTGAACAAAAATAAAGCTGCTTTCATAAAATGTGTATGAAATACACTTATCTGCCAACACAGTCTGGCATCTGATGCAAATTATTTACAACCACCATTATCTTGTCATGTCCCCTATGACAGATCCAAGACAAAAAGTAAGGAGGACCTGCATTGATGTGCTATGCAGGAACCAGTCAGACACCTTTTGGGCACTGAAACATTTTGTATACAGCCAAAACTGGAGGCACCCAAAGTGATGCATTTTAAGTTTTCAAAAAAAGTAAAAAGTAAAACATCATGTACATTAAACAAAAAGGAACAATTCTTGGTTAGGGAATCAGTACAAAACAGTACAAAGGGGCTTAATACTATCCCAATGCACCTTCAATTGTTTGTACATAAACCAAAATTAGTAGTTTTTGTATTTACAATCAGTTTGTTATAAAAATTATATGACCAAAATAATTAGTCATCTTCTTCCTCCTCCAACTCTTCCTCCTCCTCATCCTCCTCTTTAGTCTCCTCACTGAAGTCCAACACAGTTTTATCTTCATCCTCTTTATGCCGGCTTTGGCAGTGTGTTTGATGTTTTTTAAATCCCCTTGAATGGTCAGTTTGAAAACTGCAGCGGCTACATTTGAATAAGCCCTTGGTATGAGTTGAAAGATGGTGTTTCAGATGGGTTTCCAGCAAAAATATTTTTCCACATGTTTTACATACAAATGGACTTGGTATTTGATGTCTAGTAATCAAATGATGCATGATAGGTCCTTTTTTGAGAGGGCGACACTCACATAGCATACAATAAAATTTTCCTTTTACACGGCGAACATTTTTCATTATTTCTTCTTCTTTAACAAGGTGATCTTCTAAGGAATCAGAGGTGTCTTGTGTAACAGTTGAAATATCACCACCATCTGAAGAGTCCAGTAATTCTTTAGACCAAGATGGAGCAACATATTCTGGAAGTGGAGGAACACCTGCTAAGCGAATTGGAGTGTTTTCACTCTTTGAAATATCTCTTAAATCCTTTGATTCAGCTGACAGTCCTTCAGCAGAAGATTCTTCCCCTGATAATGCTGATATTTTTGAGGCAGAAGTATCAATATCAACATATTCTGTGTCTTTAGACTGTGTTGGTGTTGAATTACCATCAAAATATTTGGGCATATCTTTCAACTGAGGTGATGTAGCCTCTTCTTCTGAGAATTCCATAATACCCTTTGATACTGAAGGGGTTTCTTCTTCTTCAGAAAACTCCATGATGTCCTTTGATAATGCTGGGGCATCTTCCTCTTCAGAAAATTCCATGATGTTTTTGGTTGCTTCTGTAGTTTCTTCCTCTTCTGAAAATTCCATGACATTTTTAGATACCTCTGTGGTCTCTTCCTCTTCTGAAAACTCCATGATATTTTTAGATACCTCTGTGGTGTCTTCCTCTTCTGAAAACTCCATGATATTCTTAGCAACATGAATGGGTTCTTCTTCATCTTCGTCTGAAAACTCCATAATTTCTTTAGAGAGAGCTGGGGTCTCCTCCTCTTCCTCCTCTGAAAACTCCATCACTACTTTAGCCTTGGGAGCAGCCTCCTCTTCTTCAAAAGAGCCTGCCAGACCCTTTGACTGTACAGGAGCTTCATCTTCAGATACATCATCTATGACATTTTCCTCTTTTGGCATTTCATCTTCAGAAATGTCTTCAATACCTTTATTATGATCTAATAAAGCCTCATCACCAGATGACTCCTCCAACTCCTTTGTTTGTGTTATTGTTTCTTCATCTTCAGAGAAATGTGGTATGCCATCTGGTAGAGCTGGCGACTCATCATCACTTGAAAATTCTGGAATGTCTTTTATTTGTGAGGCTAATACATTACGTTCAGAAAACACCACTTGAACAGAATTTGCTTTGCTTAGGGTACTGCTGATGCTGCTAGATTCTGAGAGGTCCCGATCAATACTTGATTCCTTTTTTTTGATATCTGGTGATTCAGCAGATGCCTTTTCAATACTACCGTTTTTAAATTCAGTGTCCAAGTTCTCTTGATTATCCAGATTTGGAACCTTTTCTGGCCACGATGTGAGAGTATCATTTTCATCAGCTTTTATTACTTCAGTTAATTTTATTTTCTCCTCATCTGGTGGTTTTTCATCTTCACTTGTCCCACTTTCAGAATCATTTTTCACAGAGTCCTTAACCGAAGATGGCTCTGACTTTGTCTCTGCCATATCTTTATCTTCACTAATCCATTTGTCAGGTGAGTGCTGAGCCAAGATATGATAATAAACATTACAAAACATCTTGCTTGTGAAGAAGCATCTATGACAATGAAATAACCTTGCACTTTTTTGATAAAATACTAACTTTCCCAAACCACCAGTATCCATTTCATCACATAACTCTGGATGGATGGTTCCTATGTGAATCTGTATACTTTCATGATCATTGGCACGAAAGTTGCAACGATTGCAGTCCAAACATTGTGCATTAGGTTTCTGCATGACTTCCATTCTTGAGTCTTTTCAAATCGACAGTGACAGAATCTTTGAAGTAGAAGAAAACAAAACATTAAAATAAAATAAACTTCTATATTTTTTATATGTAGAAATAACTAGGTTGATGTAGTTGCCAGAAACTCTTGTCCCACAAATTAATATACTCATTTTATCTACCACTGAAGGTTGAAGGGCTGCACACACCTGAACATGCATACATTATAGGGTGCTGCTGAGGCCAAAATACAAAATCCAGCGCACACGCTTATTCACTAAACAATAATTTCTTAATTTTTGTTTAGTGGATAAGCAAGTGCGCTGGATTTTGTGTGTGTATACATACATATATATATATATATATATATAAAAATATAAGGTACAAAAGGCAAGCACTCACGGTCTTTTCTGGTCTCTTTAAAAGATTATTCTTTATTCCATAGGTTAAAACTTGATATGATCGACGTTTCAGCCAAACTACATGGCTTTCATCAGGATCTTAACAGCTCAAAATACATCTTACAAATAACACACTTATATAGTAAAACAAATTATACAATCAATAATTAAAACACTTACCACCTGAGACTGCACTGCTTCCACGGCGTTCTATCGCCGTCTCTGCGCATGCGTCATCCTCCCGCCACCCGGAAGTAGCGTGTTGACGTCATCGTTGCCGTGGATACCCGGTATGTATACCCGGCTCCACGGCAACGCAGCGAGCAATATCCTCGCTCTTTTCACAGTCAGCCTAGGCGGTCTAACTCTAACTCTGCATCTAATCAAAACATTAAAAACATATTAAACAAACAATATTTAACTATTTAGAGGGATCTTATTCATTTATAACTCACATTGCATTATTTATAAAGGCTGTTCCATATCTAGTATTTAGACGTAATTATACAATTAGGATCTTATCTGCATCCTATCATGCACCGCTTATTGGATGTTTATACAGTTACAATTACAAATTAATGACAATAAACTATATTTTAATAATATGTTTTTAATGTTTTGATTAGATGCAGAGTTAGAGTTAGACCGCCTAGGCTGACTGTGAAAAGAGCGAGGATATTGCTCGCTGCGTTGCCGTGGAGCCGGGTATACATACCGGGTATCCACGGCAACGATGACGTCAACACGCTACTTCCGGGTGGCGGGAGGATGACGCATGCGTAGAGACGGCGATAGAACGCCGTGGAAGCAGTGCAGTCTCAGGTGGTAAGTGTTTTAATTATTGATTGTATAATTTGTTTTACTATATAAGTGTGTTATTTGTAAGATGTATTTTGAGCTGTTAAGATCCTGATGAAAGCCATGTAGTTTGGCTGAAACGTCGATCATATCAAGTTTTAACCTATGGAATAAAGAATAATCTTTTAAAGAGACCAGAAAAGACCGTGAGTGCTTGCCTTTTGTACCTTATATTTTTGTATATTTTTGGCATTGGCTTAATAGCACCAGGCACAATATTATTGGAGAGTGTGTGTGCAAGGATATAACAATATTTTGGACTATATATATATATATATATATATATATATATATAAAAAAACACTTTAATTTAGAGGGGGCAGCAATCTAAACAGGTTCTACAACACTAGAGAGTTGGAAATGCATGTTTGTATTCATAGCATTATAGTGTTCCTTTAACCTTTCATACTCCATCTTTTATGGATTATGTAATACAGCCTACTGATGTATATAGCATTGTTGACAACCATGAGAATCAAATCGCACAAATGGCTTGGAGTCAACACTGTATCTACCACAAGGCAAACTAGGCATTCACCTTGGGTGGCAATTCTAGAGGGGGGCGTCAAAAAAAAATTTTTTTTTAAAAATGCAAGCCTCAAACACCCACTGAGATGCTCCAGTAAATCTAGCTGCCAAAGGAAGCCCGCCCGCACATATTTTGGAGGCAGAGCTGCAGCCCAGGCTGGCTCAGCTCCCAGGCTCTGCTGTGCTCCACGCCCCACCAAGCCCTTTCCGACTCAGAAGGAGCAATATGGCGTCTCCCCCATCTCATGAGATTCCACACTGGCCGTACCGCAGCTGACTGACGCTCCAGCTCTGTGTGAATCATGTGAGTGCACCTGGCCCGGCGATCATCATGTGCAAGGTACAATCTCGCTATTGCCTCTCATTCTGACATCTGCTGAGCTGGGTAATGTGGGTTAAGTTAGACTACTGCAAGAGTGGAGGTGCGTTATAAAGAATGTAAGCTCTTAGGATCAGGGAGTTATTTCCTCTGTGGTAAGGATATTGACCAAGGGACAGGTCAGGGTGTCTCCTACCAACTAAAACCATAAGTTGGGGAAGGCCTATGACTATATCTCCTAGTCAAAAAAGAGGTCACCTAGTTGTACTAGATAAACAGGGGATAACCCTAATTACAAATAAGAAAAGGAATATAAACAATATCCAAGGCGTTCACTCCAAATGGAAGTGAATGTCTAGGAATAGGTACAACTTAGGTTTAAACAGTAGCTTACATGCCATAAAATATACTAAAAACCTTTATTAGTCCATAAGGCATTGAGCTACTATTCACAGTGAAAGGGTCCCAAATAAAAACGGTGTGTGTGTGTGTGTGTATATATATATATATATATATATATATATATATATATATATATATATATATATATATATATATATATATCTTTCAAAAGAGAGCCAGCACTCAAGGACTTGAATAAAAAAAAATATGAAAGCTTTTAATCCAAACAGTCAACGTTTCAGTTCACTACAGTGAACTTTCCTCAGGACATGTCCATGAGCCTCGATTTGTTTTAATATGCACTTTTACACTTAGAAACATAGAATGTGACGGCAAATAAGAACCATTTGGCCCATCTAGTCTGCCCAATTTTCTAAATACTTACTCCCTAGTCTTATCTTATAGTTAGGATAGCCTTATGCCTATCCCACGCATGCTTAAACTCCTTTACTGTGTTAACCTCTACCACTTCGGCTGGAAGGCTATTCCATGCATCCACTACCCTCTCAGTAAAGTAATACTTCCTGATATTATTTTTAAACCTTTGTCCCTCTTATTTAAGACAATGTCCTCTTGTTGTGGTAGTTTTTCTTCTTTTAAATATAGTCTCCTCCTTTACTGTGTTGATTCCCTTTATATATTTAAATGTTTCTATCATATCCCCCCTGTCTCGTCTTTCCTCCAAGCTATACATGTTAAGATCCTTTAACCTTTCCTGGTAAGTTTTATCCCGCAATCCATGAACCAGTTTAGTAGCCCTTCTCTGAACCCTCTCTAAGGTATCAATATCCTTCTGAAGATACGGTCTCCAGTACTGTGTACAATACTCCAAGTGAGGTCTCACCAGTGTTCTGTACAATGGCATGAGCACTTCCTCTTTCTACTGCTAATACCTCTCCCTATACAACCAAGCATTCTGCTAGCATTTCCTGCTGCTCTATTACATTGTCTGCCTACGTTTAAGTCATCAGAAATAATCACCCCCTAAATCCCTTTCCTCATATGTTGAGGTTAGGACTCTATCAAATATTCTGTACTCTGCCCTTGGGTTTTTACGTCCAAGATGCATTATCTTGCACTTATCCACATTAAATGTCAGTTGCCACAATTCTGACCATTTTTCTAGTTTACCTAAATCATTTGTCATTAGGCTTATCCCTCCTGGAACATCAACCCTGTTACATATCTAAGTATCATCAGCAAAAAGACATACCTTACCATCAAGACCTTCTGCAATATCACTAATAAAAATATTAAAGAGAATGTGTCCAAGTACAGATCCCTGAGGTACCCACTGGTGACAAGTCCAAGCTACGAATATATTCCATTAACTACAACACTCTGTTGCCTGTCACTCAGCCACTGCCTTACCCATTCAACAATATTTGAATCCAAACAAAGATTGCAGTTTATTGATAAGTCTTCTATGTGCAACAGTGTCAAAAGCCTTACTGAAATCTAGGTAAGCAATGTCTACTGCACCACCCTGATCTATAATTTTAGTTACCCAATCAAAAAAAAATCAATAAGATTAGTTTGGCATGATCTCCCTGAAGTAAACCCATGTTGTCTCTGATCTTGAAATCCATGTGTTTTTAGATGTTCATCAATCCTATCCTTTAACATGGTTTCCATCACTTTCCCCACTACTGAAGTAAGGCTTACTGGCCTATAGTTGCCCGACTCCTCCCTATTACCTTTCTTGTAAATGGGCACAACATTCGCTAACTTCCAATCTTCTGGGACTACTCCTGTTAACAATGATTGGTTCAATAAATCTGTTAATGGTTTTGCTAGTACACCACTAAGCTCTTTTAATAGCTTTGGGTGTATTCCATCAGTTCCCACTGACTTATTGGTCTTTACTTTTGACAGTTGAAATAGAACCTCTTCCTCTGTAAACTCACGTGTAATAAATGACTCATTTATCCTTTTTCTCAACTGAGGTCCCTTTTCTTCATTTTCATCTGTAAATACAGAACAAAAATATTAATTGAGGCAGTCAGCTAGACCTTTATCCTCTTCTACATACCTTCATTCTTCTGTTTTTAATCTAACTAATCCTTGTTTTACTTTTCTCTTCTCATTTATGTATCTAAAAAATGTTTTATCCCCCTTTTTTACTGACTGTGCTATTTTCTCTTCTGTGTGTGATTTGGAAGCTCTTGCTTAGCCTCTTTCTTCCTAATCTTATAGATCATTTTGTCTTCCTCACTCTGGGGTTTTTTATAATTCCTAAATGCTAACTTTTTGTTTTTAACTATTTTGGCCACATCTGCGGAGTACCACAGTGGTTTCTTGAATTTTTTGCTTTTACTGACAAGCCTAATGCAATTTTCTGTTGCCTTCAATAGTGCAACTTTTAAATAATCCCATTTCTCTTGGACTCCATTTAAATTGCTCCAGTCTGATAATGACTCCTCTACCCATATTCTAATTTTAGAAAAGTCTGTTTTTCTAAAGTCTAAAACTTTTGTTTTTGTGTGGTGTGACTCAGTCACTGTTCTTATATTAAACCACACTGACTGATGATCACTGGATCCTAAACTTTCACCTACAGTAATATCTGATACCAAATCTCCATTTGTTAACACTAAATCTAGTATGGCCTCTTTACGAGTTGGCTCCTCAACAACTTGTTTTAGAGACAATCCCAGTAGGGAGTTTAGAATATGTGTGCTCCTGGCACAAGTAGCTAATTTTGTTTTCCAATTTACATCAGGAAGATTAAAGTCACCCATGATGATAACTTCCCCCTTCATTGTCATTTTAGCTATTTCCTCAACTAGTAGATTATCTAACTCTTCAATTTGTCCTGGGGGCCTATAAATCACACCTACATGAGTTACTGTGTGATTACCAAATTCTAACGTAGCCCAAACGGACTCTATGTTTGCCTCACTAACTTTTATTAGGCTAGATTTTATGCTATCCTTCACATACAAGGCCACCCCTCCCCCTTTCTTGCCTTCCCTATCTTTCCTATATAAAAAGAGTACCCTGGTATTGCTATGTCCCAGTCATTTTTCTCATTGTACCATGTCTCAGTAACAGCGACTAAATCTACACTATCAGTTGCCATTAGTGCCCCAAGTTCATGGATCTTATTCCCTAAACTGCGAGCATTTGTAGACATGACTCTAAGCTTATTTTTTAACACACTTGCTACAGGCACCTTCTGTCCTTGTTTTGGGGGACAATTGGATTGAGGTTTTATCACCCTTTTGCCCCCCTTCCTAGTTTAAATACACCCTAGCAAAACCTCTGAACTGCTCACTGAGAACATTTGTTCCCTTTTGAGAAAGATGCAAACCATCTTTTTTGTACAGCTTATCTCCAATCCAAACAGAGCTACCATGAGAAATAAAGCCAAATCCTTGCTCCCGACACTTGTTAGGTAGCATATTTGTGTGTGTGTGTGTGTGTTGGAGTTACCTATACATATATATGGTCTTTGGTTCAGGTAGGCACTACTTTTGTGCGGTGCTGAGGTATTAGGGACGGATGCTAGTTTAATGGCTGTGGGGTATGATAGGAATGGAATAGTGATCACTACAATAGCCTGGAGATACCTCCCTTCTGCTTTGATCCCGATTAATCTTCAATTAGTAGACATTTAGTGTTTTGTTTTTTTCTCCTCCTCTCTGTGTAGGAATTTAGACCACTTTACCCTTTCCTTATCACCACTTATTGATTCTTCTTAATAGCAAGATATCCCTTTATAGTGGAATGCCTGTCTCTGTTCCTATTTGGGACCCTTTCACTGTGAATAGTAGCTCTATGCCTTATGGACTAATAAAGGTTTTTAGTATATTTTTGGCATGTACCTATTCCTAGACATTTACTTCCATTTGGAGCGAACGCCTTGGATATTGTTTTCATTCCTTTTCTTATTTCTTCTGTGTTTCTCTTGATATACTTTGTATGGATAGCCCTGTTTCAATTAGCAACAGTCTATGTGCTCCATAGAGTAGACCATCCATATAAATAGATTCAGCACTAGCTCTCTGGAAATGACCTGCAGAGGCTGGAGTTCACGTCTTAAACTTCACACTGACCTATTGCACAGTAAACTATATATTGCCCGTAATGATCTGGAATAATACTATTACCGCTGTGCAGTCTGGGTAATTAATCTTGAATATAGCACGAGATTGATAGTCACACCTGCTGGCATTTTAATAAAGGCAATTAAAATAGCTGCCACTCAGGATTTTAACCCATACTAATCTCAGGCAGTCTCGTTGCTGCTCTCACAGGAATGTTCTTTATTCTTATTTAACCCAAATAAGTTACACTACACTAAAAATGAACCCCCTAGTCTTAGCTAAAGCAACTCACCCACACATTAGCACTAAACGCATTGGCTCTTACACACTCACTGACTCATAACAAACACACTAGCTCTTTCACACACTCACTCATTGGTGCAGATGCACACTTTTAATGTACAGAGAGAAAGAGGTTGGGCTCTAAAAGGAAAATGGAGAGTCTAAAAAGGAATGTCTGTTTAACATGTGCAGCCATGATGAGAAGGGGTGGGACTAATTTAGATTAGTGGGGTGCCTAAGTTTAGTCATGCCTAGGGAAGCACAGAACCAAAATACACCACTGCTTGGAGTACCAAAGGCTTGACAAGACAGGGGCACCAGTATATCAGTGGTGGGGCACAGCGGAGTAATTATTCCTGAAAAAACAGTGGAATGTTCCTGGTCATTATTATTTACAGAATTATGCACTAGAAAGGCTTTTCATACATAACCAATGACACATCATTAAAAAGAACACAATATTGTGTTAGGAATGCAAACACGTCCTGGAGAGGCTGGTTAGGGAACAAGCACCCTTCAGGATCACAGTGAAAAGGTATTTTACTTAGCTTTTCTGCCTAGCCGGCTGGCCTTGCTTGCGCAGAAGAGAGACTGTAAGCTTGTTTGAGCAGGGTCCTGTAAGTTTTCTTGTAATTGTTCTATTTATAGTTACATCCCCCCTCTCATAATATTGTAAAGCACTACGGAATCTGTTGGCGCTATATAAATGGCCATAATAATAATAATCAAGCTTGATGATGTCAGCCAGTCCAATGCTCTCCCATTAGAAAGCACTAGTAGGCTATTGCACATGTGCAGCAAAACGGGGCACCAATCAGCATCTTCTCCTAGAGTGAATCAATTCACCTCTAAGGGGAGCGTCCATGCAGAATGTGAAGATGCTGAATGTAGGTGATGCACACTGTACTGAAATAGGAAGCATCTCTAGTGGGCCATCTGAGGGACTGCCACTACAGGTGTTACTAGGCAGCAATTCTCTGAAAGGGCAGGGTTTACACTGAAACGCTTGCAGGGGCATACTATACTCACAAGACCCACTACATGAAGCTGCAGTGGTTATGGTGACTATAGTATCCCTTTAAATCCACTGATCTAGAAACACCATAAGCCCAAAAAAGAAAAAGCTTATGAACAGTGTTTATGGGTTTGTTTTTGTCTTGCTCCTCAATAATGCAACCTCTAGTAATGGTGTGCCTCAAATAATGCTCCTCTCCCTGGAGGTGATTTTAAAACCCACCCCCATTTATAGCAGACCCTCTCCCGGGTAGACACACGGTAACAATACTTGGTGTCGCAGTCACGGCATTAAACCGACCCCAGCTCACGCACATACCGTTATAAACATGTATCCCGTGCTCGGCGGGAAACACAGCACCATCTGACCCTCTGACGACGTGATGCAGAGCCCATCATGCCGTGGGCATCAGTGCGTCATCAAACCCCGCCGGCTGGCGCTTCCATCACGCGTTAATCCAGGTTATTTCCGGTTTATCCGTTGGTTGGCGCCGGCCATCTTGTGGATGGCAAGCAGGCAGTGTGTGCATAGCTTTCAATGCTAGGTCGGATTGTACTGTGTGTTATAACCTGGGAATAAAGAATCTCCACCACAACTAGCTTACAGAACATTGCATTACATAGACAAATGTGCCTGTAACATATCCATAGCAAACAGAGACATAGCTCTATCTCGAAAGCAGTATGTACTGGGGTCAGGGAATAAACTACAGTAAATATATTTAGAAATTAGTTTGTGTAAATAACATACATTGTTCTCATGCTTAATTATATTTTAGCTTAATAAATTATTAGCAAATCACCTAAAATATCTCACACCCCTAAAATAAAAGTGTCCCTCTGTGTCTTATTGAAAAATTGGGGCGTGAAATGATGTGCTGTCAATTGATGCAGAAGAATTTAAGAAACAGATCGCTTAACTACTCCCAAACTTCAAGATTTCAAGGTACTGTCCGTCCATCTCATCTGGTATCCTGCTCTTGCACTAGGACACTGTCGAGAGCCCTGAAACAGTATATGCATGGCAAACCCTCAGTGGACTTGCCTGGGTGATTGACAGACAGCCTGACATGCATTCACACCAGGTTGACCTGCCAATACTTCGTACAGCTCCAGTGATGTGATTTGAATCAATGACCTACCCAATTTTACCCCACCCACTGACATCCCGCTTCACAGGACCCTGAAGTTGTGGGGAATCTCACTTTGTGATCCTTGTAAATGAAAGCTGACCGACAGTATGTTGCATTCACTGAGGAGTTCAGGAAGAGTGATTTGGTTGGATAATGGCTGACCAAAAATCACACAAAATGGCTTTACACACCAGGCACTGTGTCAAAATCTATATATGTTAAAGCATTGGCAAATTCCTGTTAGGATTCAGGGATAGATGTAGATAAATGAGTTAGTAAAGTAGTACAAACAGGGTGTGTAACATTGAGGCAATAAGAAGAACAAGTTGGACCATAGGGCTGATGATATAGAAATGGTAGATGGAAAAAAAGAATAAACAACAATAACCTAAAGAGCAGCAATGAAATCCTTGAGAACTAGGAGAATGTGATGCTGCTTGGCAAAGTCTCCATCCATAAATTTGCCCACCATTCCTGCTTCTATGAGGGCTGAAGTATGTACGGAACCAGAAGGCCAAACTAAGAATACAGGTACCACAAAGTGGTTGGTTATTTGTTTGGGGGGCAAGGCAGTCATAGCTGTAAATAATAGGGAGCAAGTGAAGGGCCAAGTCTAGAGTCCCAAGAAACAGTGGGAGTCCAAAACTGGGTTGTGGCAGAACCTGCAACCTATTCATATTCAAGACTGAGTTGGTTCGACAATTTGGGGTTCCCGTACAGACTAAAGATTTTTGTTCGTCTGTCGAACAACCTGCCGAACAGTTAGCCCACCCAGGGGAGTCGTGTGCCTCCAATTGACAGTATTCACACTTAGAAACCGCAAGGTTCTAAGTGGTCGGATTGGTGACCGTCGTTTGTATAACCGAACACGTGGCGGCGGCGGTTAATGGTGAATACTCCAGAATTTTAATGGTGAATACTCCCTAAAACCATCTGGAACTATTTTGGGATTTCACCTCGTGGTTGACCGGTTTAAACTTCACTTGAATGGCGTTCCTAATCTACCGAACGGATCTGAGTGATATTTCGACAGAGTGGGCACTAAGATCCCTGCTATTCTGGAGTTTCATGGAGTTCTGAAAAATATTAATGTGTGTTTTGAGGGTTTGAAATATTGTATATTTTCTGTACCTGGGAGATAATGTAATTAAAGAGTTGTCCTTACTCAATTATCTCCCAGATACAGTGGAGGAGTCTGAGAAATTTTACTTTGTCCCCTGTGTCCAACAAGGTCCACCAGTGGAAAACCCCAGGAATGTAAATTAAGAAACCCCTTGCATGGGGAGTTGCATAAAAGCCATCTGTGGCAGAATAAAAATCAGTTGACTCCCAGAACTGTGTATCGTCCGGTTATTGGAAAATTGGTATTGTGTTGCTATACTGCGCTTCTCCTTGATGTTTTACCGTCTACCAGCGGAGATATTGATTTTAATATTGCAACTCCGCTACATGGGTTGTTAGGCAGCCTATAACAGAGTAACAAGAAAGGGGGTAACCCTAGGTACAATATAGAGAAGAAGGGATCCCTTGAAACAAGGGAGTCCTAATGTGAAACTCTGGTTGAACAGAGATAGATACCTATCTAGATAAACTCTAGGGGGGGATCTGCACAGTAGACGGGAACTAGGAGCACAAAAGAAGGGGGGCTGCCTAAGGACCCAGTTTTGGACTCCCACTGTTTCTTGGGACTCTAGACTTGGCCCTTCACTTGCTCCCTATTATTTATCTTAATTCAGGTGTTATTGCACCACTAGCCTTTACTAATCTTATCAAGTTCACATAGGAATCAGCTTTTTCGTTACTCTATTGTCATGGCAGGCTTCTTGTCGAATAACGTAGATGTAAATCAATGGTGTCTAGATGCCGACACAATATTCTCTAGCAATCCCTCTCTCCCACCACCACCATCCCTGAATTTACAGATGAGCTTTAATAAATTAACAAGACTCTTTAAGCAACAAATTAGAACAAGTTGGGAAATCTCTACTCTGAACAACTACATTGCTAAAAATATAATCCCAAGGTGGTTGTGGGTACTAGTCCCTCCCTCTAGGAACATAGATATCGAGTGGTTTAACAGAGAGTGGGAGAAGGCAGCATCTAAATGTTCCTCAATCTTCATGTCCATCATCTGTAAGTATGAGACACTCTCACTTCACTTCAACAGGAATTGGACACTGAGATCAAGGTAACTCAAAAATTTTATACAGACCCCCTCTTTCAAAGTTTAGAAATCAAACTTAAGAATAACCTGGATAGGTTCTCATACCAAAAATAAAATTTAAAAACATCAGAAATTTGTGAGAGATACTACTGACTTTGAAACAGGAAAGGTTTATCACCACTTCAAGAAGAGAGTAAGAGTAGACTGGGATCGCTTTAGCACCTCCGAGTATGAGTCTACCGACAATGATGAGATTGAAACTACAAGCACACAAAAGACCATAGGCTCCCCCTAAAAGCATACTCCGTAAAGGGGTTGATTTTTTAGGGCTAAGAAAGGCCAAAAAGTTTCAGGGCCCCAGGACCAGACTGTCACAGAAAAACAGGGGCCAACGGAGATACCGCAAATAAATGCGAATGACATTAAGGTTATAAACCTATCCACTACCAGTCTTTCTAAGGTCGAGATTTTAACACATCAAAAAGGTCTCACGTTTGTACCCATACCTCACTTTAATAAATTTAGTTGGACAAAAGATTTACACCTGTTTGCCCGCAAATTAGCCTTGCTCAAATATCACACCCTCAAAAGAGAACAAAAAGCTCAAAGCCTGGGTTTGACCATTAAAGATCTAGATTGCCTAGACACACTGGTGGAACTTTTGGAATGTAATGATGACACGAGACCTAACAGTATACCTAACACTGACCTTAAACCTAAGAGCAAATTCATACCACACCTCAAACACTATAAAAACATAGATATGTTTTTTGAGATGGTATGCAGGGATATTGAGTCAATAAACCCCAACGATCTAGATTTTAGACGGAACAATAATCTCTCAAAAGTCAAAAGGAAGGCACTACAATCACTACGTACTAATGCTAACATAATCATTAAACCCTCTGACAAGGGTGGCAACATTGTCATAATGGGCCGCTCCAAGTATGTACTGATGGTGAATCACCTCCTTGACGACAATGATACATACCAGATATTACCAAGTGACCCCTCCTCTGAATACCTCGGTGAAGTGAAGGCTCTATTATCCAAAGCTATGAACAACAGACTCATCACAAAGGATGTGTTTTAGTTCATGCTTGTTAAACAACCATTGTTTTCAACCTTTTACAGCCTCCCCAAAATACATAAATCACTGGATAACCCCTCGGGGAGACCGATTGTGTCGGGTACAGGGAATCTCACTCAGAATATCAGTATCTATCTAGACAAAGTCATGTCCCCAATAGTTTCCACTTTACCTTCCTTTGTTAGAGACATTAAACTAATGTTACAACTACTGGAAGACATGGGGGTACCAGAAGGTGCACTACTATGTAGTTTAGATGTAGAATCGTTGAACAGCTCCATCCCCCACATGCTGGGGATGGAGAACGTGAGATCTATAATACATGGTGTACTAAACACCCCGTTCAGCTATATCAACTTTATTTATGACTTATTCCAATTCGTACTCACATCAAATTTTAATTTACCACCAAATCAAGGGAACAGCGATGGGGATGTCATGTGCCCCCTCCTACGCCAATTTATACCTTGGCACATGGGAGGGCAACTTCAAAAATGACCAAAGTATATCCCCGTACCTTGAGAAAATACACTGTTGGAAGAGCTATATAGACGATGTCTTTGTGATATGGCTGGGCTCTGTAAATCCATTTAAGGAATTCGTACAAACGCTGAGCATGAATAATCTCAACCTGACATTCACCAGTGAGATTGGAGGCAGGAATTTGAATTTCCTGGACATTACTGTCTCTATACAGCAAGATGGAACGATAATCATGTTATATCACAAAAAACAGCGACTAATAGTCTACTAAATTGGTCCAGTCACCATCCATATTCATCCAAAGCAGGCATTCCTGTTGGTCAATGCTTCCACCTATGTAGGAACTGCTCGTCCCTGGAGGACGTTAAAATCAAATCCTGGGTTCTTCACAAAGCCTAAAGGATACCCAAGTAGGGTTCTAAAAAAGGCCTACCCCAGGGCTATTAACTCAGACCGTGACTTGCTACTTTCAGACTGTACTCCATCTTCTGACCATTTTATTCGCTGTATAGGGACATTCGATACAGACTGGCCAAATATGTTGAATATTCTTAAACGTTATTGACTGCTGAGTTCAACCGTAGCAGGAGTAGGGAAAACCTGATGATCAATTAATCAAGGGCATTTGATTAACAGCACCTATCTGCTTTTTAGCTCCTTAATTCCTATGGAAGCAGTAAGGGTCTACTGAGTTTCTAACACATGGCTTCTCTATTTTGGCATGGTGTTATATATCATTTGTCATTGTTCATTTCAGGTTGTATTTACCTAATTTTAAGACCTGCTAAGGAACAAATGATTGTTATTATGTCCTAATATTTAAAACCATAGAATTCAAAGAGGGTGTACGTTCTTTTTCCTATGACTGTACGTACATAACACACACAATACCACAAGCTACTCATACACATACACACAGTGGTGTATTTTGAAATGGTGCTGCCCTAGGCATGACAGATCTCGGGCACCCCCTAATTTAAATTTACCCGCTCCTCTTCCTGTTAACTAACACACATTTTGACTGACAGACACACACTCACGGACCAGCACACAGTCTCAGATACACTGACATATACACACACAAACACACTCAATGATTTGACACAATCTGACAGACATACAATCATTCAGACACATACTGACAGACGCATACACTTATTGACAGCAGTGGTGTATCCTGGTTTTGTGCTGCCCTAGGCAGGACAAAACTCAGGCGCCCCCCAACCGCCCCTGCGCACGCGACCCCCACCCATCCCTTCCCCCCCGCGCACGTGACCCCTCCCATCCCTTCCCCCCGCCTTCTAAATACACACACACACACACTCACTAGCAGAGACTCACTAGCAGAGACACACTCACTCACAGACACACACACTCACAGACACACACACTCACAGACACACTCACTAACAGACACACACACACTCACTAACAGACACACACACACACTAACACACACTCACTAACAGACACACACACTAACAGACACACTAACAGACACACTCTGCGGCGCGCGAGGGAGCTGAGCAGTCAGCTCACAGGAAAAGCTCCCTCGTCAGCCGCCCGCCCGCTCGCCAATGCCGCCCGGCGCCCAGCATGTCTGTTAGCCGCGAGGCTAACATGACATTTGCCTTGGGCATTTGGGGGTGGCTTTTTTGGCCGCCCCCTGAAAAATGCCGCCCAAGGCAAATGCCTTGTTTGCCTCGCGGCTAAAACGCCCCTGACTGACAGACACACATAATCACTGACAGACGCGCACGCTTACTAATAAACATCACAATCACTCAGACATACACATTCGCTGGACACACACACTCACAGACACACTGACAGATTTACACACACATTCACTGACAGACAGACACAAACTCACTGACAGACACACACACTCACACAATGACACGCACACACAGTCACTGACATACACACTCACTCAGTGACAGACACACACACTCACTGACAGATGCACACACATATTTACTGACACACACTCACTCACATTCACTGACACAAACACTCACATTCACTGTCAAACACACACACACTGACTCATTGACAGACAGACACACACTCGCTGGCAGACACACACACATTCACTGACACACACACTCACTCACATTCACTGACACACACACACATTCACTGACACACACACTCACTCACATACACTGACACACACACACACACACACATTCACTGATACACTCATTCACATTCACTGACACACACACACACTCACTCACATTTACTGACAAACACACACATTTTCTCTCACACTCACAATTATTATTTTTAAAATTTTAAATCCACCCTGCCTCCCTACTTTTGGGATAGCTGGGTGGATTTTTTACATGGGGTCCTGTGGGGCTGCTGGGCAGGAAGGCGGGCAGATGTGCAGGCAGGCTGGCGGGCTGCCGCACTAAGCTGTCAGCGAGGGAGCTTGGACTTCCCTGCTCAGGTCCCTCGCACGCCGCAGAGTAATGCCAGGACGCAGAGTGACGTCATATTCTGGCTCCCGGCATCACTGCGGGTCGCGCGAGGGAGCGGAGCAAGAAGAGCTCAGGGGAAAGTGCTCCCTCGCCTCATGCCCAGAAAACAAATGGTTGCCTGCCCCAGGGGGGCCCAAAGGTAGCCAGCCGGCCAGCTCTTGGGCCCCCCATAAAAATAGGCTAACAAGGCATCAGCTTGGGCATTTGGGGGCGGCATTTTTTTGCCAACCCCTGGAAAGTGGCACCCTCGCGGTAAATACAGAGCTGCATACATAATATAACACAGCCCAAATATGCACAAATACAACCCTACAAAGCAGCCACATGCATCCATACATGATATAAGCAGAATATCTCAACAGACACATATGTTAACTTCAAATATAAAACAGGATCAACATACAATGGGACTGTAAAATTTAGTTGTAGCACAGTGTCACTAAAAGGTTTTCTGTATGTGAGAAAGCATGTATGAATGATGTTTTGTGTGAGGGCAGTTAAGTATAAGTGGATTGGTTACATAATCTTGACTAACCTAGGTAGACTACAAACCTAAATAGACCTCTGACCACTGGAGGGCATAATGCTCATTAATAGTCCAGCACTGTGGTCAGCATTGTGAACATAGTGGATGTGGACTCTCTGCTCTAGCATCTGGGACGCCTGTCTGGATTCCTTGACATTGATCCTGCCTCAGTATAGCAAACATGTACTTGCATGACAGTTTTACATTAGCTTTTTTAAAATTTTTCTTTGGCATTTACTTTTTCTGTTTCATATCAGGATTTGGGCACTGCCTGTCCTACCTCTTACTTCTCATTCTGGCTCTAAAGGCATCTTCTCCTTTTCTTAACATCTGTCTTTCTGCTAGGTTATTGTCTGGTTGCGTATGGTCCTTAAAGGCTAGTATATGGACACTGATAAATTTATCAGAACCACCAATATTGAAGAAGCACTGGCTTATCGCCAGCGCTGGAGATTTTCTGCAGGGAGCATAGGGCAATGGGTTTAGGGTCAGCTGAAGGTCAAGGGTTAGTTTAGTTGGGGGGTTAGATGGTTAAATCTGGTTTACAGCAGCTTAAATTTAGGATATTCTTATTGGCTGTTAGTTTTTTGGTGGGTTTAGGTTGCACAGAGGCGGGAAAATGGTAGGCCCTGATTGGTCAGGATTGAAGCAAGTGGCGCGTGCTAGCTAGGACTAGTTTATATATACGAAATTTGAATTGCGCGGGCTTCACGCTCTGAGGCACTTACAGAACAAGAGGAAGAAATTTTGAGCTTCCCACCCCTTTTATTTGATTTTAATGTCATAGGCTGCAGAACTGGGGGTACGGTCACCTCAAATACAAGGTGGATTGAGGCTTAAGGTTTAAGCAATCTGGATGGTTCAAGGGCGGATTGTTAAGTTTAATTTTGGTGAAATGCTTATGGAATTAATTTTAAAGTGTTTTGTAATGCCTCTAATTACCCTTAATAAATTTACGGCCTTTCCATCCAATGTTAAATGGTGTTGGTTATTATTTATTATATGGTATTTGGTTTTGTTTATTTACAAATATGATCATCTGAAGGACATGCATTTACCTTTGTCCAATTGGAATGTGTTTTTTTAGGACCTAATACATTTTTTGTTAACTTTTTTAGTAATGGATACTTCAACATACAGTACAATGATTAAAAAAAATTAAAGAACACGTCAATTATATTATACAAATTACACAACCACAGTTGATTTAATGCACATAGTGTTACAGATACACTACCCAACTTGCAGAACATAATCTTATCACTCCATCACTCTATAGTTTCCAGACACCCTCTTTCCCTCCTCTATGTTCGTTTTCACTTAGGATTTTATTATCATTCTATTACCACATTCGGTACTCTCGATCACCGCTTTGCATGTACACTTCCGCCAACAATTTACAGTTTCCATGACTACACGCATGGCCACGTCATCACACACGCTTCACTTCCGGGTTTCTAATTCCGAGCTCTGTCCATTCACTCCCATCACCTGCACTTGGTAAGTCACTTATTACTGTTTTATAGATTGTATATAAACTCACCATATGTACTGTATTGCCATCTTGATAAAGACCTGTTTGGTCGAAACGTTGATCCATATTGGCAGCATTCTAATACAATATTTTGTTTGGAAATCCATTGAGTGCCCTAATTTTTACCATATTTTATATACTCAGCGCAGAGCAGCACCTTGGTGTAAGTTTTCTTGTTTATTTTGGAGGTTTGATTGCCAGACTTACTGTTGTTTATATATATATATAGCAAATATAGTTCAACATTCCAAGATCAGGGTAACAATAGTATAGGAGAACAGTAAAACCAGCCAGTTACTCAAAGTCAAAAGATAAGTCAAGTCAATTGAAGAAAATCAGAGAAGAATATATGTGTGCACTGAGTGGAGACATAGAGGAAATCACAACATGGCAAAGACAGAGGGCCTAAAAATCCTCACAGATACTTAGACAGACTTTGATTGGTCCATGTCACTCCTGCGACTCCAAAAAGTGCAGGAACTAGTTCACAGGAGTTACAGGGATCTGCAGAAGCCTGAAGAGGCGTCATGCGTCTGAAAAGTACAAGTGTGCAGCATTTCTTTTATTGCCAGATTGGTGCTAGCAGCAAGAAAAGGGAAGCTGAAAATCTGCACCAATCAGAACAGCTTCACATGAGTGCCCACAGAAATGTGTTCCACAATCAACACGTGCGACGTGCACAAAATAAAACTGTTAGAACTCGTAGCCCTGGTAAAGAATACTTTTTGGTGAATTTATTTCATTGGATTCATCAGCACTACCTGGAGCATAGATTACATATGAAAACACTCATTCTGAAACCATTTAATACACATACATACATGCATCGTGATCTCTGATTAAATGTTTAGTATGTCAACTGCATAATTGTTTTCTCAATGGATTGAAAATAATAATAAAATAATAGAAATGCCAAAAAACAACAACTTTATATTATTCAGAAAAATAGGGTTTTGTCTGGAGTGCCTTTTAAAACATTTGCATTTTTAACAATCTTGTAATATTTCTAATGATTATTTATAGATTTTAAAAGAACATAAGTTTGTCCTAGTGTCCAATGGATATGGTCCACAGGTGTCAAGCACTTGTTTATTGTTTAGGTTCATATGCTTTTTTCTCTAACCTAACTTTTTTGAGTGAATTTTTTCCTTCTGTCCCTCCCCTCACCCCCAAACCTAAAAATGCATCTTAGCAAGGATTTATTTTTTATGTTTTGAACCAATAAAGATAAAATACACTGTATGGGTTTAATAAAGCCTTTTTCTATTTGAGCTTTTTAACAATGTAACTATGTAATCAAGTATATTCGTTGTTTTATCTAATCTCTTGATGGAACAAATAATACAAGACAATGTTTATTTATTGTAAACCAAGCTACTGTAATGGGAAAGTAATGAATACACACACCTATTGCAAAATGAAAACTGTTTGTTACAATGTGTCAAATCAACTGAGACGCTGTTTCTGAGAGCACTTAAAGCCTAGAGTATTTGCTTCTTGAAAAGGTGGATGCGTGTAAGTGTGATGCCAACTAATTCCTTACTGAAATTAAGATCTGGATTCTATTATCGTGGATAAACATAACTCTGGAGATTAAATAGCAGTTCTTCATTTCACTTCTACAGTAAGTGGAAATAAAAAGAAGACAGATCATAATGAACTGTGTAAAAAAAAAAGAAATAATAAGCACTATTCAGGGGAAGCTGGTGAAGTTTTAAAATGGCGGGTAGCCAGACTGCTCACCCAGATAGTGACTCTGCTCCTTAACCATATAACCAACATCTTCTAACCTGGTGACCTCTGTCTGCCTAGCACAGGGATAGATGTTCAGGACTACATACCCCATAATGCTCTTACACCCTTAATGCTGGCAAAGCATCATGGGAGGTGTAGTCCAAAACATCTTGAGTGCCAAAGGTTGCCTATGCCTGGTGGCCCCATACAATATTCTACATACAAAACAGAGAAACTTATTAAAATATTTAGAGCTTGGTATAATACAATGATATTCATATAAGCAGATCTGAGCAAAATATGGAGCTACCACAATACAAAGATACCCATTAAATACACTGAGCAGACCACAATATGGAGCAGCAACTAGAGCCAACTGCCCAAATGGCAGCTGAATGGGAGACCCTTAAAACTCCTTCTCAAAGGAAACTAGGTGTCTGCAAAATGTGTGTGTGAGGGGGGACTTAGGGTTTAATGTTAACACTCACTTATGCAATGCCTGGAGTATGTTAATCTACTTTAGTCCAGAGTTTTCACTTTATATCCCTCCATCCAAGAAAAAAAATCTTTGTGGTCCTTTATTAATGGCAATATTTGTTTCCTTTAAAACTGGTGGGGTGCTGCCCCAAATGCCCCTATTGAAGAGCCTCCACTGGCACGCTCATTAAAAATAGTCAGGCTTATTCACAGTGACTTGTCAATGGATTTTATATTTTGGACAAAACATAAAACTTGGATTAATGTCCATGAGGGATATATGTGCAGTGCTTACTGGTAATTTTGTCTCTGATGGCACCTGGCCCACTGTATCCCAGAACTAAAACCAGCCTGGGGACATTTGCTCCCTACTCAGCCCATCAATGCTTGCCAGGTAAGAAAAATAGTAGAGTTTGGGGTAGAAAGTCTGCCTGCTGTCTGTGTAAACCTGCTAACCAGGAAGGTGAAGAGTATAAAGCCTTGTCAACTCACATGCAAGGACAAAAAATGGCAGCCATGAAAAAGACACATGAAATAAACTAATTACCTGGCTGGAAATACACTTGCTCGAAATCTGTCAGAGTTTGCAGGTAAATAGCCATACAACCTACAGGTATGTACCTGTAAAATACAGTTATATACAGTCATTCAAAACTTGAACAAATGGGCCATTTTACACGAAGGATTAAAGTTAAGAATGCACTGTGCTAGCCTGCCTCCAGGTTTGCAGTAAGAGGTTTTGGTTTCTACAAGCATTGTTACTCTGCCAGGGAACAAGCAGGTTACTGTGTAAACAATACGAGCGATATTCAGGGAACTCAAGATTAAAAGTTACATTGAGAAGGTGAATAGAGCAATGTGATGCTACTGGAGCTACTCAGGAGCAAAGGAGGAGGAGAGATACAGACACACATATACCGGTACTCTCTCTCACACACACAGTCCAAGAGCCAGATAGCTGGAGCAGCCACAGCCTAAAATTTAACATGGCATCTCTTCTGCAAGATACACTGTATGAAATCCAGTGTCAGGCCCTTTCACCAAGCAAAGACTTTCATCACTTCATTGTTACCCAGAAAGAGGTAAATGATCACATCATAAATGTTTAATCATTCATATTGGTTATATAGAGTGGATTGTTGAATGTTTTATTTGTTCCATATAGGCACTTTGATTGAATTGATATGCTTTGGTTTTTTTTTCAAGTAAAGCAATCCATTAAGCAGAGTTTGTAGTCACTTCCTACCAGCCCACCTTAATCATTGTCTTTGAATAGCGGGGTATGTTGCTATAATAAGCACTTATTTGGCTAATAAAAATACATCCTAGTGGGATATTCCCAGATCCAGATTCAGGAATCATAATGTCTACTCAAGCTAAACTCTGCCCAAAACAGCAGTACATCTTGGCAGTAGTACCCCATTGTGTGTACATCATCATAACAGAAGAGTCTCAGATCAACAAAAAGTGGAAACATTTCCTGCCAACTCGCTTGCAGTTCGATTAATGTTCACCACATTTAACTCGTGACTGAATTTCCAATAAAGTCAGTAAGTATTGATTCAGGATCACTCAGCCAAACTCGGCTCACTAATTAGCGAATCTGCAAAATGTCTGCTAGCCCAGTTGACAGAATTATGCCATTAAAGGCAGAAACCCCTGGCTCTGCCATAATAAGGCCTACAGATTTGATTGAGCCAGGGATAAATGCAGGCTGCAGTTTGTGTCATATATTTGTGAATAGAGAGGACACAAGCACTGAAAGCAATGTTCTTGGAATGGGGAATACTGTACTATAAATGTAAAAGATACTTTTCATTTCCAACAGTGAAAATAGTTATTTTCTTCATTCAACACGTTTTGCCTTTTAAATCGTCCGATCTATTTCAATATTGTTTTTCATTTAAATAGCTGTGGACTTTGCAATATGTTGGCATCTCTCTGGCATGTAACAAGTTAATTTGCTCATAACAACATGTGTTATTGTCAGTATTCATAGGGAGTCCACTGCATCAAGTACCTTAGCTTTACATGATTACCTCTTCACTAAGTTACTATCACTTGATCTATCCACCAAAGCACTGACCTGCAACCAAAATGGAATATTAACCTTTTAAGATCCTGCAAGGTTAATTAGCTGCACTCAATTTACAGGTTGTTTGTGTGAACAGGATAGGAATTTACTTTAAGAAGAAAAAATTTGTTGCAGTATGGGATCAATGAAATAAAAAAAGCGATTTTACTTTCTTTTAAGGTTTTTTTTTTTTTTTAAGCAATATCTAGCCCAGTGCTGTATCTGTGAGATGAAAGGTCTACAAAAGAAGTATCTACCAGAAGTTTAATAAGCAAATACATTTCTAATCAGTGTACAAACATAATGAAAGCCGCTGTCTAAAAAATATTGTAAACCATTCCTCATACACATTGTGAGTGCATTCTAAGAAGCGCATTTCTTGTTGCATCATACTATACTTCACTATGTCTGGTTTATTTTTTTCCTCTTTGGGTGCTTACCTGGTTCCCAAATATTGTTTTTGTATTGTAATGTTAGTTAAGACCTGACTAAGACAATTGTTGCTTTACTGCATAGAAAACATCACTGTAAAACAGCACAAGCATGCTTTCTGACATATTCTGCTTTTCACATAGGTGATCCTGAGATCATGGAAGATTTCTGTTCGGGCTGATATCCGGAAGGTTTTGCCAAAGGAAGTCAGAAAAACACATAGTGAATTCTTATTAGAAGATGAGATGCACAGTAAGTTATAAGGCAATCTTTTAGAAGCAGTCTATACAGGAGACCCAGAAGCTCCTGCTCAGGCTTTACATGGAGGGGACTTTTGTGAGGAGACTTCACGTTACAGTCACCTGGGTTTTAGAATTATTCAGGCCCTCTTTAACCCCTGTATATTAGATGTTGTGCAATTGTAGGAGGTTTGGGGAAAATAGATGGCCAACCACTATGTTAAAGAGCCCGCAGCGTGCCACCTGTAGGGAGAGCAGGCAAGCATACCCTGACTTCATTGGACAGCTTGTCAGGGTATTTATATCGGCAGACATCTTGTGCTATGATAGAAATTAAAAGTGTATATTCTGAGTCACTCTGAACAGAGCAGACTCCATTTTGTTATTTTCAAGTTAACAAAAAGATACAAGATTTCTATCTGTAAACTAACCACTTTCCCAGAGCTAAAGGAATGCATAGTATAAACAAGTGATAAGCAGAAAAGGGGGTTGGACAGACTGTCTAATGCTAATGGAATATAATCAAATCTAAACCCAGACAATTGTGACAGAGAAGATTAAATAATAAAATTTAACTGTCTATATATGTAAGGTCCCATTGTAAGTTACGGGTCAAAACTCAGAATTTGCCAGACACATAGTCTGGACAAAACTTTAAGAAACCCTTTGAAATTTTAAATTATGACCACCATAAAGATAGGCCAAAATGACGTCAAAATAGCCACCAGGGAAAGTTAACTCTTTCCTGGATAGGTATGTTTAGTGGGACAAGACTGCCCTCTATAGACCAAATACCTAAATTGCGATCTGGAAGATAACCACACCTCTAGTGCTTCTATTGGGTTATCAACTGATGACGTACAGAGAGTCTGGCCCTTTAAAAGTTAGGACAAAGGGAAGATTGGTATACAAGATATGCAAAGGAAAGAAAAAGAGGGGAGAGGAATTGGAAGTTTGGGGACTCCAACCTCCATGCAGAGAGACATCCAAATAAGTTCCTGAGACTATCTACCAATCGGATGAAATATCTACCCAACTGGTAATTATACTGGTGTCATTTAATTAATTAAATTAATTAAAATGTATTAATAGCATTATATATGACTGGATAAAGCACGGTCAGATTTCCATATTAAGAAATCTTAGTTAACTAAATAATATATAGTTATAAACATTCCATTCTGCAGGTGGAATTAAGAATAATTATATATTAATGTGATATTATCACGTGTTAGCATACCGCTGTTTTTATCCAGGTGTATTGATTTGCTCTAAATTAAGATAAGATATCTTTTAGACAAATTAAAATCTGCTTATATAATATGGTAGATTCTCTTATTGGATGGTTCCAGGAAATGACTAATGAACTGGTTTAAATGTTATTTTATTTAAAATTACATAAGAATAGATCTTAATTACCTAGGAGATCTAGCCAGCATTGAAAGGGTTATTCTAACTGTCAGCTAAACTTTACGACCTTACGCTGCACTCTGAGGAATTCTGTTCTTCGCTGCTGTGAAAAGTTTCACTTTCAGTCTGCGTTAAAGATAGTCATAAATAAAGTCTTGACAGGAAATGCTGTTTTAGCCATTGAAATCTGTATAGCCATTCCTTTGTATTGCATACCATTTTATACTGGATATTCATTGATTATTGTCATGCATGTTGCATAATATTATTATTAATTAATTTGTCATAATAAATAAAAATCTATTTTTATGCACTGTGATATTATTTATATGAAATACTTCTCACTTACGATAAACGTTCTTTGGGATCTGAGAATTGAATTAGTGGGCAATTCTCAACTGTTTACTATTATTATCCCATAAATATTCCCACAAGCTCCCCAATCTCCTCTCATTACTGCTACCCATGGCAAGGCTGCTCTTCCTTTATGCTCTCCTTTCCTGCACCCAGTCTCCTCTGTGAGTCTCAAGGGTGAGCAGGCGCAGCGCAGTGATAGAGACACACAGGAAATATGACACTCTATCATATTCCCTGTGAGTATCTATCATTCGCTGCTTCCACTTCCAGCCAGTTCCTAGACTCACCAAGGAGACTGGGTGTGGGCAAGGAGAGCAGATAACATAAAGGACAAAAGGATTCAGGGCTATAGGGTTGCACATTCAGGGCTTGAGAAACCATAACCCTCCTCCCTACTTCAATGCCCCAATGCAACAGCATATCATAGATGGATTTTTTTTATTTAGCTTTCTTTTTCAAAGCACATTTTATAATAAGGCATATAATAATATAAATTGGGCTTTAAAGGGTTTCAGTAAGTTTTCAGTTAATAATAGACCGAAACATTGCTGGGTCAGTCTTAAGGTCATAAACAGCACAATTCAAGGTCACTGTGTAGTAAAACAAGCAGGTAGCAGAGTTTTTAAAACGTATATCCCTGTATCATGATATGGCTTGTATCCGCATAGTTTAGCCCACTTTAACCCTGTTTTAAGTAACATTCTCAACAGCACCATGTCGGAATCTTTTCTCAGGCCCAGATTCATTTTCTGACAGTCCTAAAAATCATTATAACACAATCCTAAACACAGGACCGTTACGCTGCTTTGCGCAACTTGAATTGTTTCTCTTAATGGCATATAACCAAACAGCACCTGTCTCTGAGCCTTTGATAAGTTTATAAGTATGGTACTGCTTCTATTTTCTGGCTAGGTACTTGACAGTAATGGATTAGTTACCATAGAGCTGCAATTAAACAGAATTACACATTCAAGCTTCGGTTTATATCCTAAATATTTAAACTTCTTGTAATGTAATGAATATCCCAGTCAAGAGAAGACACATTCTTTATACCAGGAACCTGAAGTGTTCACAATGTTACTCATTCAATTTAAAATAGCTGTATCTGTTCTATCCAAATGGCTGTTGTAGACAAACACCTTGCTGTGATTTATATACAATGGCCAGACATGTCTGGGCAATTCATAACATATTTTATTATGAATACAAAGTTATGGTGGCGACTATATCAATCTTTGGCAATTGCATCAACACTTACAGTAAGTTTCTTTTTTTTCAGCTATAGCCCCTGGCAGTGTTTGTATATGGGTTAACTGCTTCTGCTTAGCGGATAAGATAGACATGCAAAAAGCAAACCACAGTACGGCTTCATACTTGACAAGTTATTAATGAATCCATTGAAGGGTTCAGATGGAAACAGGTTGGCATGGGGTTGTAGCATTGCCACAAGCCAAGCAGGGGTACTCGGGCAGTGAAGTAGTAGTGTATTAGAAGGAAGGACCTAAAATTGCTGGATTGTTAAAACTTCTAGGTGTACTTTTCTCTTGTGGACTCTGGAGAAGGCAAACTTATTATTTCTATGAAGTCTTGGACAACGGTAACAGACAGAACACGCCTCTCCAGGCTGCTCTGTCCAGTTGACGGGTTGTCTATAGTGTGTCACATCTTACTACCCCCTTTCTTTTTTGCACTCAATAATATCCTCCTTTTCTTCTGCCCCCTACCCTCTCTCCTTTCTCCATTCATCCTAGAGTCTGTAACTGCTTGTTTTGTTTGCAATGTCTAATAAGGCATACATATAGACTTTGATTTGGCTCCAGACCCTGAATGCAAGGGGTTTAAATATTCCTGAAAAACACTCACATCTGTTGAGAGAATTGTAGGCCACACATTGGATGGTTTAAGAGATCCATTTTGGGGGAAGAATCAGTACTGGTATTAAGGGATCATATATTTCCCCTAGGCTTTCTTTGCTAACAATACACATGCAAATATGGCAGGGGTGGCAATTGTATTTGCTAGAACAGTCCCTTTTACTGTGCAAGATCAAGTAGCAGACCCATCTGGTCAATACCTGTTTGTAAAGGAACTGATCCATTGGAAAACATACACATTTGTTATGATATATGTCCCTAACTCAAACCAGCATGCCTTTTTCCCCAGGACTCTCTGGAGATTATCAGCCTTTCAAGAGGGAGTATTGGAAATGGGAGGGTATTTCATTGTTGCATTGGACCCCGACATTGACTCCTCTCTGGGGTCCTCAGCTGTCCTGCACTTTCGCATTCGGCTCTGACCTAATTGCACTTGGTGTACTATTGGAGGGTGCTTTTTAATTGTTCATGGCTCCTACTCAAGACTTGTTTACCTATTCCTGACCCAGCTATAGAAAGAGCTATAGACCCTGGTTCTACAGAAACATTTTAGGGATCTACAGAGATCAGTGCTTTTTCAAATAAATGTGGTAGACTCCTAGCAGAGATATTGCGTAAGCAGCGGTTTCATATATTCTCCATTAAGGCTGCCTTGGAGAGAGGCCCATCTCCTTCCCGACTGAGATTGTGGATGTGTTTCATAATTTCTATACCTCCCTTTATAATTTGCGTTCTGATAAATCTGAGTATTCGCTGGCGTCTAGATGGACTCGCATTGATGCTGGATAAATTTAGGAAAAATAAGCGGACATGGTTGATACCACACTTTACATAATTTGGTCATATAAATTTGGGCAAAATTAATTTACTTCTCTATTTGTATCAGAACATTCCTGTGCTGCTACCGAGGGTTTTTATTTAAATTAATTAATTCGGCACTGATTAAGTATGTGTGGAAAGGAGGAAGACTGAGAATTAAGCTGAATCTTTTGATCCAATCCAAGGACTTGGGAGGGCTGGGGCTCTCTTATTCAGTGAATGCTACTAGGAAGCACATATGGCTCAGATTGTAGAATGGCATTGCCAGGTCTTACTTGCAACTGATTCCTTGGAGTTACTTCCGGGCTTCCCTCATCCTCAGACTCCACCCCTTGTTCTTGATTACTGTGTACCATACCGGACTGATTACTGACCTCGCTGCTCTCTCCATGCCTGACCCGGACTCCTCTCCTTACCTCGCTACTCTCTTCAATGATTTGACTCGGAAATTCTAACTGACCACGCTGATCTCTCTACTCCATTGACTCAGACTGTTCATTTACTATTCTCAAGTGCCTGGACTTCGCTAAGCATTCTAAGTAATTATATTACTTAAAACAAGCTACAATGAATTCGTTCCTGCAACTCTGTTAAAGGACCACTCTAGGCACCCAGACCACTTCAGCTTAATTAAGTGGTCTGGGTTCCCAGGTCCAGCTAGGGTTAACCCATTTTTTCATAAACATAGCAGTTTCAGGGAAACTGCTATGTTTATGAATGGGTTAAGCCTTCCCCTATTTCCTCTAGTGGCTGTCTCATTGACAGCCACTAGAGGCGCTTGTGTGCTTCTCACTGTGATTTTCACAGTGAGAGCACGCCAGCGTCCATAGGAAAGCATTGTGAATGCTTTCCTATGCGACCGGCTGAATGCGCGCGCAGCTCTTGCCGCGCGTGCGCATTCAGGCCAGGAGGAGGAACGGAGGAGGATCGGAAGAGTAGAGCTCCCCGCCCAGCGCTGGAAAAATGTACGTTTTTACCCCTTTCCCCCTTCCAGAGCCGGGCGGGAGGTGGTCCCTGATGGTGGGGGCACCCTCAGGGCACTATAGTGCCAGGAAAACGAGTATGTTTTCCTGGCACTATAGTGGTCCTTTAAATTGTTTCAATTCCTCTTCAACCTGCTGCTTGCTAAGACTATTACTTGTATCCAATTGCTCATACCATACATTTGCAGAAGTTGCTACTTGTTTCAATTCAATTCAGTAAGGTTGTTAATTACTGCTCCAACTAATTTTTGGAAGGCTCTACTAAACATTTCATTTCTGGAATTTCAACAAATTAATTATTTCACCCCAGTAGCACTCCTGATTAATAATTTTGGACTTTATTGCCTTCTTTATAAATAAACAAGGAAACTCAACTTTCCAAGAATTGCTAGCAAATTATTTATTTTAAAGATATATTCCCAAATTAAATCTGCAGTTTTGTTCCACTTCCACTTTCTTTACAAGCAAAACAGGCATCCTGTATGTACACATAAGATTTGGATAGGTGAGTTGATTCCAGCTCCAGTGTGGCTAGAGGTCACGGAAATACTGGAAGTAGCCACAGCCCATGTGTTTATAGGGGCAACTTTAGAGGTTTGGAACTCAATATGAACTAGAGTTGATCTTTCAATGATCAACGGTCCCTTATACCCAGTTACACATAACCAGGACTTTGGGGAGGGTGTGGATGGCCTGGCTTTTCCTTTTCATGTTAATTGTGACCACTTAACAATTGCCGCCTCTGACCGACTTTCTACAGAATACGGAGCTGACTCCTTTGGAGATCTTCAGATTTTACTGGCTTTGACATTTTTACCAGTAGTTGCATCCTCTGGGAAACATGCACAGGCCCCTTCCAGCCTTTGAGAACTTTTGCTTTAGGGTGGAGCCACTGCCAAGAAGCATTCCAGTCTTATACCAGATGCTTCTACACTCGCTGCCAAAACCATCACTGACACTCTAGGCCTATTAGGAAGATTTGCTTCACATGACCTTCACTGATTAGGACTGGTCCAAGATGTTTACCCTCGCACATAAACTCCACACTATGCACAAAGTATCAGGAGGTTAACTACAAAATCCTTACCAAGTGGTACGATACTCCCAAGAAGCTAGACAAAATATCTGCAGAAACTCAGACTGGTCCTGGAGATGTCAGCGGGCAGTTGGAACGCTGCTATATCTGTTTTGGGAATGTACATTGATACTTCTTTACTGGAAACAGGTATTCAAAGTTATGAACAAGGTAGCCGATGACGGGGTGGAGTTTTATCCAGCTGATATGAGATATCTAGCTTTAAGAAAACATTATTGCGTCACTTAATAATGGCTGCTAGATCTCTGTATCCTGCCATGTGGATGTGGCAACAGGTTCCTTCTGTATAAAACTGGATGGATCGGGATAAGGAGATATGTCAAGTAGAGGAGCAGATTGCGGCACTAAGGGGTCAGGTCAGAGAAACTTCTTGAAGTATGGCGTTCTTGGCTGTTCTTTCTAGGTACAAGCTAGACCCAAATGAGCACTTTTGGGGTGTCTTCTAATGTGTGCTTGGCTAGATATCTGTGGAATGCTTTATGCTTGACCATCTCTTTTTCTTCCTTTTTCTTTTTTCCCCTTACCTCCCCGCCTCTCCTTTCTTGCTTGTCTTCATCTATTTTTGTTTTGCTAAATTTTATTTAAGAATTTTATACAGTGTACAAAGGTAAATAGGCAATGTACAAGTGTACAGTAGAGATTAATAAAAACTCAAGCCGAGTTCACCACCAGACAAGCAAAGGTCCCTGTGAATCTACATTAAAACGAGAGCATATGGAGCCCCTGCTTTGCAGAGTCAGATAAAGAAGAATTATTACAGAAGAACAGTGGGAAAAGTAAACAAAACAAAATGCAGGAGGAAGAGGAGAGAGAGAGAGAGGAAGTGAGAGAGAAAAAAATTATATAAGGGGGTGAGGGGTAGGGTGGGTTAGATGAAGAGGGCATGTAGTGGAAGATGCTGCTGCAGTGACTAATGTAACGGCCCCCTAATGCATGTGGTACTACAAAAGAGTGGCCTTTTATTGTGGCCAGCCTAAGGCACACCTTTGTAATAATCATGCTGTCTAACCAGCATCTTGATATGCCACACCTGTGAGGTGGATGGATTATCTTGGCAAAGGAGAAGTGCTCACTAACACAGATTAAGACAGATTTGTGAACAATATTTGAGAGAAATAGGCCTTTTGTGTACATAGAAAAAGTTTTACATCTTTGAGTTCAGCTCATGAAAAATGGGGGCAAAAACACAAATGTTGCGTTTATAAGTTTGTTCAGTGAAGAAACATAGAATGTCACTGCCCATCTATTCTGTCCAATTTTCTAAATACTTTTATTAGTCCCTGGCCTTATCTTAAGTCTAGGATAGCCTTATGCCTATACCACACATGCTTAAACTCCCTCACTGTGTTAAGCTCTACCACTTCAGCTGGAGGGCCATTCCATGCATCCACTACCCTAAAATAATTTTTAAACCTTTGCCCCTCCAACTAAAAACAATAATAATTAAAAATTATGTTTTTAATTGTAGGGGTTCCTATTTGCGCTTAGATTTAGTGACTACCCCTATTTTAGCTTTAAAAGAGTTAAAATGAATCAAATTTTTATTCTAGTGTCACTAGGCACAGCATTTCCTCTAGAGAAAAATTGCTTTTTTGGAGCCCGTGAAACATCGAGTAAATGGCATTGTGGTTTCTCTGGATTCCAAAGTAGCAATCCCACTACAGACAGAACCTTCGACTACTTGGTGTTGCAGTAAAATTACTCTAGTTAATAAATAGCAATTTCCGATTAACTTTGTTGCCTTACAGAAGAAAAGCCGGTTTAGCTGTTTATTTCTGTTCTTGTTCATGTGCATTGAGATGACAAGTTAATGCAGTATTTGACTGGTGTTAAAATATTTCCAGAACTGCATTTATTCCTAGCACAGTTTAAAGTCCAATCAAGTTGGCAGACTTTTTGGCTGCCTAGAGTTCAATACTAGTTCTATTTGAATAGTTGATAAAGGATACATTAGGAGTAGGATTATCCAATTCTCTCTGGTGGTTAATGACTCAACATTCAACCTGTTCAAACAATACCAATAACTGGAAACATATTTAATTTCCTGAATTGTTGCCTAATAATGTCTTGCATCTGAGATTTTGTATTGTTAAAGATCTTGTAATCTTGCCAATGCCGCTCATTTGATATCCGAAATGGTTCAGTATTTTTTTTCTTTCCTAATCAGTGCAATTACAGAAGATCTTTTGCAAGGACACCGTAGAGTATGTATTGAACTTATGCAAGGGGCACTGTGATTTTATAGTCCGGATCCCTGATGGCCTCAAGATATGTATCATGTCTTATCTTGATACCCGTGACATCAAACACTTGTCAGAAACATGTAAAACATTCCAGAAGGTGAGAAATTGTTTACTCTACTCGTAAATGCTAGAAAATGGTTGGCTTGAAGAAAAACTGTCATCTTTATTATTCTTGCAAATAAAAGATTAGAGTCCTATTGTGCATGATTTTGTAATCAAATATATAAGGTAATAACTCTTTTTAATTTAGGTTAACCTTGTTCCATGGTGATGGCTATTATTAGCTTTCTTAGATCGGAAGCACCACTTATCTGCTGAAAAAAATTTGAAGGTATAAAATACCCTAGACCTAGAGCTCAGTTTTGAGATGCCCAGCATATTAGGGATGTACATGGGCAATTGGTTCGGTTCGGAAATTCGGGTAAGTAAAAAAAATTGTCTGCTTCAGCAATTCTCACCAATGGCATTTGGTTCCGCACTTCGGAACTGCTGAATGGCATTCGGTTCGGGCATTCAGGCACGTAGCATTCGGACATTCATTTCGGGCATTCGGCAGTTCGGAATGTCGTTTGGTTTGAAAAATAAACATTTGCGTGTTTTTTTCCTTAACAGCAATGTTTTACATTGCATAGTGGACCACAGCAGCACCCAGGCCACTTAATCTTAAATAAGTGGTCTAGGTTTAGTCAATAAGTAGTAGTGTTAGTTTATTATATAGACAATTTACAAAATTATATTTTCACTGCACAGATAGTGCAGCCAATCAGTGAGCACTACCAGCATGCAACACTTCTGCACACTATATAATCCCACCCCTGTGACACCATCTTTGTGGAGAGTTTAGGAACAGAGAGTGAGCAGAGTGTGAGAGCAGAGAGTGAGCAGAGAGAAAGCAATTTGTGTGTGAACAAGCAAGTGAGAGTGTGTGAGAGAGAGCAAAGTGAGAGCAAGTGATGGCTGGTAGCGAGAGCAGTATAGGGTCCCCCCCAAGTGTAGCACTACCTGTGCTCTGCCTTTTAACACTAGTACTGGCTGAGGAACTAGTAGTGGTATTACCAGCAGCGACATGACGGTTTCCAGTTTCCTCAGTCACTTTGCCTGAGGGGAGAATATGAGGAGGGGGTGGACGATCCATTATGGTTTCTTTTGTTTTATTACATTTTTATTTAAATTAAATCCCAGAAAACTAAAAAACACAAAATTAATCACTGCAGTAAAGTCAGAGTGCAACAGAGAGACACCCTGGCAAGCAGACTAGCACACACTCTTTCATCTCCCCTCCCCCTTCCAAAAAAGAAACAAAATGCAGAAGGAAAAAAAAGGCTAAACTCGCTCTCTCTATCTCCCTGAAACACACACTTAAGCAATGTGGCTCCCCAAGCTTGCAAAAAGTAAAGTACAATAAATGTAATGTAATTTATCTCTCCCAGTCTCTTGTCCTATCACAACTAGTCTGGTCACATGAATGCAAGCCAACACCCTGAGAGCCTGATTTATATACTATCCCAGCTCAATGACTCTGTGTGCCTTCATTGGCCAAGTGTCAGTGACAAAATCACCATTAATTGGGTGTCCTCTAACATCAATCACAAACATGTTTCCATTTCATTGGACAGGGAATAGTGAAACCTGATTAGGCAAGCAAACATTACATTGCACAAAAGGAATTAGCTTATTGGTCAAGATTCCTGTCATCATTCACATAATTTTCCCTACCTCTCTCTTGTTTTGCCACTTTTCAGAAAATTTTATCACTTCGGCACTTCGGAATTACCGAACTTCGTCACTTGGGACATTCGTAAGCATCTGAATGTTTGAATGGCATGAAATTTGTACGAATGTACATTCGTAACAAAGCAAATTTCACATGTCTAATGCTCATGATGTCCATTTATAAACTCACAATAGCTCTTGATATATGTATGGTTTTTAGTCATATAACTTGTGCTGCCACCAAACTGGGCTTAAGAATGGCTGCCCCCAGAGAGCAAAGGTAAGTCAAGAGATGGACTTTTTTATTTTGTTTAAAGTAAATTGACTACATGTCCAACATCCAAATGTGAAGTTGCCTGCTCATCAGATCCAACCCCAATGTCCAGTCCTCTTCACTGAGCTGTAGAACTAACCTATCTAACAACAAGCAGTATTAACATCAAAGCCAATATGTATCTGAAAAAAAATATGCAAGTGCCTGCAAAGAGAATCCAGCTTTTATTTGACCTGTGGTGGGATTGCCACTTGATTAGAACTTTCCTGGAAGGTGGTGCATAATAGTGTGCAGAAGGTGGTATCTGGTGAGGGACTTAAATTTGAGCCTTACACTTACCTTGTTCTGTTTTTCTGTCCCTATGATTCACTTCAAGCGTTCCATAGCTTGCCATCTGATGTGAATCCTAGCTCTCCTTGGTGGGTCCACAATAAGAAAACTCTCATGACCATGGAGAATTTGCATCTCCTTGCTATTCAATGATTGTCGTCTATCTATAGGACCACTTACTATTTATGGGTTACCTTTGTGGTGTTTAGTCTGTTTCAATAATCATGTCCAATGAATTTTTCTTATCATTTTCATTTGACATCTTCTCCATTTCCTCTGCTATACATATATTTAGTAATCAGTTTGGGGTTTCTTTGGCCATTCTCTTATACAAGATTAAAGGAACACTATAGTCACCAGAACAACTACAGCTTATTGAATTTGTTATGGTGAGTAGAATCATTATCTTCAGACTTTTTGCTGTAAACACTGTCTTTTCAGAGAAAATTCAGTGTTTACATTACAGCCTAGTGATAACTTCACTGACCACTCCTCAGATGGCTGTTAGAGATCCTTCCTGGGTCATGGCTGCCTAAAATGCATCCAAACATTCAAGGTCTCCTCCCTCTGCATGCAGACCCTGAACATTCATTGATTCAATTCATATCTATGAGGAGATGGTGACTGGCCATGGTTGTGTTTTAATTGTGCTGGCTCTGTCCCTGATCTGCCTCTTTGTCAGTCTCAGCCAATCCTATGAGGAAGCATTGTGATTGGATCAGACTACCACTTCTGCTGATGTCAGCAGGTAGAGGGCAGGTCTAACGGAAATAGAGCCAGAACTAGCAGCTCCAGACTTCCTTACTTATACAAGTAAGATTTTGCTATTTTTATGGAGACATGAGGGAACAGGGGGGCAGATGGTGGTTTTAACCCTATAGGGTCAGGAATACATGATGTGTTCCTGACCCTATAGTGCTCCTTTAATCTCCCCTGATTGGCTGCTGTTTGTTCACAGAGTGATTATGTCTCCTGTTATGATCTCGCAAGCAGCACACAACTGAACAGTTTTCACAGCATTAATTTCTTATGTTTGCTATGCCCATCTTAACTGAAGAGAGGTGAAGGCATGCGAGCTGTGTTATGAAGGGGTCAGAAGAAAATTCATCAATCGGGATTACAGAATAAGAGAAAAACCAACATAATGTACTCAAACACCTAAAACAAAATTTTAAAAAACTACAGATTTCCTTTACTTAGTTATAGTTAGGGGCAGCTCATGTGCCTTTGGCAGTAAGTTTGATGTAAATGGCAGTGAAAGCTTTCCTTTATATGATGATCTCTAGTGTAGCGTGCTGGACTGACAGACTTATTAAAGGAACACATCTGGCTTCTGATTCTGAATTACATGAAGCGAGGACTGGAGCCGGACAAGATTTGCTAGAATCGTCAGCTTCCTATTCAAGCACATACTTTTTATATGAATGGGGAGCTACTGATTGGCCTAGAGCGTCAGCTGACCACTCTAAGCCAATCAGCTGTACCCTTGCATGGTGGCACACCACACTTCCTGTAAGTAAGATTCAGAAGCTGGATACACCCTGGGGGACCTTGACATTGGCACTGGATTCAACCTTGAAAAACTATTTAACCCCTAAAGGTAAGAGAGCGCCCTGGGGCCTCCTGGCACCATAACAACTTAATTAAGATGAAATTGTTATGAAACCTAAATTGTTCAGGTTAATGTTGTATTAGTACTTCCTGAATCTTATATTGTAATGCCATGTGTCACATGCTCTTGTTTAGGCATACTGGGTTTTTTTCAGAAAATTTTTGAACCAGTGGTATTTTAAAGTAAATATATTTTCTTGCAGCTGTGCAGTAGTGAAGAATTCTGGGAGAAAATTAAATCAAAACAAGCCCATCATCCAAGTGCCATGCAAAAACCTGGCTTTTCCAGCTCAATAAAGAGATACAATCAAATTCCAGAGAGTCGAACCTGGATGCACCGAAGGAGAAGCACATTTTTTTAGCAGAAAATATCAAGACTTTTATCTACTTGGTAATTAACGATAAAACCAACTAATTGCATGTTATATACAACAATGTTGTGTGGCCTCACTGCTCTTGTTAGCACCACATATGTTCAAATCAACTGGCCAACCACATTATTATAGCACTGAGCATCTTAACACCCCAACTGCTGACACATACTATGATGATGAGTTATAGAGGGCATCTTATTCACAATACCGAGGTGTCTTTTTAGTCAATATAATCTGATTTTCAAATGAAAATATAACTAAATACAAAGCTTCTTGAGTGTACTACAAATTTTATAATGTGGATATCACAAGAACAAGCAAAAGCCCGGTAGTAATTTTTATTCACCAACTTATGTATTCTCTAGACCTACTGAATGCTTGCAGATTAAACAAAAATTCTCAAATTGATCACCATAGATTGCACTGTTTTAAAACTCATAATGTACAAGTTCAATCGGGCTTGCAAAAGTCATGTCATTTACCATTCTACAGCTGCGAGGGGCCCTGTGCTTTTTTGAAGGCCGTAGGAAGAGGCATCAGGACAAAATGGTTGATTGTAAATCAAAGTTGTATTTTGATTAACTTGTTTGTGCATTTGGCCAAATCATACTACAGGTGGAATTTAAATTATGACCAAAAACACGATTAAAATCATGATTTTAAAAAGCATGCTGTATTGCGGGTAATGTCACATAATAGTAAAATGTATTGCATGGTGTGACTGACAATGAACGACAATAATCTCAGTGAAGTGCTGACACACATGTGCCACTCCTTGGAAGCGGCTGCGATTTGAAGTTGCTGCCATTAAAGGAACAATTTCACCATAGCAACCTCATCTCAATGAAGTTGCTATGGGGGCAGTAGTTCCTGGACGTCGACTTATGGTTTTAAAGTTTCCCCCCTGAGCCTATCAGAATGCTTTGCTCTGTCTGCTGCAGTAGTCAGGAAGGTGTTGTCTTGGCCGCTATCGACAGGCTTAGATTATCAACCGGTACTCTCCACTTTTCACAGACTGTTCATTGTGAGTAACAGTATGTACTAGTACTTGCAAGTGATCGGTCAGTGTTAGGCTGAGAGTGTTAGCTTGAATAGTTAGAAGAACAGCACAGAAGAGCGAGTAATGAGACTCAGAGCTATTGGTTTAGGAAGAAAGAAACCACTGAATCAACAAGTACTCCAAATGAACACGTAAATCTAAATGTAAAAATTGGCCTATAGAAACTTGTACAGCACTGCACTTGTATTAGTCTCAGTGATATTGTATTCTGCATGGAACAAGAAACTAGAAATTTGTTTAACTTTGTATTAGGCTCTCCTCATTGATGGTGTTGTTAAAGAAAACTGTCCACATTGTTGCACTATCCTGGAATTTGTGATCAAGTTTGTTTTGTCACCTTGGACTGTTTTTATAATTATCTCTCCTTGTCCCCTCCTGTCGATGATAAACAGTTTACACATTTGACCATTTATAGCTGTATTTCATTTGTGCAAACATTTTAACAGAATGGATCCAAGAGTTTAAGACTACAATGATGATTAATAAGAAAAAATATAGTTGAAATGATAAATATTAATGTATGATATGACTTGTATATGATACACTGAGGACTGCACACTGATCATATAAACTGGAGAAATAATCGATTGTTTTATTGAGTATGGTTTTTTTTTCATTACAGAAGAATGTTGACAATATAAGTATATGGTCTTTACACTTTTGGTCTGAAGACCTTTACTGTATAACCTCAATGTCCATTTTATACACATCACACTTTATACAATAATTTTAAAGTGGTGCTTTTTACACCCTGTGTTCAATGAGACCAAACATGTCCAAAAACTCCAGCATGCCTTTTGTCTACTAAACCATCAAAACTAGCAATCACAGTTGAACGTATATTTTGTGTCTTTTGTAAATTGCTAGCCTCACGTTGAGATACTCTAGCTGCTGCTGCTCGTCTGGATTTTTTTTAGATCAGTCTATTTCTGACAGAATGCAACTTAATGGTCTAGTTTAATGACCAATCCCCACTCTTTATAAACTATCTATGTGTTTAAACATATGCAGTGAAAACTAAATTGCATATACTCACGCTAAAATAGCCGAGATGTGTCTATAGCCAAGATTGTTTTTTTTTTCCCCCAGTGATTTTGGCTTTAATTTGTATTTTATCATCAAATGCACCACAATTCACTGTTTATTGAGTAAACAATACTGTTGAATATCTGGAACAAACTGCTAAAAATTGAGAAATAAAGGCAGAAGGAAACATGTCTAAACATGTCTAATATACGTTTTGCTCTACAACTGCTCATCTTGCATTTCTAAATAACGGTTTTTGGTGGTGTTATTTAGTATGCCAGAAAAAAAGGAAAAGATTTTTGTTATCTTTTTCATTTACTAAATACAAATTATCAACAGCAATGCTCAACTTTGTTTAGTTGATCTTTCAAGTAATGTATTCATTGTTCATTTGACCATATTTTCTTTTATCTCTTGCAGTTGGGTGCTAATTACTTGACATTATTAAGCATTTAATATTGTTAAGACATAAGCAATCTATGCCAACTGCAATGGTTAGAATAGTGTTCCTTAAAATATTGTAGAAAACATTCACAGTTCTTCTAATTCATTCTAAGCATACATTTAGGAGAACATTAATAATACAATGGAAATTACTCACAGAAACTTGACAGATTATTTCGAGTATAAGTTAAAAGTTAATGATAGTTAAATATCCAATTAAAGTCCAGCTAATTATTACTTATTCTAGAAAAATACTTCCCAAACTCAAAGCACAGATTTGGTGCAGTTTATTGGGAGCTTTTTGGCACTGACATTAATAAAAGATGGGAAATACAAACTATTCTTATCTCCTTAACCAGTGCTCTTCCAGAGAACAATGCTGACAAAACAGAATTTGGCTTCAGCTTCTGTTACTAGCTGGTACAAGGCCCTTATGTACCTTTATGAGCAAGGTAGCCACTCTCAAAGTGTTCTTTTCAGTAAATTTGTTCAATTTTTAGCCAGCTTCTTCACTCTGTTTTGAACTTCTTCTTGATATATTCTCTGCATCAATCTTTCTGTAAAAGATGTCTTCAAAAACACATTTATTTATAGATCCTGTAGTTATGCAACTGCGAGCTCCTGGCTTGTATAGTTGCATGGCCGGACGATCCTGCAAAACGTAAGTCACAACAACCTGTTAACATAATAAAGCTGGAATATGTCACAATATGTTTACTGATTTAGTAATTAGTTACATTTGAATTGAGTTCCCTGAATAGATAATTATTTCCTAAACTGCTAATTGACACTGCTGGCATTCAGAGATGTCTTAGTTGATGCTTAGGTAGACTGGTAGATTTTTGCATTCAATACAAAAGAGCGATAAAGTCAACATTCTATAGCAAAGCTCACTTAATTTTTACATCATTAGAAATGTCAACCAGTTGTAATTTGCTAGCAATGTGTGGCATACACCACCGGTCCTATTAGGTACGATGGGTAAATTGGAAGATACGAAGTTCCTTCGACAATCATTGGCTTTCTCAGCTTGCACCAAAAATGTTACAACAGCTTTGAGTTTGTTTTTGCCTCTATTCTCAGCCATGCATATTTAAACACTGTCCTGTGACATTTTTTCTAAATCACTCAATGACATCTCCAGTAAATGAGAAGTGCTTATTAGACCCGATTTTCCTTTTACATTTTCAGCCGTGTGATTTCTGGCCCTAGGTTGCCATATCTAAATGTGAATGTGATGTGAATTTATGTTTCCACACTAATCAGAAATATCGCAAAGAGTTTTAAACCGACTTACTGCTGTCCTCTTGTAATGTAACCTTTAACCCCTTAAGGACCAAACTTCTGGAATAAAAGGGAATCATGACACGTCACACATGTCATGTGTCCTTAAGGGGCTAAAGAACTATGAACATTTGTTAATTTAATATTTAGTAAACAGACAATCATACATGTAAAAAACACAGCATGTTTACATTTACTTTTTTATTACAAAGGGCATACATAATAAGTTGTTTTATTTTATTACAATATGTGATTTATTGTGGATCCTGTAGCTGATTTATCAAGTGTCCAGTTATTGGCCCACTGCAAATTCTACTTTTAAAGTGACACTCTAGGCACAATAACCACATTATCTAATTGAAATAGTTGCATGTAGTCCATTGGAGTTGCCCCACAGTTCATGGTTATATTGCTTTGTCACAATTAATGACCCCAGGACCAAGGGCTCACACCTCCACCCCCCACTGGAGATAAGGCTAGGGTGGTGTATAAATCAGCTTTAGACCAACCAATCCATACCAGTGATGGCCAGCAGTGGCAAGCTGACAAAGGCCTAAGGTATATACGGTATCCCAGAAATGTGAGTACACCCCTCACATTTTTGTACATATTTTATTATATCTTTTTTTTCATGTGACAACACTGCAGAAATGACACTCTGCTACAATGTAAAGTAGTAAGTGTACAGCCTGTAAAACAGTGTACATTTGCTGTCCTCTCAAAATAACTAAACACACAGCCATTAAAGGGACACTATAGTCACCAGAACAACTACAGCTTATTGCATTTGTTCTGGTGTGTAGAATCATTAGCTTCAGGCTTTTTGCTGTAAACACTGTCTTTTCAGAGAAAATGCAGTGTTTACATTACATATAAAAAGATATGGAAGGGCTGCGCCAAATAAGGATAGATAGTCCAGTAAAGTATTGCTAGGGTGCCAATAGATGGTCTAGGATACTTGATAGAGTTCCTCTGTGGATGCGTCTGGTGTAGACCGTTCCGTATATGTAAATACAAGAGAGGTAGAGGCGACTAATGGTATAGTATGAAAGTTCAGGGTGTGATAGGTAACAAAAAGTAAAGAACTCACATTCAGGAGAGCTATGGCCAGCTCTGGTGTGGATTGCGTACAGCGGTATAATCCCCGCTTATGGGATATGTAGGGAGGGGTCTCCGTCAGCACCGTCTGGTAGTCCAGAGCTCGAAAAAGAAAGACAGAAAGCAACAATAGTGCTCTCAATTTTGATGTGGTTCAATGTGCAGATAAGAAGAGGTAAAAAACTCACATTTGAGGGAGCTATGGCCAGCTCTGGTGTGGATAGCGTACAGCGGTATAATCCCCGCTTATAGGATATGTAGCGGCGATACGTCCGTCAGCACCGTCTGGTGATCCAAGGCTCCAATATAGAAGAATAAAAAGCAGCAATAGTGCTCTCAATTGTGATAGGTTAAGAGAGTAGTAGAGAAAATAAAATAATACTCACAAAGATAGAGCAGAGGTACTGCTCTATGGATAGGCGCCGGTGGTATGATCCCCACCTAGGATTTCTTGGAGTACTGGAACTTTAAAATTGCCAATGGAAGTAAAAGTAACCAGGAAAGGTTAAAATGCCAGGAATAGGTAAAAACAAAAGTTGTTTAAAGTGCATAAAGAGTGCAATAAAAAGAGGATTGGTACAATAAAGTAGCCAAAAAACTTTTATTGATCTAAAATACACAGTAAAATACAGAATTAATAACCATAAACGCGTTTCACCATAAGTGGCTTCTTCAGAATGGGATAAAAGTAGTAACCTGGCAGGGGTTGTTTAAATAGGGCTATGTTAATTTTAAAATTGCGCCAAAAGTGTAATTGGCCAATCAGAGACAATTTTTAAAATCACTTTTCAAAATTAGGATTCAAGAGTATGGGAGTGATGTTATAAAGGTGATGAGTCCATTTAAATTATTTAAATGTGAAAACTAGAGTGAGAAAGTTGTTTTTAAAGAGAAAGAAAGGAAGAAAAAAAAAAGTTGTTTGATTAAAGTTCAAAAAAAAAAAAAGTTTGATTAAAGTTCATTAAAAGAACAAAAAAAAAGGGTTTGATTAAAGTTCATTAAAAGAACAAAAAAAAAAGGGTTTGATTAAAGTTCATTAAAAGAACAAAAAAAAAATAGATGGTTTAAAGGTACAGAGATACAGAGATATATGTAAATGGAGTATGCATGAAAAGGGGGTAATATAATTCCAAACATAATGATTTAAATAGGGGTTATATTATACCCCAGAGTAATAATACAGATGTTAAATGAAAATAATAGATAAAATAAAAATAAAATTAAATAAAAGATTACACAGAATACAAGATACATAAATGGAAAGGCATAGATGAAAAATAAAACTTAAAAGATTATTATTATTATGAGGGTTGGTTAGGTCCAGACATAAAGAATAAAAGCATGTAGATAAGGGTTGTATATAGGAATTTAAATAAAATTAAACAGGTCAAAATCAACATTTAAACCAGATGGGGTAAGAGTTTTGAGATTAAAAACCCATTCCATCTCAGCTTTACCTAATATGTTCTTAATGTTACCACCTCTCCATGGTATTATACATTTTTTTATGCCGATGCATTTAAGGTGTCTTATGTCGTTGTTATGTGTACAAAAGTGTTTGGAGACTGAGTGATTCAGGTAGCCTTTTTTGATATTTCTACAGTGTTCACTCAGTCTCACTTTAAGACTTCTTGTGGTCATCCCTACATACTGGAGACCACAAGGGCACTCCAACAAGTAGATGACATTTTTGGTATCGCAACTGATAAAATCTTTAATTTTATAGGTTTTGTTGGTGATATTAGATTTAAAACTGGTGGTTTTGGAAGGGATGGAGGGGTCTGTGTTTTTGCATACAATGCATCTTTTACATTTATAAAAGTCACTGGCATTGGGCATAAAAGAATTAAAAGTAGGTTTGGTTTCTTTTGTAAAATTGGTGGTTAAAATGGATTTGAAGTTTGGGGCACCTCTAAAGACAACATTAGGCTTGTCAGGTATAATATTTTTAAGTATTTCGTCTTCTTTTAAGAGGTGCCAATGTTTTTTGATAATTTTTTTGACATGGCCACTTTTGTTATTAAAATTGAAAATAACAGGAAGGGGCATGGTGTTGGTGGTGGGTTGGGTATTGTAAGTTAGGAGGTCTGCTCTATCTTTTTTGGTGATGGTATTTATAATGGTGTTGAGGTGGGTTGGTGAGTAATTTTTCTCAATAAATTTTTCTTTTAGATAATTTGATTGTTTGTTAAAATCTTCTATTTGGGAGCAATTCCTTCTGAGACGAAGGAATTGGCTTTGAGGGGCACTTTCCAACCAAGGTTTGTAATGGCAGCTAGATCTTTCGATAGCTGTGTTGACGCAGACTTTTTAAAAAATGTTTTGGTGTGGATGGTGTTGTCTGTAATGAAGATGTTGAGGTCTAAAAAATTAATAGATTCCTTACTTGTTTCATGGGTTAGGGTAATGCCTCTATTGTTGATGTTGAGGTGGTGGATAAAAGAGTTAAAAAGAGCTTCTGTGCCATCCCAGATAAAAAACAAATCATCTATATATCTAAAATATGTTACAAGGTTCGTACACCAAGCGTGCCTTCCCCATATGGCCGTGGATTCCCAGTCGGCCATAAAGAGGTTGGCATAGCTTGGCGCGAACCTTGTACCCATCGCAGTGCCTTGTTTTTGTAGGTAAAAGGAGTCAAAAAACCAAAAATAGTTGTTGGTTAAAATGATATTAATACCTTCTAAAATAGAATCTATTTGGGCAGGGGGGATTCTGTTTTCTTTAGTTAAAATTTCTCTGATTGCCTGGCATCCTATATGGTGGGGTATAATAGTGTATAGGGATTGGACATCACAAGTAGCTAAAATGTAATTAGTTTGCCATTTGAATTTGTCTAAAAAACGTAGTAGTGACATAGAGTCTTTTAGGTAAGAGCGCATTAATTTAACGGATGGTTGGAGGAGTATGTCAATGTATTCTGACAGATTGCAGAGTAGGGAATTTATCCCTGACACGATGGGTCTGCCAGGGGGGTTATTAATATTTTTATGTATCTTTGGTAAAAAGTATATGACAGGGAGTTTAGGGTATTTGATGTTAAGATAGTTGTATTCGTTTTTGGTTAGGATGCCAGAATCCAAGCCTTTTTGTAAAAAAGTGGATAGGGTGATTTGGATGGTAGGGGTGGGGTCAGAGGGTAGTTTGTTATATGTTTCTGTATCATGTAGTTGTCTATGTGCCTCATCTATGTACATCTTGCTAGATAGGATAACGATCCCACCTCCTTTATCTGCTGGCTTTATGACAATATCTTTGTCTTCTTGTAGTTGTTTCAGTGTGTTGCGCTCGGCATGGGTGAGGTTGTGTGAGTCATATTTGTTATATTTAATTTTTTCAAAGTCTTTAATCAAACAACTTTTTTTTTTTTTTTTCCTTTCTTTCTCTTTAAAAACAACTTTCTCACTCTAGTTTTCACATTTAAATAATTTAAATGGACTCATCACCTTTATAACATCACTCCCATACTCTTGAATCCTAATTTTGAAAAGTGATTTTAAAAATTGTCTCTGATTGGCCAATTACACTTTTGGCGCAATTTTAAAATTAACATAGCCCTATTTAAACAACCCCTGCCAGGTTACTACTTTTATCCCATTCTGAAGAAGCCACTTATGGTGAAACGCGTTTATGGTTATTAATTCTGTATTTTACTGTGTATTTTAGATCAATAAAAGTTTTTTGGCTACTTTATTGTACCAATCCTCTTTTTATTGCACTCTTTATGCACTTTAAACAACTTTTGTTTTTACCTATTCCTGGCATTTTAACCTTTCCTGGTTACTTTTACTTCCATTGGCAATTTTAAAGTTCCAGTACTCCAAGAAATCCTAGGTGGGGATCATACCACCGGCGCCTATCCATAGAGCAGTACCTCTGCTCTATCTTTGTGAGTATTATTTTATTTTCTCTACTACTCTCTTAACCTATCACAATTGAGAGCACTATTGCTGCTTTTTATTCTTCTATATTGGAGCCTTGGATCACCAGACGGTGCTGACGGACGTATCGCCGCTACATATCCTATAAGCGGGGATTATACCGCTGTACGCTATCCACACCAGAGCTGGCCATAGCTCCCTCAAATGTGAGTTTTTTACCTCTTCTTATCTGCACATTGAACCACATCAAAATTGAGAGCACTATTGTTGCTTTCTGTCTTTCTTTTTCGAGCTCTGGACTACCAGACGGTGCTGACGGAGACCCCTCCCTACATATCCCATAAGCGGGGATTATACCGCTGTACGCAATCCACACCAGAGCTGGCCATAGCTCTCCTGAATGTGAGTTCTTTACTTTTTGTTACCTATCACACCCTGAACTTTCATACTATACCATTAGTCGCCTCTACCTCTCTTGTATTTACATATACGGAACGGTCTACACCAGACGCATCCACAGAGGAACTCTATCAAGTATCCTAGACCATCTATTGGCACCCTAGCAATACTTTACTGGACTATCTATCCTTATTTGGCGCAGCCCTTCCATATCTTTTTATATCTATCCACCGAAGGACCCGAGGGGTTTTCCTTCATTTGGGTTGCTGCCTACCTTGACTAATTTTGTGATTACTAGCGCTGAATTCTTTTAGTGTTTACATTACAGCCTAGTGATAACTTCACTGGCCACTCCTCAGATAGCTGTTAGAGATCCTTCCTGGGTCATGGCTGCCTAAAATGCATCCAAATATTCAGTATTTCCTCCCTCTGCATGCAGACACTAAACTTTCCTCATAAAGATGAATTGATTCAATTCATCTCTATGAGGAGATGCTGATTGGCCAGGGCTGTGTTTGAATCATGCTGGCTCTGCCCTTGATCTGCCTCTTTGTCAGTCTCAGCCAATCCTATGGGGAAGCACTGTTATTGGATCAGGCTACCACTTCTGATGACGTCAGCAGACTGCTTGTTTTTTTTTTTAGGCAAACAACATGCAGATCTACAGCTTCTGGCTTCAATATAGTAAGATTTTGATATATTTATGGAGGCATGAGGGACCAGGGGGGCTAGATGGTGGTTTTAACACTATAGGGTTAGGAATACATGTTTTTGTTTTTGACCCTATAGTGATCCTTTAATGTCTAAACCGTTGGCATGAAAAGTGAGTACACCCCCAAGGGGAAATGTTCAAATTGCATCCAATTAACTATTTTCTCTCCCTGGTGTCACGCGACTCGTTAGTGTTACAAGGTCTCAGGTGTGAATGGGGAGCAGGTGTGTTAAATTTGGTGTTATCGCTCTCACACTCTCTCATACTGGTCACTGGAAGTTCAACATGGCACCTCATGGCAAAGAACTCTCTGAGGATCTGAAAAAAAAGAATTGTTGCTCTACATAAAGATGGGCTAGGCTATAAGAAGATTGCCAAGACCCTGAAACTGAACTGCACGGTGGGCAAGACCATGCAGCTGTTTCACAGGACAGATTCCACTCAGAACAGGCCCCGCCATGGTCGACCAAAGAAGTTGAGTGCACGTGCTCAGCATCATATCGAGTTGTTGTCTTTGGGAAATAGATGTATGAGTGCTGCCACCACTGCAGAGGTTGAAGGGGTGGGAAGCCAGCCTGTCAGTGCTCAGACCATATGCCGCACACTGCTTCAAACTGGTCTGCATGGCTGTCATCCCAGAAGGAAGCATTTTCTAAAGATGATGCACAAGAAAGTCCGCAAACAGTTTGCTGAAGACAAGCAGACTAAGGACATAGATTACTGGAACCATGTGCTGTGGTCCGATGAAACCAAGATAAACTTATTTGGTTCCGATGGTGTCAAGCGTGTGTGACAGCAACCAGGTGAGGAGTACAAAGACAAGTGTGTTTTGCCTACAGTCAAGCATGGTGGTGGGAGTGTTATGGTCTGGGCCTGCATGAGTGCTGCCGGCACTGGGGAGCTACAGGTTATTGAGGGAACCATGAATGCCAACATGTACTGTGACATACTGAAGCAGAGCATGATCCCCTCCCTTCTGAGACTGGACTGCAGGGCAGTATTCCAACATGATAACGACCCCAAACACACCTCCAAGACGACCACTGCCTTGCTAAAGAAGCTGAAGGTAAAGGTGATGGACTGGCCAAGCATGTCTCCAGACATAAACCCTATTGAGCATCTGTGGGGCATTCTCAAACGGAAGGTGGGGGAGCGCAAGGTCTCTAACATCCACCAGGTCTGTGATGTCGTCATGGAGGAGTGGAAGAGGACTCCAGCGGCAACCTGTGAAACTGTGGTGAACTCCATGCCCATGAGGGTTAAGGCAGTGCAGTAAAATAATGGTGGCCACACAAAATATTGACAGTTTGGGCCCAATTTGGACATTTCCACTTAGGGGTGTACTCACTTTTTTTTGCCAACGGTTTAGACATTAATGGCTGTGTATTGAGTTATTTTGAAGGGATAGCAAATTTACACTGTTATACAGGCTGTACACTTACTTCTTTACATAGTAAGAGAGTGTCATTTCTTCAGTGTTGTCACATGAAAAGATATAATAAAATATTTACAAAAATGCGAGGGGTGTACTTACTTTTGTGAGATACTGTAAATATCAGGAGTAGCTAATATGGGTTGATTTTTCAGTTCCTTAGAACATACATGATGACACTTAAATTTCATATTAAGATTGCATTTGTTTTTTTGCATCAAGATTGCAAAAATGTTTTATATGGTGTCAATTACCCTTTATAATATTAAAAACAATTCTTATGAAATGACAATTGCTGCATAGAGACATAAATACAAAACATTTGGTAGATAACTTTGAAATGAGAAATAAAAAATGGAATGAATTGGTGAAGGCAAAAATGTTGATGACATGGTTCAAGAATGGAAACACATAGAATGAACTGGGAAATATAAAATCATGGTGGCAGGATAATTTAGCAAACTTTTATGTGAAAATATATTATTAGCAAATCGAAAAATAATATTGGATTATACTTAAAGAAAGAAAATGATGGCATGGTTTGGGAGAAAGTTTGGCAGCCAAAATATTATACCGGGACATCTAAACAAGCAGTATTGTCTTTCATAATACATTCATAAAGGTTGCCCATGTGCGAATTTTGCCTTAACGTGTTTAGCAAACATTACTATAATGATTAATATGAATTATATTGATAACATCCAGAAAAGATGCAAATATATGATATTGTATGTATTAATATTAAACATCTTTATGCAACTTTAGTTTTTTGGTGCATAAAGGACACTCATTACCGAGGCCTATTTGGAAATGAGAAGTGATCCTAAAAGAATAAAAGAACCTTATTTCTTATGCGCTCCTTTTTGGATGCCATGTCATCACACTTGTCCTCTTTACCCAGTTTGTCTACTGCATCCATTGCAAAGCTAGAGTTGTGGCTCCCCTTCTTTCCTCGGTCCTGGTTGTATCCCTTTCCCCACTTCTGTTCATCTTCATTCCTCCTCATAAACTTTTCAAACTCATAATGTGTTCTCTGCTTTCTGCCATCATCCATCCGATACCTTGGCCTTTCTTGTTCTTTTTCTCGAAATCTCCTATCAATATCTCTTTGTTCTTTGTCACTGTCATTTTGTGTCCTGCAAGTAAAAGAATACACGTGTGTACTATTTTGTACTACAAACTACCTTACTAATACCACAAACTAACTCTCTAGAGGCCACAAACAACAACAAACAGCACACTATGGTTTTGGACCTAATTTCTCAACCTCTATTACATGTACCCCAGGGGGTACAGGCACAAAAAGCAGGGCATACACCAGGAGCAGATGGAGCTCCAGCTCAAAATAGTTCCAGACTGGCTCTAACATCACTCACACAGCGTGCAGACACGGGTGTCCAATTAAGCGAGTTAGGCGGTCTCCAACAGCTGCCAAACTCAACAAATTGGATAGCCTCCTCACCTACGGGGTGACAGGTGCATGCATTGCCCCATTCCAAGCTCTTCCTGCAGGACTCTGGCACGATGCCGTCATCTTTCAAGGATTCCCACGCAATGGGTCCTGGGAGATTGGGAGATTGATAAAATCGAGTTTGTATGCGAGGCCAGTCTTACACTGACCTTTACTGGTTTTAGATGTGAGAGAGAGGGTTCAGTGTTTCCCCTGCCAGCCAATATTTGCATATACAGGGACAAATTGAGTCTAAAATACAGTAATTAATAACCAAAGCACATAATTTAGGCAATCAGAAAAAATTGGGAAAATCTAATTGATTCAATTACATTTGTTTACACTAGCTTGTACATGAGTCCCTCCAAAATGCCAAATTGTTACAGTTGTAAAAGGGTTGATTTACTGCAGATGGTATACACAACACCACACTGGTATACACAACACAACACTTTCTGTGTGTGTGTGTTTCCTGTGCGCAAATGAATGTGTCAGTGACCTCTGTGTGTAAATGAGTGTGTGTATGTCAGTTTCCTCTGTGTGTAGATGTGTGTTGGTCAGTGTCCACTATGTGTAAATGTGTGTGTTAGTGTTCTCTGTGTGTAAATGTTTGTGTGTGTACACGCTATTATGTGTGTATTATTTTTTTATTTTGTGACTTTTACACTTTAAATTAAAGGACCACTATAGTGCCAGGAAAACATACACATTTTCCTGGCACTCTAGTGCCCTGTGGGTGCCCCCACCCTCAGGGTACCCCTCCCACTGGGCTGGATGGCGAGGAAAGGGGTTAAACTTACCTTTATTCCAGCGCCGGGCAGGGAGCTCTCCTCCTCCTCTCCGCCTCCGATCCTCCTCTTCGGCTGAATGCGCATGCGCGGCATTCAGCCGAAGAGGATTTTCACAGTGAGAAGCACGCAAGCGCCTCTAGCGGCTGTCAATGAGACAGCCACTAGAGGATTTGGAGGCGGGATTAACCCATTTATAAACATAGCAGTTTCTCTGAAACTGCTATGTTTATAAAAAAAAAAAGGGGTTAATCCTAGAGGGACCTGGCACCCAGACCACTTCATTAAGCTGAAGTGGTCTGGGTGCCTAGAGTGGTCCTTTAAATAGCTCATACACAATATTCACATTATGTGATATTTATTTTAAAAATATTTTATAATATTTGAAAATATACTTCCTTTAACCATGCTTGTTCTCCAATATGGAATTAACTTAAATATCAGTGTCTACATGTTTCATTTGGAATTTAAATTAACAGAAATTACTTTTTTGAGGCAGGGGTACTTTTTTATAGACCTGCAGGGGTACTTTTTCTGTAAAATGTTGAGAAACACTGGTTTAGGATAATGTTCATTGTATTATAAATAATAATAAGATAGAGTGTGGTTCTTGACATGGGAAGGTTTTGGAAATTTTTAGGAAAGATAATTATCTATTAAATGTGCATGCCAAAGTTAAACTTAAAAAAGGTACCATATATTTTCGTGTATAAGATTTTTTTTTTTTCGATTTTTTTTTTTATCTAAAATTGCTGTATTGAGGGAGCTGTTGTCTCCCATCATGCACTAAGGAGTCATTAACTTCACAGAGTACCGTAGCTCAGGGGAGGCATGAGAATCAGAAGTGTGTTGTTCTCCTCAGAAGTCACCTCTAAAATATCAAAGTTGTTCTATTTGATTTTTAAAATCTTTATTTCTTAATTTTGGCCTAAAAAAATAGGGTTTATCTTATAAATGGGGGCATCTTATACACGGAAAAATATGGTATGTTATTAACACAAAATAGTCACTATATATAAACACGTGGAATTAACCACCCTAAGAAAGTGTACCTCACACACACTGTAAAATACAAACAAGGACAGCAAGCTTATCTCCACTAGCCAGTGGATCAACAGAGAATCCTTCGAACCTGGGAGATGAAGTGTAGTATACTGGACAAAATTACAAATTAAAATGGACATAAAACAAATACAATAAAAGTATAAATAAAAGTCCAAATGAACCAACTGTATCCAACGCGTTTTGTCATGGAGTGACTTCCTAAGGGATATGGAGTTCATCAAAAACCTCCGGGTTTAAACAGCGGTCCGTCTAGAGCTTCCAGGTGTTGCTTGTTGATCGCATGTGTTCCACTGTGGAACGCAATATCTGGATCTGGCATGTGAAGCAATCTTATGCGTTCCTCCGTAGAACGCAAGTCAGGACTTTCTGTTCCGGCTTCCATGTGAGGAGATGCCGATGATTCAGTTTCCCCACACGGACAGTGTTACACTGAAATTCGTCTAACATGAAACAATACTACAAGCACATAGTTCCGAGGTGAATAAATATATGGTGGTGGGATGACAAGAATCCCATAGGCGGAAGTTTATAAGTACTGTATAATATGGACCAAAAACAAACATGGATTCTCTATTGATCCACTGGCTAGTGAAGACAAGCTTGATGTCCTTGTTTGTATGTAAGTGCAACTTTGAATTAAACTTGTTATATTTTTTTACAATATTGCTTATCTTCACTTTTCTGCTTATGTTGAGAAGATTTTCAACATCTCAAGATACCCCTGAGGGGAGATAGGTGCATACTATTCACCATCTTGTAAATTCTGTTACTCCTGGAGCTATTGTTTCATCTATACGTATTTCACCATATTTAGTTTTTTACTTCTAGATCCCACACCAACCTGATTTTCAGGTTGTATTTTCCTGTTTTACTTTGAGTATCTTATAACCCCCTATTTTATACTTCCCTTTGGGGTGTATATATCTTGTGACGGTATGTTATTTATATATATCATCTTTATTAAAGTCTGAAGCATATGGAGTACAAAACAGAACTTGACATTAAAATATATATACATGTTTTAGCATAATGCTTCAGAAATATTTTCTGAATTAATCAATCAATCAACATTCTATCCACATTCATACTACATACATCATTCATACAGACGTGGGGGAAGGTGGTTCAGGATTAGCTCTTAAAACCGTTAAGCCTAAAATTGACAGTTTAAAAATATCAATTAAACTATCTAGAGCACAATCTAGAGTGTATTAGTATAGGAAGAAGTTAACCATTTCCCCCAGATTTTTTTTATATAGGGCTAATTGATTATTCATCAAAAAAATAACCTTTCTCCATAGAGCATTGGTAGTTTATTTGAGATGCTATTTCATGTCAATTTTGATGCCCTTGCGTTTTCCAAATTCTGGCTATGCATATTTTTACTGCCAGGATAATATGGATCATTAAGTTAAGTGAATGTTTATTCAATGGTGGAGGGTCTAAACATCTCCAACATTGCTCTGAATAGTCATTGTACATATTGCTTAATTTAGATGGAACCATGTACCACTTATATAATATTTTAAAATACAGCTCAATCAAACCTACATAGTTCATACCTTTTTTGACCTGTTTTATACTTTGTTTCCAGATATGTGGCTCAAAGTTTTCTTAAAATCTAATTCCCATTTCAGTATTGGAGGCTCTTTCGCAAAGATATCATTAATACTAAGAAGTTTGAGTGATCGAGATATTCTTTTCTGAGGTTTATGATTCTCTAAAAAAACAGTGATATCATTATGGTCTAAAATTTTTCTAGTAGATAAATAACTTTTAACTCTCAAATATGTAAACACTTCTCCTGGGGCAAGGGAATAGATATTCTGTAGTAAATGGAAGGAGAGTAGGGCACCCTTAAAGAGGATATTCGAGAGCTGGTTGATACCACATCTACTCCAACTACTCAAATTCAAATCTGTAACATTAACCTCCAAAAGTTCTGATGGAGAAGAATGTGAAATTCCATTTATTTGACTAAACCTTTTCCTTATAATTTTAACAGAACTCAAAATCGCCTTAACACGGGGATTCTTTGTAATTTTATCTAATGGACATCTCTCATCTATCCAAAAACAGTCGTAGAGAAAGTCGGCTTTAAATTCTTGAGTTTCAATTCCCTTCCATAAGTTGGTAGTGTTGTTATTTTTGTCCCAAGCTAAATAATGGGATAACATGCTTTATGTAGCACATGTACGTCACGGAATCCAAGACCTCCATTTTTCGCTGATTTCTCAAGTATCCTTGAGAAACTCTAGGTTTCTTCCTGGCCCAAATAAATTAACAGATGGCTGCTTGAAAGCAGTTCAAGATTTTATAACTAACTCTGAGTGGGATCATCCTAAACAAGTACATTATCTTTGGAAGCAAGAATGCTTTTGTTGATTCTATCCTACCCAACCAGGATAGTTCGACCCTGCTCTATTTCTTGAAATGTGTACTAAATTCTTCTAGTAGCTTTAAATAGTTTTTACTGATCAGATCATCGAATGATATCGTGATCTTCGCCCCCCAAATAATCTATAGAGCTGCGTTCCCAATTGAACTTATAGCTGTCCCTGAGTTGTTTTTTCTCTAAAGTATGGAGCCCAAAAATTTATATCTGTGTCTTAGTTATGTTAATTTTAAAATTGGAAAATTCGCCATATTCCACCATCAGTATCAAAGCTACCGGTATGGACTCAATGGGGTTCGTCAGAGTCAGAAGGGCGTCATTGTCAAATAAAATGATCTTATGTTCCATTTGGCCAACCCGAATGCCCTGCACTCCATCTTGTTGTTTAATTAGAACCGCAAGGGGTTCCATAGCCAGAATATAGAGCATGGGGGCCAATGGGCAACCCTGTCGTGTAAAGTTCTTTATATAAAAATATTCTGATTCCATAGTTGGACAAATAATCTTTGCTGGTGGATTAGTATATAGAGTCATAATACTATCTCTGAAACTGCCTATAATGCCAAATTGTTGTAAGACTATATCCATAAATTGCCAAATCCCCACCTTCAGTCTGTGATGGTCTGTTATTAGTTTGTAATTTTACCAAGGTATTTAGACATCTTTCAAAAGGTCTGGATATATTCAAAAACACGCGCCCTACGCATTTAATAGAAATAGCTTGATTCACTCTTTTGTGATAATAAGCGTTCAAAAATGTAAACACATCAATGCAACTGTCTGCTGATAAATCACAAGCAATGCAGTTACATAATAACGTCAACTTGGGGTCTGTAAAAATCTTAATTAGCTACACAGAGTATTATAAACTGCAAAACAACTAAAGTTCATCATGTTCAGCCTTTCACACACCTGTATTACTGCTGTTGATCCAAAAGTATGCACCCATCTTAACCCCAAAATGGAAGTCAGTGTTACCCTTTAACACTCATATTCTTTAATGTTCTGTTTAAAAAGAAAAGTTCATAATTCCATAACTTTATTGTTCATAGTATAATGAACTGTGCCTTAGGAATCTTCTTTCTTGAACTTTAAATGGGTGACCTTATGTCCAGTGGCTACCAGATAGTTGTTTGTACTAGTCTTGTACAAATTTGTATAATAATATCATATCTCCACTTTGCCTCTTTTTTCTTAAGTGAGCATGTTCAACGTTTTTGTAATCTTCAAAAATCTTTCATTCCTCTTATTATTTATGTAGTCCATCTCTGCACTCTTTCTAGTTCCAGAATATCCTTCTTTAAAATGGGAGCCCAAAATGGTACCATATATTGAAGGTGGTGTCTCATAACTGATTTATAATACTTTGAAGTGAGAGGAAATAATAGAGTCCCTTTTCTCATTCCCACATGGGTTTGTGGAATGTGACATCAAGCACCACTAGAGGGAGCACCATTAAATCCAGTGGCAGGCTTCCACAGTTGGTTTATGCAGTAAATGGGTGTTAACCCTAGCTGAGCTGCAGGCTGTCTTACCTAGATTAAGCCTCTTTTTAAAAAGAGAGGTAAATATGAGCACTGTTGGCCTAGCATCACACAAAACTGCTGACAACTTCTGCCTCTACCTGCCATTGGCTTTGTCCCACTGTGAAGGCCAATTACATACCAGGTGGACCAAGGTATCTGAAAATGCAATAAATGTTTATAAATAAACCATGTCCACATTTGTGCAGTGGGCCCTTTAGCATGTCCAAGGCTGATGGCATTATAGTTTCACAATACATAGCTCACAATTCTGTATCTTTTCTCTTGTTCTCTTTGACACAGCAGAAATGACATATTAAAAAAAAAATGCACCTTCTCAGGAAGACAATGCTGGCGTAGTAGGATGCTTTAGAGCACAATTTAGGCAGAAGAACACAACATATAAAGCATATGTAAAAAGGAAGAGACAGAACTGTTGGTTTAGATACCTGTATGACCAAATCGTTAGTCTAAGGGGGCCTCAGAATTAGGAGACTGACCAGAAATTAGCAGCTGGTCTAGAACCCACAACACTTTCACTGCACAAAATGTGAGGATAGCGTAATAAAAGTCAGTTACTTAAAGGACCACTCTAGGCACCCAGACCACTTCAGCTTAATGAAGTGGTCTGGGTGCCAGGTCCTTCTAGGGTTAACCCATTTTTTTTATAAACATAGCAGTTTCAGAGAAACTGCTATGTTTATCAATGGGTTAAGCCTTCCTCCAAATCCTCTAGTGGCTGTCTCACTGACAGCCGCTAGAGGCGCTTGCGTGCTTCTCACTGTGAAAATCACAGTGAGAGCACGCAAGCGTCCATAGGAAAGCATTATGAATGCTTTCCTATGCGACTGACTGAATGCGCGCGCAGCTCTTGCCGCGCGTGCGCATTCAGCCGACGGGGCGGATCGGAGGAGGAGAGGAGGCAGAGAGCTCCCCGCCCAGCGCTGGAAAAAGGTAAGTTTTAACCCCTTTCCCCCTTCCAGAGCCGGGGGGACCCTGAGGGTGGGGGCACCCTCAGGGCACTATAGTGCCAGGAAAACGAGTATGTTTTCCTGGCACTATAGTGGTCCTTTAATAACTAAACAGGTAAAAATGTGGCTTCAATAGTTTGAACTAATCATCATAAAAACCATAGTGATTCAAACGCCAATCGGCTTGGAAGCAGTTGAAATTATCAGCAGCGTTAATAATACATTAATCAGTAACATTATTAATACATAAATTAGTATAATCAATCTCCACGAACCCTTAAACAAGATTCAGTATAAAGCCATTTCCATAAAGCACGCTGAGAAAGCCACTGCTCAAATATGAATTGCAAAAGTATGTAACTATCTCTAAGAATGTAATTCTGTTTGTATTAATAGAAGCTTTTATTTGATTATTTCTCACTCACACTGTATACTTTTGTAAGTAAACTTTATATTAACATTCCACAAACATACAGCTCTGCATTTATATGGAAATGGCTTGTCTAGCTGGTTAACTATTTATCATTAGCTTTATATCTGACGTAATCGTGTTGTACAGGAAAGAGTGGCACCAACTTATCTGTTGCAGATAAGCAAAACCTCTGAACCTCTACTTGTTTTAAACATATTACCTACGGCAGATCAAGCACAATAAACCTGCTGCTTAAGTAGCTGTATGCTCACTGCAACACAGGTGCAGGGAATGTATACATAAAAAAGCAATTTTAAACCAAAATGCACGTACTTTTCTTTGAGCTCCTTGACAAAGGTTTCAAACGGCCGTACTTTAATACTCCCAGATACGGATGACTTTTCCCATTTTGCTTCCTCTATGTCAATGTCTTCTATCTTCTCCTTCTGTTTATCACTGATAGCCTCATCTCCTTTTTCAGGTTTCTTAAGCAGCTAGAGATATAGATAAAAATGTCAGTTAGAAAGCAAAGTAAGATATTTTACAGCTAAGCAAGTGCCTGCACATCCAGCTTATTTATTATTTGAATCACTCTTTTGTTTTTGTGGGTACAATATACACATAACTCTCTATACATGGAACAACAAAACATTTGGATAATTCACACCTCTAACTCAGTAATGCACAAATGTGCACCATGGTAATACTTGTATGCAACTAATAAAAATACTTTAAGAACATTACAAAACTCAGTGAGTGCAAGCAGGGTTAAAGTTATCCATAACTTGCATAAACAACTAAGACACCAGCAATTATTAAACCCATATGCAGCGTCCCTTCATTTTTGTGATTGTACAATCTGACATCATATTTATGTCCCCCATGAGTTGTGTAGAGAATCATTATCTAAAGCGGTAATGGGCAAAAGGTAGATCTCAAGCTGTTGTAGAACTACAAGTGCCATGATGCCTTGTGGGACTTTAGAATGGCAAAGCATCATGGGAATCGCTACAACATATAGCGATCTACCATTTACCCAATGCTAACCTGAAGTATTACACTGAGAAAAGTGAAGAGAGAAGGTATCAACCAGCAAAAAAAGCAAGTAAGGCAAGTAATATATGGCACGATGTCAGAATTCTTGCACTCCAGTGATGAGATTAATAAGTAGGTAATATAAAAAAACAACAACTCTTTATTCACCATAACAAAGTGAAATATTAAGTATAGTACATAATTGGCAAAGTATGTATATATGTTCATACTAACTATATAAAGTGGGGAAAAGAAAGACAAACCAAAAAAGCTGGATCCCTGGATGCTTTTTCAACAGCCACACCACACACAAGAAATACATTGTTCCCACATGTGTCACTAGAACTAATAGTGTGTTGCTGTTTTCATACATAATGGAAATACTGTTGACATGGGAAAATAATCACTTCATACCCAGACAGGAATCAGAGTGACCAATTAAATATTTTTCAGTACCGATGCTCAATGTAGGGGTTCTAACAAAAATCCTAATGCCTGGGACTGCATGGTTTTGATGATATGTATATTAAGTATAAAACATGTAAAGCCACGGTGTGCCCCTGTTATTCTTCCAGAGCTGCTGTGATAACAAGTATAATGGATGCACCACTGTCATTTATCCTATTAGTAATTACTCCCATATTACTTGCCTAATTATAATCTATTATAAATTTAAAGGTTTACTTTACCTTAATCCTGATTTCCTTTTCAGATATTTTCTTTTGTTTGTCAGCTTCTTTTCTCTTGCGTCGTTCTTCTTCTCTGCGTTTTCTCTTTTCTTCCTCCCTTAATCGTTTCTTCTCCAATTCTCTGCGCCTCCTTTCTTCTCTTTTCTCCTCTCTTATTCTCTAAAATATGTTGCAACATATATGAATTTATAGAAATCTTTACTTTGACTCATGTAGGTGTCTGCTATTGGGTTCTGTTCTTGATTTAACTTAATTAGACTCAAGACTCTAATTGTACCTGCTTCTCCAACTTTCTGTTTTTGATGAATTCCAATAGAGGGGTTGTTCTCCTTGCTAAAAATAAACAAATAAATGTGTATGAGTCCAATGTATATAAATGCAATATGTTTTATGTTCATAAATACTTGCAGAAAGAAAACTGATATACAGTACACCTTTGAAAACGTTAAACATATACTAAACCAATAAATGTATGCTGTAGAAGAACATACTAATTCAACCCCTAATTTAGTTAGCCCCTTAACGCCTTTAGGGCTTTCTACACAAAGTGGGCTTAAATGCCTATGGGGTGGCATAGAATTCCCTGCAGATTTAGTGTGAGCAGGGTTAAATCCCTGTTCACACCAGGGAGTCCCAGGTATCAGTGGATACCTGGGGATCCCCTAATTGTGCTGTGCCCATTTTTAGTGGCCGAGAATTTTGATGAGCTACTTGCTTGCAGTACTGGAAGCATCAATAGTTGACTCCACGAATCCGCACTGGACGTCCTCACGCTTTGCAAGACGATATCCAGTGTCTTCTAAATCCCCAAAGGAAAGTTTTGATTCAATTCTTTCCTGTGGGGAAGGCTTAATGCACATGGGGCACTCACCGTGCATGCGTGTTGGGTTCTGCATTGGCTGGTGTTGGGAGAGGAGACCAACCTAACACAATGGGACCTTGGTGCTGGTATCAGGTAAGTGTAAAAAGGGTTTTTAAATCCTTTATTTGCGTCTGGAGGGGAGGCAAGGGAGGAGGCAGAGGGACATTATAGTTTTATGAATACAGTTTTGTTTTTATAACATTTTATTGTTTATTTCACCCAGCAATGTAAAAAACTGCAATATTTTTTAAAACTAAAAGACCATTGCACACAGGCCAGTTCATTGAGATGAAGTGACCTGAGTGACTTTTGTGAATCTAATCTCTTCTAAACAGCAAGTAAACTGTTTAGTAGTGACGTGGGACCAGGTGCCCACAGATTCCAGGCACTATAACCATGTCAATCTATTGCGCTTACAGTATGCTGTTCAACTGGGTTTTACATTAGAATCTTTTCTACAAATTGCTAGTTTGCTTAAATATTTGTTTAAAAGTATGTATGTTTTAAAACATTAGAATGGAAACAAAAATGTAAATATAAATAACAGACCAATTAGTTCCTTTGTTTTTGCTTCAATTTCTCCCAAAAGAATCTCTGGATTTGCACATATTTTCTCATCGTCTGCACAATAGTTCTCCAAAAACTTCTTGTATTCAAGATCTATGAAAATACAAAATACAATCATTAATAAAAAAAGCACAAAGAGTTTAACATTTTGAAAAGAGAACAAAAATGTTCTTCAATGTATATAACATATTAAACAAAATGTCATTTGCAGCCTCTAGTATTACTATAGTAAAATGAATGGTTTGTCTGCAAATTGCTTTATTTTCTCTTTTAATCCGTGGATCTGTGGATATTTTTCCATGCAATTATTCCATACATGGTTTTGTGTATTTTGTACACAATCATTTTTAGGACTGTTGTTCTTTTATGAAATAAAATGAAGTTATACAATGTTATTTATTGCACTTAATTTTTATTTAATAAAAACTAGAATACTAACCTTCAGTAATGCTTCCAACTTTTGTGTCTTTTTTTTTCAGCTTCTTTTTTGAAATCTTCTGAAAAGGAGCAAATTCAACGACCGCTGGGTACTCCTGACCTGGATAAAATATAGGGAACGGAACAATATATTGTTCAATAAAAGTTTAATTGAATTATATTATTATTCTTATACATATACTTAGAATGCTCCATCAAAGGGTCCCTGCAGGCACCATGACCACTTCAGTCATTTGAAGTTGTCATGGTGCCTGGCGTCTGTATACGTAATTAAACCACTTTGCTGCGGGAAGTGTAACTCAACCTCCGGCAACATCATAGGGGCATCATCAGCCAGCTCGGAACAAGCGTTACAGTCTGGCTATAGCAAATTCTGTGCAAACTTAGATGCACATTACACTCACTCATTGCCTCAGAGTAGTGAGCTAATGCTCTCAGCCAATAAATGAGCAGCAGGATTGGCATCAGGCTTCTGCAGATCTGAAAAATCCAAATATCATAAGCCCTGTTTCAACAGAGGCCAGGTGCCCTGGCAGGACAAGGTAAAACGGTTTGCCCCATTAATGGCGCCAGCATACTCTTAACATCATAACCACTACAGTGGGCTGGAGTAACCTTTTAACAAAAATAGATAATTTCCTAGGACGACATTTAAGCATTGCAAAACATGTAAAATACTTTTTAAAAACAAAGCAGAATCCTGCCTGGCATAATGCTTGCTAGCAACATATGGCAAACTACTGAAACGTGGAGACTCAGGTATGAGGGCAAACCGTTGTGAAATCATTTGCTCCATTACTGATATCAGGCCAGGGTATGCCTGGTATCACAATCACTACAGTGGGATAAAGTGGTTATGATGCTTGTTGAAACCCTTAAAACAGAAAAGATCATGTCTTAGAATACAGATGAAATAGAAAATATGTAGAAGAGCATGCTAACCTTTGTTGTCAATGAAGATAAAGCCATCAAATCGATCTCTGAAAAGGAGAATGTCTTCTGGATTTCTAAAATTAATATAGGCTCTAGAGTAGAGGTGTGGATATAAGCTGGAATTAGACATAAATGTAGATTAATAGCTATAAGAACTACATTTAACAACACTTGTCTAATACTGAATATCTTTTTTCTTTATGATGTTTTGATTTAAAAAAAAAAAAACTAAGTAAATATTGCCCTCACTGTAAAGAACCACTAACAAACAATTATTTACACCTCTCTGCAATTTTCAGACACACAGATCCAAATGTGATTGATTATCATTATAAATATTGTTTACATGCAACCATTCTCTCTTTTTATGGTGGATGATGTAGTAATGAATATTAATTAGTTACAATGGGCTTACATGAAGGAAAGAATGTCATTGTAAACAGCAAATTAGCAAATATTTGTGTTGAAACCATTTGGGACCAAAACTAATTGACCTAGATTTCAAGGTTACAGGGTGCCAAAGCAAAATAGGCAAGATAATTTTTAAGGGTTTAATATGTCTTCATTTGGCATCTCTATTCTCAATGGACATCTCCATACCTATAGACCAAAGTAAATGATCATATTGTTTCCAGTACAAAGCTAGAGATTATTCTGATGGCATTACCATCTCTAAACTGAATTATTAGCTCTGCAGCCATACATATCACTTGTGTTGTTAACATAGTTGTGGTGTGTCTCTGATATGTACAAAGCAGTTATAACAGCTTTTACTATTTGGCACATCTTAAATTCAGTTCCATTATTATATATCATCTAAAGCCCTTTACCTGGGATCAGCAGAACAAAATTCAAAGTAATCATGTGCTGGCAGAGGATGTAGCTGCTCCTCCAATTGTTCTTTGCTGATGTTAGGAGGAAGGCGACGTATCACTACCTACAATATAACAACACAAGTTAGTCCAAGAATACTGTCATCATAATGTATTCATTAAGAGCCGTTTTCTTATTTGATCAGTTAATGCATAACCATTATCATATTGCCCGAAGTGCATGTTGTATGTTTAGTAAGTGTTAAAATATCAGCACTGCACTTAACAACATTGTTTCTTGAGTAATTTAACAAAAAGTGGGTAAATACTTTTAAAACACTGTATACCTCTCATTACAATGACATCTTTCCAACCATCTGAAAATTACATTAAACCACTCGGCCCATTCATACAAAAACCTAGAATGGGTGATTATGGCAAAACATTAGTATGATTTCACAGGCCACATTGCAAGCAGTCATGTGTCTACGTCCTTATCTGTCTTAAAATACTAATTATTTATAGACACTTTCAAAGCTAGGGCAAATACTAATCCTGCTCTGATTCTTCAATGCTGGGGATGTTAATTATGAATGATTACCATAGGTCTGCACAATAACAAAACATGTCATATTGAGACAGTCTCAGGTTTCACTTTATCTTCTTAGCAACAACTGCTGTCCATGGTGCTGCCACAGGGCATGGCTCTGCTTTAGTATTAATTAATGAACTGCAAAATAACTTAACTAACTGTACTTAAATGTTATGCACATTGACATAAGGCTGGATACAATACATATATATAATGTGAACGTGTGATTGCTGCCCTTGTCACACCAGATGTTTGCAAACTACATCTGACCATCAAAGGAAATGTTTGTATTGACAAACAGCTGGGGTGATAATGACAGCTGGGATGACTGACATCTGGGGTGACAATGACAGCTGGGGTGATAATGACAGCTGGGGTGACCTGATCTCTTCATTCAGTAATTTCTGCCCACATTATAAATCCTCCACCTTTAAACTAGTATGTGTGTAAATAGCTCCTCCATGAAGGCTGGGATGCTGCCAGTCTATGGATCCAGCTGTCCATATAAAGCAGTGTAATGCTGGGGTAGAGGATGTGCTAGAGCAGGAAGGCCACAGGTACCTCCAGCTACTGTACAACTACAACTCCCATGATGCTTTGTAAAATGTGAGGCTGGCAAAGCATGAGGGATGTTCAGCTGGTGATCTAGCTAAGGGCCATGTCTGTGTTATAGCGATAGCTATCCCCTCCCTCCCTCCCATCCTCTAACACTATGTATGGATGGATGGATGGATGCAGTGTGATGATGCAGTGTGATCTGTCATGGTGGCTGGCTGGCTGGCTGGCTGGCACTGGGTGCACCTTGCTCAGGGCTGTCTTCCTCTCCTCCCTGGGTTTCATGTTGCTGTTCCCGGGCTCCAGGTCCTGGTTCTGTCTGTCTCCGCTCCGGTTCTCCCGATTAGCCCTCAGCACGGCTGGCGGGGGCTCCCTCTCGCTTCTCATGTCTGGTGGTGGTGGTGGGGGGGGGGGATCTCAGGCTTGGCACCGATCACTAAGCTGCCATGAACGGCCCCAACCGCCAACACCGCCTCGAGACCCCCCCGAGCGCGCGCCCACGCCGCGCACCCCCAACCCCACCTGGCCAGGTGCTGCTGCTGTGCGCGTGCCCGCCTCCTGTACACACAGAGACCTACTACGACGGTCACGAGCCAGCCTGCGCGCTCCCGGTCCACTGCCACTGCTTCTTCATCACGTGCCAGTCTTAAAGCGGGAGAGCGCCCCCCCCCCCCTCTCGCCCCCCTCATACCTTGTTTGTAGACTATCGACATAGACTGTACCTCTCATGGCATTACTGTTATTACTAGAAATATTTAGTATAAAAGCTACCATTCAAAATATTAGGATACGTTTTAAATGTTAATAATGAATTAAATAACAAAATGATTAATTAATGTGATGTCTGATGTTAGGTGAACTAATTTGTGTGCAAATCATACAAATATATTATAGTCCTGACCTTCAGCCTGCTCCTATCACAAATCTTTCTTCAACTAGACAAACACAATAACTTACAATGCATACAGGACGCACACCATCAGCAGCACTATTTACTCTATTTATACTGATTATTACAGTACACAGACAAATACAATATAACCAAACGTGCTCACGTAATGGTATCGGTGATCCTCTACAACAGTCCATTCGTAGTCCTTGGGGCTGGCCCCATAATTGACTCCCAATATTGGAAAAATTAATACAATACTTGACTTAAGCTGACGTCTTATGTTTTTGTGGCTGGCGTCCAATAATAAAGTGTTCTATGTGACTGCAGTGGAGATAGATTTGACAATGGGAGAGTCTAATAAAGTCGATTTTCGGAATATATTTTAGTGTCCCCACACTACCTTGAGGACAGATCATCTACGGCATCGATTCAGGGCTCTAGTGCAGTGGGAACCCATGGGAACTTGATTCCCTTACTTTCAGGCCAATATATATTTCAATGCAAAATATACGACTTCGCCTTTACCTGCGTCTTTTGCCATCCGCGTGTCAGAAGCACTGAATTTACTTTCCATTATCTAATGTAGTTAAGTTCAGACATAAACCCAATTTGCATCCAGTTTAGTTCTACTTGCATTTGGAATGGAGATTCTGTGTGTTTATGTTAAATATTCAAGTCTTCTGCGTGCAGCACCAATTTTGTTTTTAGAAGTATAATCCATGCTTTTTTGGTTGCTTCTAGCACACAAATGCCCAAAACAGTATGTCACCATAAAACTAATATATATATATCACTTCATAGGTGTATACTGTGGGGATATTTATGGGATAATAATAGTAACAGTGAGAATTGCCCACTAATTCAATTCTCAGATCCAAAGATCGTTTATCGTGTTAAGTGGAAAGTATTTCATATAATTAAAATCACAATTTTGTTATAAAAATAGATTTATTTATAATAACCAATTAATTAATAATAATAATATGTAACATGCGTGACAATAATCAATGAATTTCCAGTATAAAATGGTATGCAATACAAAGGAATGGCTATACACGTTTCAATGGCTAAACAGCATTTTCTGTCAAGTCTTACACGATTTATGACTATCTTTCCCAGACATAGAGCGAAGCTTTTCACAGCGAAGGGCCATAAAACCCTGGCTAATAGTTAGAATAACCCTTTCAATGCTGGCTAGACCTCCTAGGTAGTTAAGATCTATTCTTATGTAATTTTAAATAAAATAACATTTAAACCCGTTCATTAGTCATTTCCTGGAACCATCCAATAAGAGAATCTACCATATTTTTACAAAAGCAGAATTTGTTTTTAATTTGCCTAAATAGATCTTTTATCTTATTTTATAGAAAATCAATACATCTGGATAAAAACAGCGGTATGCTAACATGTGATAATATCACATCAATATATAATTATTCTTAATTCCACCTGCAGAATGGAATGTTTATAACTATATATTCTTTAGTTAACTAAGATTTCTTAATATGGAAATCTGACCGTGATTTATCCAGTCGTATCTCCTGCTATTAATACATTTTAATTAATTTAATTAATTAAATGAAACCAGTATAATTACCAGTTGAGTAGATATTTCATCCGATTGGTAGATAGTCTCAGGAACTTATTTGGATATCTCTCTGCATGGAGGTGTGTAGGTAATAGTGTCCTAGAGTGTCATTGCTCCCGACTGCTCACTTCTTTGCTTTCTTTGCATACCCTCTTCTCCCTTTGTCCTAACTTTTAAAGGGCCAGACTCTCTGTACGTCATCAGTTGATAACCCAATAGAAGCACTAGAGGTGTGGTTATCTTCCAGATCGCAATTTAGGTATTTGGTCTATAGAGGGCAGTCTTGTCCCACTAAACATACCTATCCAGGAAAGAGTTAACTTTTCCTGGTGGCTATTTTGACGTCATTTTGGCCTATCTTTATAGTGGCCATAATTTAAGTATCCTTTCAGATCAAAGGGTTTCTTTAAGTTTTGTCCAGACTTAGTGTCCGCAATTCCTGCTATAATTTCTAAAATGGCAGATCATGAACTAAGTTTAACCTTAAACTTACAATGGTACCTTATACATATAGAAAGTGAAATTAAATTATTTAATCTTCTCTGTCACAAATGTCTGGGTTTAGAATTGATTATTCCATTAGCATTTTAGACAGTCTATCCAACCCCCCTTTTCCTTATCACTTGGTTTGTATATACTATGCATTCCTTTAGCTCTGGCAAAGTGGTTAGTTTTACAGATAGAAATCTTGTGTCTTTTTGTTAACTTGAAAATAACAAAATGGAGTCTGGTCTGTTCAGAGTGACTCAGCATATACACTTTTAATTTCTATCATAGCACAAGATGTCTGCCGATATAAATACCCTGACAATACAGTGTTGTGGACAAAGATATTAACCCAATCCATGTTGGTAAAATGCCTATTTACTCAGTATAACTACAATCAGCATTATTCAACTGTATATGTGATTTACCTAAAAATGGCCGCTAAGGAGTTTCCCCTTGACATCGACTAACACCCTCATTAACAAGATGGCGCTGGAATCTGGGGGAGACCTCCAAGATACCAGTGACATCACACCCGGTAGGAAGAGCAATAAAATGGACCACTTAACCCCTAACCAATTATTGATGCATTATTCCATGTTATCTCTAACAATGCATATGATGTAATTTTGCTTTATAAGGGGCATGCCGTCCCCTCAGAATAAACATTCCTCAAGTTTTTCATTAACCCGAAACCTGTGTCTGGTGTGAATTACTTTAGGAGCGTGCAAGCATTACTTCTTAATTTGGCCGGGGGCAGATACACAAGATAATCAATTAATTAATTGATTCCACATCATACAGCATATAGCATTAGATGATGCCCTTTAATCTTTCCTTTAAAATATTAATTTAAAAAATAAGATGCGCAAAAAACTATTTGTGCTCCAGTGACAACAAGCTGTATTCAAAGATCTTCTTCAAAAGCATAACTTGATATCCCAAACTCAACCAAGACAGGCCAAATATATTTATTTACTTATTGGTTCCTGAACTTCAATTCTGGAGAGTTACCATTCTGAGTGGGGATATCATTTCTACAGAGTTCAGAGCCGACCTGATGGGCTCTTGAATATGTGAGTGTTCTTTGTATTTTGTACACGGATATCACTTTATACAGTCTGCGCTTTGTCGCTTTTATATTTTTTATTAACAGGCTATGTTCCATTTATTGCTGCTATTGTGAAATACCTTTACCATCTGTGCGCTGTCACCTTACTTTTTGACAAAAATTCAATTATGCTTGAGAATCTGGTGGACAGTGTTTGTGAAGAGTTTTAGAAGCTGTATAGGAAATTTGTTCAATCTGGCCCAATCTGAGAGAATAAGTTGTCATGAAAGGCAGTAATGGATTGTGTTAATGTCATCATGCAAGCATACAAAACTATGGCATAAAGGTGCAATGGCGTGACATAAATTTAAGGTGAAACAAAAATTTAAGACAAAAGACATTGAAAGGTCGATGGACCTCAGTTTCCTGATGTTGAATGTACAGGGGATGATAAAATCTGCCAGCCTGGTTGCTAGCCTGTACAGTAGCCAGATGGAGGAAGGAGCGGTAAGTTAAATATTGTTTTTCCTCTTTAAAAAGGTGCATATATCTGGGCCTGGTGAGGTGGATGTATGTTTACTTGGGGTCCATGCTAAGGGTGGATTTATCTAAGCTTTGGGGAGACTTGTGTTTTTTTTTAATTTTATTTCAAGTCAAGAGCAGTATGTCGTCTTAAATTTAGAGACAGTCAATCTGGTGTCTGTACCTTTTTCATGTATATCTTCTGTCTGCATTGAAACTGAAGGAACTAGATGCTATCTTTATGAAAAGCTCAAATGTAACAGGGCTGGTTTAATTTACCTTTTTCAAATTTTATTATTATTTATATAACTAAATTTTTATTAATTTTTAATTATACATAATTTCACATACACTCTTTCTTTTTATTTAATATAAACTAAGTACATTTATTTCAATAAGATGCATTATTAAAATAAAATATTAAAAAAATAATAATATGCACAAAAGTATCAGTAACATTTACAAACAGGTAAACATACACAAACATTTGGAAAATTCCCCTGGGAGGACCATAGTGAGTGCTATTGGCTCACTATGCCCCTGTTGTGATTTGCTTCCTCGCTACCTTATTGAGCATTAACATCAGAGTGATATCCTGCAAGTGAGGATTTAATACCAACGCATGCTGTTTTTCCTAGAGTTGGATATAGCTCTACTATATGTGAGTTGATTACTGTTTTTAGTGTTGTTTGTCCCATTTGTTTCAACTAATCTGCACTATTGGTTTGCATTTGTTTTATGTTTCCTTTCATATGCTGCTACCAAGCAAAGTTATCCTAAAAGTATCGTACAAGAGCTTGAAGATGTGCTGTTATCCCTAAGACTGTATATATATTTGTTTCCAGGTATTATTGTTTTATTTGTTTTTTTTATTTCTTTTTATGTATTTTTACTGATTTTATTCCATATCGTTTTATTCTTGGTACTACCTCTTACCTTTGTTTCAGAAACAATGCCTAGCCTGTTATCTTCTAAACCTATGGGTTTATATGGGTGGTCAAAGTAAAACTTGCCAATATCAATCCATACTGGTGAAAGATTTTAGTTTTACCACTGGGAACACTTTTTCTATTAGACGTTTTATTAGTTTCCTCTCCAAAAATATAGTTTATAGTGTTCTTGTGGTGTTCAGTATGTTGGTCGGACTATTAGACCTTTGAAGAAACACATACTTGAGCACCACAGTGCCATTGGAAGTAAAACATTAAAATAACGTAGCTCACCACTGTAACCAGTGTCAGAGGTTCAATTTAAAGACTTTTTATGTGTAGGGATTGGTTTAGTTCACAAGGACCTTAGGGGAGGTAACATGAAAGACTTACAACTTATGGACACTTTGGATTGAATACACATTTAGATATCATGGCTTTTATATGAATATGATTTTCAATCCATTGTTTTGTTTTGTTCTCCTTTTTCCCTCTGTCTTTTTATATTAATACGTACATTGATATTGTACCCTATGTATTTATTAGCTTTATATATTTTTCCTCTGGGGCAAGCAGGGGGTCTGGATGGTCTGTGAAGCTTTCTGTGGTTGCTCCTACGCTTCGGTGGTGGATACTTGGTGGGGAGGCCTCGAGTTGCTCTCGGCCTGGGCAGGTGGGCATCTTTGCAATTGGAAGCTTGCTTTGCACTGTCTCCCTGAGGAGGCACACTCCATTCCAATGTCTTGTTGATGTGCTCAACCTTCTGCCACTCTCTCACAGAAGCTTGGGTACGCTCCTCTACCTTCTGCCAAAAGCTTTGAAATATTGCATCCAGCCGCTGCAAGGTGAGGTCAGTTGAGTGACATTGATGCCCTCGGGGCGCTTGTAGGCCCTGCTTGTCAGATGATAGGGCAGTCGCCATCTTAATTACCCATTGCAAGCTATGTGTTGCTTAATTTCCACGTGGAGTACAGATTAGATAAGGTAGTTAGCTCCGGTGTGTCCAGTGGGGACTGGGATATACTCCGCCGGTCCAGGGAGGGGGAGGTAAGAGTATAGCGGAGCTAAACCGGGATCTGTGGAGTGAGATTGGCCGCCTCTCCCCAGCTCCGTACCCAGTAGGCCGCAACAGAGATACACGGTCTCCGGTGGGGTATGAACACCGTTTGAGGTTCAGCAGAGTCAGCAGGAATTTCCCGACTCAGATAGTGCCCTTGCTTGGACATGGCTGTTCTTTAACTGAGGGAGATCACCTCAGACGTAGTAAAACTCTTAGGAGCTCAGGCACAGCACAGTGGTACAATGTGTGTTTGGGGTGCAGTGTTTTTAAATAAAAAATAATTATTTTAATGTGCCCCCCCCCCTCCTGCGTACCTTTGCCTGGGAGGGGGGACATTTCCTGCAATCCTTGGTGGACCAGTGGGAAAGCCCTGGTGGTCCTAGTGGTGACAGTGAACTTTAGCAGCCTCAGGAGCTGCTAGAGTTCAATCTCGTGAGATTCGGAGCATTGCAGTGGTAACCGTGGCAACGCTCTGAGCTCGCGAGAGGAGAACATGGCTGAGCTGCAGGTTAGAGCTCCCCCGGGTCCTCTCTCTTTCTTGCCCCTGCCGGCTGCAGCATTACGCTGCGAGGGAGCCGGAGATCAGTGATCTCCCCTCCTGTCCTGCAGAGCCGGCCGAGGAGCGGGAGGCACTGTTCCCAGTGCTAGCATCATAGCACCGGGAAAATATCTTGCGGCTCCCCTGTGTGCCCATCACATAGTTTGGGAACCACTGGTACAGAATATTTACAATCAATAATGAGTAAAACATAATAGTTTGTTTTTTTCATTCATTAAAATATTTTCTTTTTTTACCTATAGATATATATATATAAATAAATGATGTGTAGATTAACCCCTTCACTACGAATATCATAACTTTGCATGTGTATAAAGGGTGGTGCATTCATATCCCAGTAACACATACACACCATTGGTAATCTGTGCCACCTTTACCAGTGTTACAGATGAGCTCACTTGGAAACATTCTCAGTTGCTGCTCCTTTGTGAGTGAGGAATTTAGGGTTATTACTAAAGTGAGAATTGCTGGGAATTAAAAAGACCAACGAAACCAAACCGGAAAAATTCTCCCAGTCAGGTTATGCCAATTCATCTGACCATAACTTTGAAATTCACTTTGAATCCCTGACAATCCTCACTTTTGTAAACAATCAAAACACATACTACACAACTCTCTATCAAAATATACAATCAGGGTAAGGACTACATTAGGGTTTATTGTCAAATAATGCAGTTTGTGCAGAAGACTTCCAGATTCATTCACTAAAGTGTTAATTCTTAGGAATTCAAAATGAATTTCACAATTCTGGCCATACTGGCAAAATTAAAAATTATCCAAGTCAGCTATGTTTGAAGGTTGGCTATTGTGATTAGAAGTGTGAAATTGTGTCACACTTTAGTTAGCTGTCCTGTAAGGGGGTTTGTCAATACATAGCAAACTGTAGTTAATTTAAAACCAAATTGCTAAATTTAGGCTAAAATATCCAAAAGGTGACTACAAGTCATTTGTAGAATTTTCTTTTTTAAATTTTTGCTTACATTTTTCAGTTCAGCTTTCAATTAATTTTGATTCATAGTTTATTGAATAAAACCCTTGGCTTTTTGCATTTGAAAACCATCAGTCTCTATGGTCTCTCCTGCATCAATCCCTGCACAGAAGCAAGGAAGACTAACTATTGGTTTTCAAGCACTGTGTGGCCCAAGATGCATGTACATGGCTGAAGAATTTTGTCAAAAGGTAGGGAATACATTTTTCAAATAGTTTACATGTACTTTATTTCAATACTCAATGAAAAAATTATTGTATTAAAAATATTTGAGGTGGCAGTTGTCATTTAAGGAGGATCCTGTGGTCTCTTAAAACCCATTATTTGTCCAAACTCATGTCCAGGAATACACCAGTGATGTGACTCTTGACAGACTGATGGTGACACCAAAGAAGAGAAATGTAAAGTAAGTATACATCTCCCTCCCAATCATTGCCACCAAGAAAACAAACAAGTAGAAAAATATAAAGACTTCAAAAGGTGCCGTTGCTACCTGAAAAAGTTCTAGATGCATTGCAAATGATTTATACAGCAAAGTTTGTTAATTTAAAATAATAATTAAACATTTTTTAAAAAGCCTAGTCTTTGTTTTGCACATTTCTGTTTTTATTGTGGACGATAAACACAAATCTGGTGCAACAAATATGGCCTTGCAGGTACACATTGATATTTCACATTATTTTTGGAACTTTGTTTTTGTAGTAAGTGTGTGTCCTTTAATACACTAAAAATAAACTTCTTTGCATGCTTTTTTTTTTTTACATGTAATATTTTCTGATCAGTTTATTACAATCATATTAGCGGTTCACAGACATACTAAAAAGTTTAAGAAGAAAAAAAAAAAAGACAATTGTTGAAGTCCATTGTTACAGGTATTAAAATGTAAGCAAAACATAACTGAATTCATACTGACATGCTCTTCCTTTCTCTGCTTGAAAGGCCAGCAATATACTGCTCTGCAATATGCTGCTGTGCATTGGGAAGTAGAGCAGGTAATGCAAAGTCAATTGTAAAAGCAATGTTAGATATTTCACATACAAAATGTCTGATTCCCAGAAAGAATCATTAATATGGATGGTGCACAGTGCATGGCGGGTTCTTGTGTGGCAGAGTGTGGCTCATGTGCTATGATCGGACATAGAGGTTTCCAACATCATATCACTCTCATTCATCTCAATTTCAAGGGCTTCTTCTATTGGGCACCTGTTGTCAGATGACTTAGGTAGAAGTTGAGAGGTTTCTAAGGCCATGATGGCATTTTCATCAAGGGACTGCCGCTCCAAATCAAAGGCTCTCTCCTCCCAGGGAGGTGAAATAATGTTCTTAAGGGTTTTCATTGTATGTACATCAAAGTCATAGCATCCCAGCTTCTCCTTTATCTCAGTTCCTTGAAAAATAAAAACAGGTTTTAAATAACATAATATTGCATCAGATTTATATATAAACACTACTTTAAAAGTAGGATTCTCATGCAATATTCTAACCCTGTAGGCACACACACATTTTTCTTATTACCAATTAAATTACTCATACAGTAAAATTGTGTTCTATATTACAATATATTAAGGAAATGATTTAAAGTTATGTGTTTACAGGGCACGCTGCAAAGAATTGAAGGGGCTATTATTGCCAGAATTAAACATTTTTACCAAAACTATGCCACCGGGAAATCCACAATGAAAATCCATAGGGAAATAAATTGAAGAGTGAATATTTTTACTTGTATTTCACGCTAACAAATCTATAAAAAAAAAAATATATAGTTTTTTTTTTTTATAAAAGGTCAAGGAATTTCATGGACATCAATTAAAAATACTACACTTTATATAAATATAATTATGTGCAAATAGAATAAAGAGCACCAACTTTGATCTATAAGTAGTTGCCGGGCACTTGTCTTATTTATATACCCATAATTTAATAAATATCCACAGGTCTTACCAATGTATGCATCAGAGTCACCAATGTACATTTCTATACAGTGCCCAAGCATTGTGACAGAAAATGTGTCATCTCTCCTGAGACCAAGGGCCTGAAACACAAAGTATAAAAAAAAAAAAAGTTATTATGAAATTACTACAAAGAGCAGAAAGAAAGACGTTTATTCAGCCAGTTGGAAAGAGTGGATCCCTCTTCTTGACATCCAATAAACTGCAATGTTGGGAACCATGTAAGCTCTTTTTTTAATTCTTTTTCAAATTACAGTAATAGTAACCATAAGTAAACAACAAATTTTGTTTAGTGAAATGTAAGTTGAGAACAAAAATTAGGGGAAAAAAAGAAATAAATAATAAAGAAGAGGGGAAAATACATAAGGGGTTTCATAACTTCAACTTAAGGCACAAAAGGATGTTCTAGCCACAATGAACATGTTGAAGTAAGATTGTGGAAACTCAAGGAAATTGTTCTTAACCACTCCTAAATTCTATTCCCCCGAGACTGAGAAATCTCTATAATTATCTGTGACCCCCAGCATTCCAATGACATCAAGTTAACTTCACATACACCTGTAAAATGTTGCTGTAAGTCATTATGAACTTTTTTGTTGTCTATAGAACATGACGTTTGATCTCTTGCAGCAGCTTTTCATTCACCCTATTTACCCTCTCCCTGCTCTCCTCCTATCCTATGTTAAAGGGATACTATAACCACCAAAACCCCTTTGCTCAATGAAGCTGTTTTAGTGTATAGATTATGCCCATCACTTCTCATTTCTTTGCCATTTAGGAGTTTAATAACTTTAGTTTCTGTTTATGCAGCCCCAGTCATACCTCTCCTGGCTGCTGAGAGTGTCCTTTAAACTTCCCTAAAATTTAACTGTGTTTACCAGTGATAAATGTACTGAATTTGTACGGTTCTGACATAAAATTCAATAAAAAGAATTACATAGAAAAATATTCAGGCAGTTATATATTGAGCATACAGATGACATGCAGAAACAGTCTTTTTGGCTGCCTCGGCTCCTCCAACCAGTAGTATTTGCTCTAAGTGCGTAAAGCTATTTTTTTTTCATACCGAAACACAGAAGTAGCAAACATCACATCAAATGGCAAATGAATAGAAAAAACAAATAGAAACTTACTGTGTGAAAATAGTCAATTGCACTTTCAAAATTTCCCATAAGGCTGTGAATATATCCAATAGCAGAATATGTTGAGGCGTTTTGTGGGATCAGAACTAGAGCTTGCCGGTGATATTCCAAGGCATCCTCATATTTTCTATAAATGGCATCACAACGATAAAATAAATGTGGGAAATGAATAATAGATGATCACACGTAATATACTAGAAGTTAAGTATAAAGAGCAATAAAGGGAAATGTTCTAAAAGTTGAGTAGTTACAATGGAAACCAATGTAATATCCCACTTTTAGAACTCAATCCCAGAATTACTTTTTACATAACCCCCATAGAGTGTGACCTTTACAATTTTTTTTATAAAATAAATAAAGCCAGAGCAGTAACAGTGATAGTAGATATTATTTCAGTGCTCTGCAGTATGGAAATATTGGTTCTTCCACTGAGGATTCAGGTTAGAGTAACTGCTTATTAAAGTGCACCTCTCAAGCCAGATACTCCCTAGTGTATCTTTGTGCTAGCAAAATTGCTGGGATATTCATTGATACACAGCTATTTGCATACTTATTTTTTTTTTTTTTTACCTTCTCTGCCTTTACCACTATGCTCCTGAATTGCATAGTCCCTATTACACAGTTTTATGGCATGTTTGGATTGAGTTGGAATTTCAGTAAAATTCAAACGCAGTCTTCATCAGTATTTCATAAAAAACCTACCTTCTCTTTAATTCACACTAAATACATTGATTTCAATAAAGACTATACATAAAACATATTCTAATAAAAACAAATAACATGTAATAAGGCCTCTTGTCATAAACAAATGCCTACAAATTTATATGTGTGCAGTGACTAAAAAAGCTAATATTAAAACACAAAAGAATATGTGTTTTAGAAGGAGTAATGGTTTCAATGATACTGAAGATTATTATCCAAGATAAAGCAGACTGTGAGAACAAAATACTTCAGGAGTACGATTCACTGGAAAATTACTGTGGACCAGAATGGGCAAGAACAGCAATATCAAAATAATGAACTCATTGGGTTTATTAGCTAAACCGAGAACCTGCGTAGTGACAGGCAATAGGTAACAGTATACCACTCTACATTTGCTGCTTGTATCAATGATGCACTACATCACAGGCACCAGTACGTGCCACGTCTAATTGAGCAGGCAGCTGGTCAAAGAAGCAGCTGCCCTCTAAAGACTCAGAAGAAGTGGGTGGAGTGACCTATCGCTGCTCAATATCCCTTCTAGGACAAAATATTTCACTGCTCTCAGTTGAATTAAACAGAAGAGCAAACATAAATTCAATAGAAACTCAGGATGATAAACCTAATGTGTGTACACAAAATGAATAAGCTCAATGAAAATGAATGGGTCATTTAAGCACTTACTTGAGTTTTCTAAGTACATGACCCAGGTTATTTAGCAATGGCTCCCATTTATCTACAGTTACCTGCAAAACAAAATCAACATAAAATTCATCAACCTGCTTTCAAATGAACACAATACAAAAATAAATCATCTTGAAAAAACTAGAAATAACGTTTAAAAATTGAATAGTTGATATGGATGGCCTGGGCAAGATAAACTCCAGGAGTGAAGCACTTTGTACATTACAATAATAGAATTATATTGATTGCAATTAACAAACTGCTTGACTATATATACACACCCTACTCCCCCCCCCAAACAAATAAGAATCAAATTAAATAAGCAGACTGAATAACCGTCATCTTGCCATTCTAGTAAACCTCTTATGAAGTAGTATCTTGGATGACAGTAAACCGATGAACTCTTGTGACTGAAATCGTAGTTCTTGTCTTTGTAGTTACTTCACATATTATTGATGGAAACACATACAAACAACAAAAAAAAAAAACTACTTTCTAAATATAAAAACTTGTTTCAGGTATTACTGAGCACATTGGCAAATTGCAGTAAGCTAATGAGGTTCCTAAGAACTTAATTTTGATGTGTTATGGCAAGAGGTGGTGATTTTACAAATGTAATCATGTCTGGGACTTTTGACATTTACTTTTTGTTTAAGAGTTGTGTTTTAATTTGGTAATCTTTCTTGGAAAATGTGATTAATAAAATAATAGTGAAAAGACAGTGTTTGCATTGTCCCCTAGGTACACCTCCAGTGGTCACCCCTCAGATGGCCACTGGAGGTGCTTCCTAGGGCAGTGCTTCACACTGTGCGGCACTGCCGTTCAGTGTCCCCACGCTCTGCATGGAGACACGAAAATGTTTCTCATAGAGATGCATGGATTCAATTTGGCCCCTCCCAGTAGATTTCAGCCAATTTAATGCTTTTCCTATGGGAAAGCATTGTATTGGCTGAAATAAGAAATTATGATGATGTCAGCAAGGAGGCGGAGCAGGTGCCAGCTCTGGAATCCGGTAAGTTTTATTACCTTTTAAAGAGACTAAGGGGCGGGGGGGGAGGAAGCCATTTCAATGGTGGTTTTACACTATAGGGTCAGGAATACACGTTTGTGTTGCTGACCCTATAGTGTTCCTTTTGTGGTTGTGCTAGACCTTCCAAAAACACATAAATCTATAGTTATTAAAACTAGCACATCACTAACCTCATTTCCAATAGCTTTGATTTTTTCTAAAGCATCCAAGAACCACTTCTCTGCAGTTTTCCAGCTAGGAGATAACAGACAGGGACAGATATAGTTTAGGTACTTATTCACTATGCATAGAAGCAACATCACCACTTCCTTTCATATTATAGGTACACAGCCAAACACAAAGCTTGATTTAGAAAGAAAAAACAGCTTTAGAAAGAAAAATGCAGTTTCATCTATACATTGCTCTAGGACTAGGTGAATTGCTTGAAAAGCTAAAAACTACAAACACAGCAGCAGGTGTGTGCATCATTATTTTCTTCTGTATAACAAAACGTGGAAACAACATGCTTGGAGTGTGGCCATATGATAGATAGATAGATCAGATCCACTTTCAAGTCAAATGTAATTTAAAAAGGGTTAAGCAATAAATAAACGGTTAACTGTACCTAAAGAAGAAAATATCCTATTGTGGCTAAACAATTACATTGAAGGAACTGCACCCCACCCCCATTTCAGCAATGAAATGTTCAAAAAGCAAGACAACTCACCATTATTCCAGCACTGGGAGAGTCTGCAGATCAATTCCCTTATCTGTCTCCTCTGAAGTCATCATTACAATGACTTGTGTCAGATCAGATGCTTCTCACACAGAAGCATTGGGACACTGGGATCTGCCAACAATGCTCTCATACAGAAGCAATGAAACCAATGTGTGGCTGTAAGAAGCAGTTGCATCCTCTTAATTCCACTCTAAAAGCAAGTAAAGCAGGGAGCCCTCCCAGTTGTCTGCTTGACCAATGTGTGTGTTATTGCTCTTGAAATCTTTAACAAAATAAGCCAGAGGGGACATGCAGTTAACCCCTAAAGCACTTCAACAAGCAGGGGTGTATTCTGTAATGACATTGGCCCTTTAAAGAGTCACTAACAAATTTGCAAAAACCCCCAACAGTCACAATGCCCCTGGGGGTCCGGGCCATGGGGAGGGGTGTTAAGGTAAGATTTACTTACCTGAACCTTTACCTCGCGGGGGCCTCCATCTTTCTCATTTGCATGCACGAGAGTACAGCGTTGAGGTCTATGGCGGATCCCACAAGAGCCTCCATAGACACAGCAAATTCCCTGCAGCCATCACTGGTGACGGCTCTAGGGATTGCCTCTGCCCTGAGTCTAAGAAAGTCAGGCAGATGAGAAATACAGAGACAAAATAGGGTTATAATTTTACTGAAATTCCAACGAGACTATGATGAGTATTTCATAAAGATTCAATCTAGTTCATCAGGGAGGGTGACACTTTAATCTTGATTCCTATACCTAGCAATGTAGGGCACAAGTGTGTAATTTTTCCATACTTACTCTCTGTTCTGAAATGCCACCACCCCAACTTCGTGCATAACAAATGGATCCTCCGGAGCAATACTCAAAGCCTGGCTAAAAAATCTCTCTGCCAACTTTGAGTTATTGGTCAACCCATATTCTAGTCCAATATACAGCATAGGTAAATGACATCTGCAAAAAATAACAAATAAAATGCAGTATTAAAGAGCAAGTTCAAGCATTTGCAACACAGTATATGACAATTATCCTAAAAACACAAACGCTGCTTTAAGGATTTGGGATTAACTCACAATTCTACCCTTTGACAATTGCTAAATAGAGCTGTTTGTGATGTTGATGCAATTGCAATCCCACTGTATAGATATGGTTAATATTTTAACCATTTCTTTGTAAAAAAAATGGCCCTTTGCATTGCACAGTCAAGCAACAATCACATTTCCAAACCACCATTTTTTGTAAACATGACAGATCAAACGCAATAAACCGGCTGCTTAAAAGAATACTCCAGCATGCTGTAGGGGTTATTGTGTGAGGAGTGCTCTAGCGCTGTCTCATCGTAAGGACTGAACCCATTTTAATAATTTGTGATATCTTACCCAGAGTGTCTCGGGCCTCACTTCCTTTCTTCACTACTCTAAAATAGAAAGCCGGAGGTGCAGTTCGTAGATCATTGGATGAGAGTGATCAGCCATTGAGCTAGCCGGGGACTTTAGGGCTTACCTCAGGAGAGTAATGATAGCGCTCCATTGTAAGTAGTGGAGAAATGGAGCTGCGCTCAATGAATCCTAGCAGGGCCACTGACAGACACTCACTCACAGACACACACACTTACTGACAGACACGCAGTGCAAGACACACACACACTCACTGACAGACACGCACTGACAGGCACAGACACACGCTAACTGACAGAGAGACAGACACACACTCACTCATTGACATACATACACTCACTCACTGATAGACACACACTCACTGACAATCAAACACTCACCTCCCTGGGGTCCAGTGTGAAGCAGCTCCTCACTCCTCCAGCGCGCCGTTTAGTATGCCACGGCCGGAATGAGTCATATTCCGGCTCCCGGCATCACAGAGGGCGCGCGAGGGAGGAGCTGCTAGAACAGTCTCCCTCGCCGTCTGCCAGCTCCATCTGCTCTCCTCTCCTTGCCCCTCTTACTGGCATTTAGTGGCAGAGCAGGCACCTGCCATCAAGGTAAGCAGGTGCCTGCTCTGCATCGGGGGCGCCCTGAGGTGGCCACATGGCCACCTCCTGCCCCCCTGTGACAGGGCTCCTCTCGACGCAACCACCTTCGGCCGCCTTGAGGATCGGCCCGGCTCTGGGGGGCGGCTCAAGAGCCGCTCTCCCAGTGCTGCGACCCCAGCAGGCCGGCGCCCTAGACGAACACCTAGTTCGCCTAACGGTGGCGCCGGCCCTGAATCCTAGTCAAGATGTCAAACCGTTTTAAAACGGTTGACTACTTCCCATGAGTGGACACAAGGCTACTCTTGCTACAATAACCACTACAGTGTGCAGTAATGGCTATGGTGCTCTGAGTTTTATTGAACACCGCACTTTTAACTTTTATTCATTATTATCAAAATTTAGGAAATTGCATTGAAAATCAATTCAGATGAGGCAAAGTCATGGCAAACCATGCAAATGAGGAGAGGAAATAAAAATATTTAATTTATACTCTGCCAGGTACAAAGGACAGACCTTAAAACAATGTTTGACAAGGAGTGAAGATGGAGGCGTCCAGTTGCAATGTTTAAATTTATTATGGATAAACATATTAAAAATCATTGGAAGTGGCTATCCTCTTTTAATTTGCTACTTTGAAAAGACTACAGGAGCTTATTTCAGCAAATGTTTCTGAATTCAAATTAGTAGGAAAAGTATGGTGTTAAATTCAACTCTTCATTGCAAAATAAGTAGATTCTCTAATTAAGTTATTAAGAAGTTTGTTTCTCTCAAGATTCTCTATGTAAATCTGCAGTTTGAAGTTTGTTAGATGAATGGTTTCTCCTATATTACTAGAGTGTCACTAGCAATGATTACATACCCTTTCATAAGTTGTGCTGCTGTGAAATAAGCAGCCATAGCCTGGTCATGTTCACTCTCCACTGCAAAGGAATGTCCATATGCAATCCATGCAGGTCCATAGCTTCTCTCTAATGTAGTGGCTTTACTGAGTAAAAAAAATAAAAAGCACAAAAAACATTGATATTGACGTCAGATAAGAATGGATTAGCCAATCTAGTCTGCCTATTTTGTATCTAAAAACACAGTTTATATTTTCAGTTTTGCTACCAGCTCCAATCAGCAGTATATTTAACCCACTGTATTAGTTTCTAACACCTCTTGAAGCAGAATAATATATGGATCTACAACTCTACCTCTAAAACAAATTGACCAAGATTATCCACAACGTACTTCCTTCACCTTGTGGCCTCTTGTTCTATCTTCCCTTTTTCTATAGGAAAAGTTTTGTAGTTAGTTAAATAATTGAAAGTTTCTAGAACGGCACCCCCATTACTTAATTGTTCCCACAAGGCTTTCTTTTTGTAAATATGATTTTATTGAGAGAAGTAAGTAGATGTTTGTAGATATAGACAGACACAAGTATATAAGCAGTCTCGCAGGACTTCACATAATAGCTTAACTGTGATCACATCGTTCCCACAAGGCTTTCAAGCTCTTTCAGTGTGTAATATTATTCAGACATTGCAGTACACACATTTTATATATACACAAACAAGTAAATAACACTTAAAGGGACACGATAGTCACCAAAACAACTATAGCTTAATGAAGCAGTTTTGGTGTGTAGTTAATACCGCTGCGGCCTCACTGTTCAATTCTCTGCCATTGGGGAGTTAAATCCCTTTGTTTATGCAGCCCTAGTCACACCTCCCTTCATGTGACTTACACAGCCTTCCAACACTTCCTGCAAAGAGTCATCTAATGTTTACACTTCCAGTATTGAAAATACTGTTTAATTTAGAATTTCATATCTCCTGGTCTGTTAATAGCTTCCTAGACCCTGTAGGAGCGTCTTGTATATAATTAAAGTTCAAAATACAGAGCAGGAAATAAAAACTGTTAAAGTAAGTTACATCTAAATTAAAGTTAAACCATTTATTTTCATGCAGGCTATGTGAGTCACAGTCAGTGGAGGTGTGGCTACACCTGCATAAACAGAAACAAAAGTGATTTAACTCCTAAATGGTGGAGTATTGAGTGGTGATACTTCAGGGGCATGAACTATACACCAAAACTGCTTCATTAAGCTTAAGTTGTTTTGATGACTATAGTGCCCCTTTAACTTCAACTGGGTATATGGAATGACAGAACAGATGGAGAATGCAATTTCCAATTTTTGTATATTGCAAGACCTCCACAACCTGTCACAGAGAGTGCCACAGTGTTTCACTGTCATTATTAAACAAGCTTTGAGGTAGGAGTAGTATATATCTATGACAAATGACTGTTTGACTGTAGAATTTAGGAGCCAGGAGGAAAGTCAAAATAACGATCAAAGTCAGATACAATTAACAGCAGAGTATATCACATATCACATTTATCCCATACCTAAGATATCTTCTGGCATGTTCATTTTTATGCCCAACCATGAGATAGTAACATCCCACTGCAAACCAAGAGACCTGAACATGAAAACGAAAAGGAAAAAAATTAAAAGCTGCAATAGAACTGCAACGTATCCATAGCAAGTTAAAAGGGTTTGATTTTTTTTCTTTTTAGGCTTGTGTAGTATTTCACAAAATAAATCTCAATTTATTTCTCGAGAAATAAACAGAGCAACAGTCCTCCCTTTAATTTGTTTAATGCACTTTAAAAGTATTGTTACCTAAGTGGTAATATTGATGTTGCATAAGGAGGATAGCAAGTGAAGGATTCCACAGAGCTCTGTTTTGTACTCTCATAATTATTGGCAGTGACCCAAGGAAAATGAAGCACTAGGCGATGCCAACATGAGGAAGATTGGCAACATGCCAAGGCATACTTACCTGAAGCTCTATCTCCCAGGTATGTTATCGTGGGGCATATATAAGGTGTTAAGTAATCCCATTTCTTCATTAGTTATTATATGGGAAAGAAATGGTTGCAAGGCTTGCCAGTTTTGTAACTTAGGCAGAGCTTGCGAGAACTTACTGTAATATTACAAATTCATTATATTAATATTAGCCACACTTTTTCACAGTGCTAAAAATTTACACCGCCATATAAGGAGTACTGAAACGGTATTTCGAAGTTACATTTGCATGACACAAATTGAATACATAGGTTGTAGATCACCCAGACAACAAGCTTACAGCCTATAAAAATAAAATATAATAAAAAGAAACAAACATACAAACAGTATACATTGTAATACTTACTGGATTGTTAGGGTATAAATCAACTAGCTTGTGTGAAAGGTAGAAGAGTTCTGTTAACAAAAGATAATTTAGATACATTATAAATGCTATTAGAACATCCATCTACATCAGTTTACCACTTTACTCCATTTACCAAACCATCAAAAAGAAATTGTAATCCATTTACAACTCTAGTCAGCACAGCAGTAGATCAGTACAATTTTTCTATTCAGAACAAATAACATAAAATGAAACAACCTAAATTTAGTCCTTACTCAGGCGCCACAACATTTCCATACAAACAACTAAGAGTTTGGCAGTGTGTTAATTTACTACACATAATGAATCTCCTCTGTCAAATGTGATATTCAAAAATGGTCTGCCATGGTTTACGCATTGTATATCCGGTACTGCAGCCATTAAAATATAAAGAATATATTAAAAAGAAACCCCCAATGGATAATATTGATTGCAAAATGTGGCACCTTTAGCCTCCCATAGAGAGTCAGTTATCTGCCAGTTATTTTATGGAAAACAAGAACATTTGCTATGCAGCTACACACATTCTGCAAAGGAAAGTATGTTCCTGTCCACATCTCTTCACACAAACAATGCTTACCATTTGCTTTATTCAATTCTACTAGGGTGCCTATATGTACGGGTAAACAACTTGCATGATAAGGATCTTTTTCCATGACGCTGGGGAAAAAAAATAATCAGTAAATGAATTAAACCAAGAGGTGTGCTTCAATCGTCATATTATGTTTTATATATACATTCTACATATTTATATATACATATTTTATTACAATTTGCTACAATCGGAACATACAAATGTTATTCATAGGCTTAAAAGGTACTATCCCAATGAAGCACATAATGCATCCACTAATTTGGGCTATTACAGTTATTCACTGGCCAGAACCCAGATTGCTTTGGGGACCCACTTGATGAAAGAGGCACAAAATTTCTGTTAGGTCTTCAGTAACTGGCCACAACACATTTTTTTTATTGTATCAGCCCAATGCAATGGATTTCATGTTTACACTGAGAAAGTCTAAGGTAAGTGCTTTGCAGCTCGCTTATCTATATATTATTAGTTGCAGATTGATTCTGTTCATTTTCACATGGCTGAATGGTTCAGCATACTTGTGTCACGCATGTAATTTGCATCCATATCATATGTTAAGAATCATCGGGCTACCATGAGCCAAAGACAGTAATAACAATGCAAAAATAAGATCTTAACTACCCGACTTAAAATGATTGATTATGTTAATTTCCGATTTCATTACAAAAAACTACACAAAAATTGGAACCAATGCTTTCAAATAAAAGTTTAAAAATGCTTCAAGAAAAATGGCTTTAAATGTAAGGAGCACTCACACAGAAGTAAGCTTATAGCACATCTTGAAATCACAATTGTAGTAATGTCTTTCTGCTAAAGATACAACTACATCCAGATTTTCCTGAAGGCCATCCACAGATTCTGGAATTATTGTTTCACTGGGTTTGTTATACTGAAAAAAGAAAAAACACTTTTAAATAAAATGGATTGCATAGCCAAAATATAAACAATTACAGATCCGAAAATGTAATGTAACTATCAATTAAAGATTCCTTTTCATGTGATGAAATAGCTAAATCCTATCTTGCTCATATTTAATAATGTCTACAATTTACTTTTGTGCACAGGATGGAAAGTCTAAAATGTGGCAACGCGAAGGCAGAAAACTTTTTTAGATGAACACTGAAAGAACCACTGAGGAAAGATGAAAGCCTATCAAGAAATAGTGTTGGCATAAGTTACAAGACTATATACTGAATAGTTGGTTAACAAAACAAAACATAGGACAGCTTAAAAGGGTATTAGTCCATGAAAAGGAAACACACTGAAAGTTGTAAAATTACACACAAGAAAACCTGTTGGGGTAAAAGCTTTAAATCGCTTTAGCTGAACATATGAGGAATTGTGAAAGATTGGGCAATAATGGGAAAGGTTGTAAAAAGATGAAAGACTCTCTACAGATGCATTAAAAAATAAATAAAGATCAAGTAAGAAATCAGTTGATCACATAAATGTAATAGATGAACTAATATCCTCTTTCTCTCTGTTCTTTCCTTTGTAGGTGAAGAGGACTGCAGTTCTCAGTGGTCTCGAATAAAACATGAGTTGGCAAAGGTCTATCTTACCTGTGCATTGACAGGCATGAGAAAACCATATCCACATACCTGTTCTGTAATAAAACATGTAATATAAAAAGTGGAGAGGAGAACACTATATCTCCCTGACCACAGCTCCTGATTCCTTGCTAGCATTTTCAGGAGTTCAAACCACTTTACGATCACCCTATTTATTAATAAGCTTCCAAATACAATTAGTTCACTTTGAAAAACTTTTGAAAATAAATGGTACTGATTCACCCTCTGGCACTACTGATTAATTAACTCCAACACATGGGATCACACTGGTCTGTAAAAATGAACAGTTCAGTTAGCTCTAACTAGTTTACAAGTACATGCAAAGGTTGTACATATTTTGATACAAAAATAGCAAATGTTGCCATAATATTTAATGAAGTTAATTAACATATAGAAAATAAACACTATATAAAAAAATATATACTTACACATTCATTCTTACTTCAAAAAAAGAAAAAGAAATATCTGTAAATTAATTCTTTACCTTTTTCAACTTGTTTTCAAAGAGAAAACGTAGTAATTCCTGATCTTCTGAACAGTTTTTACTAAGAGGTAGAGAATCAAGAAGCTCTTTTTCTGTGGATAATACAAACAATACTTCATTTAAATGCAATTTTAAATAAAATCATGCAATGCTTGGGAAAATATCCATTTCCCAGGCAAACCTATATACATTTTCCAGACAACAACACTGGTGCTGGGAAGGTCTCTTACACTCCCTCAAAATGCACGTTTGTGTGTCTGAAAATGTTGACAATTTTCAAAAAGTTAATTAGATCTAATGATGATTTGCCAAATAAAGCAAGATGCCCACCACAAGTCTTAAAGAAGTTCAGCTGCCATCCATAAAATGGGTGGGTAATACATTCTGCGATGGGCAAATATTAAAATTTTACCTAAACATTGTGCTAGAGAAATCACAAAAAAGTGTACAGCTGTATTGTTTTTATTTAAGCCAGCATTTGCTTTGTCCTTCCTTGCACTGGCAATTTTCCACATTGCTGAATGTGGCTTCAAAGTAAATAAATAAAATATGCCTTTCACGTGAATGTACATTAGGCACTGTGAGGGGAAATGAATGTATGTGCATGAACTGCAAAGTCATATATGTTGTTTATACATCAATCTGGCAGCACAGAGCTATAACCTTAAATCTTAAGAGAAAAATACAATATGAACCCTGTACCGCTGGCCATAAAAAAAAGAGAGAAAATTTGTATGATGTAGAAAGTGGGAAAAAAATTTAAAATAAAACACAAAACACAAGATAAATAACGCACAACTACAATTTGAGAACATACAATAGTTCTGACTCAACAAACTGCTTGAAGTACCAACTCAGCGTGAAGGGTAAGTCTGTAAGGACTGTATTGTGATTGTACATGTATCTGTTTACAAAAGATCTATCTGGCATTATTTAAAGGACAATGTTTTATTGACGAGATTCATATAGTAGTATATATATGGGCAATGATAGTGTGAATTACGCTGTCTAGAAAGGTTTGCTATAGATCCAGTACAACAGTAAGTAAATGTGATTTTCAAACCTTCTTGTGCAGTCAGCATGTGGTGCGCTGTTAAAAGGTCAAATGCTTCAAAGCAGTAAACATCAAACTTCAAGGCCTCTTTGTAGCTGTATGTAGCAAGAGTCCTGTTCTCCAGGGCATCGTAGATCTTCCCGCGAAGAAGGCAAATGGAACTCTTGATCTGGAAGGAGAATACCAAGAAAATGAATCATAAAACTGAACAGAATACAATGAAAGATGTAAGATATATATTTTTTAAGTAAGTTTAAAGCAAATTTGTTATGCAAGTTTATAATGATATAACTAACAACTGAACTATGCAGGCACACTTTGGTGAGGGAAGTATATGCAACTTGAAGTGCACAGACCTCCCACAGCAGCAACAAGGTACCCCTCTTAAAGGATCACTATAGACACCCAGACCACTTTAGCTCAATGAAGTGACCTGAGTGCCAGGTCCATCTAGTTTTAACCCTGCAGCTGAAAACATAGCAGTTTCAGAGAAACAGCTATGTTTACACTAGGGTTAATCCAGCCTCTAGTGGCTGTCTCACTGACAGCCTCTAGAGACACTTCCGCGATACTCACTGCGAAGATCACAGTGAGAAGACGCTGGACGTCCATAGGAAAGCATTGAGTAATGCTTTCCTATGTGCTGTTTGAAATCACGCGTGGCTCTTGCGGCGCATGGGCATTCGGATCTGACGTCGGTCACCAGCACAGAGGGAGCACTATACAAAATGAAGGGAGGAACTTTGACATAGAAACAAAGTAATCTGTGTGGTATATGGAGAAACTCTGCAAATCATTTTTGGCCATAGTCCTGCAATTGCTAAAGACTGTCCCAGGTTCACACAAACTGCACCGTGCAGAGAGAAGCACAATGAGGTTAAATGTGTTCCACAGTATTTACAGTTATACAAGTGGAACACTATACTGCATAAGCTCTTAGCTGCTGAATGGCTGAAGGTGGTTTGTAATCACACTGTGCATGCATGTAATAAAGTTCTTTACTGCTGCCAAAAAGTAAGCATGGTCATACCGAGGACTGTGACATCTGCCAATCTCCAGGAGGTGTATCTTTTAAGAGCCTCTCATCCTTTATACTCCTCTCAAACAACTTCTTGTTGATTGGATCTTCCATATCAAGGATATCCAGAGCCTGCTGATACTCTTTAGCAGCATACTTTACATGCAAAATAGGAAAAGAAACATCTCATCATCACATTGAGAAACATCTCATCATCACATTGACACAAATTTGCAACTGGGGGCCAGGGAGAAGGCTGTTTTTTGTCAAACCACTCCAAAAAGGTTGAAAGAAAATGAAAATGGGATGGGATGAGGAGGAAGGAATAGGCATTTAAAGACTCGGAGTACTATAACCATTATAATAAGCTACAGTGGTTATGGTGCTAGTGTACCCCTTTAATCATTGCAGCTGCAAGAATTCTGATAGGGAGTAAATCAATATAAACACATTGTTACCCTGTAAAATAATTCTCAGGATTACTTGGTCCAGCTGTTTTTGAGTGGCTTGACACAAACATTGGTTCCACCAGGCACTCATGGACAAGAAACTTTCTCTGCATATTGCTCAGCCAATTCCAAGTTTGGATGATACTGACATTGCTAATGGGAACGTTGAACTTTGCTTTGAGTTGAGTTGAAAGCAGTTTGACAAAGGGGCTAGTACCAGAGGCATATTGGCACCATAACCACTAGAGTGCACTCAGGATGCCTCTTTAAAAGTGAAAACTGAAATAAACTTACATGACATCTGGCAGCAAGGTAACGGCATGCTTCATGTACCTGAGGAGAAAAAAAAAAAGATTTTTAAATTAAATTGTAAAATATTTGTCAAGTAATAAAGCATAAGACTATGATGCAAGGCATTAATAAGGCTTCAATCCACAAATGGCCAGGTAATGTACAAGTTATGATGAAGATGATATGATAAAGAAATCACAGATAATATAGGAGCTCTGTGACCTTTGTGCTAATTGCACTTTCAGTAGAGGACCATATGCATTCTCATGCATGCATGAACGCACATTGGTGACAATTCCTGGCAAGAAAGGCTGAGAGGAATATGAGAGACAAAATGCTTGTGCATATCATGACAGTTCCAACAAAGGTACAGATAAAAATTATTCAAAAATAAAATGTAGGTTTGTAACTTCTGGTAGACAGGTTATTGAAAAGAATATAAAACTGAGCACACCAGTGATTGGTCCACTTCAAAGAGATTTTATATTTCCCTATACTTGTGAGCTGATATGCACAAATATGTGGTGGGGATACAGCTGTGGATCTACAGAAAAGGAATAACAATATAGAGTAATAATTAAAAAACATGGACTGTTCTATTTGAAAAGCACTCACAAGATGCATAATATGTTCAAATAATGTATTATTTGTAAATGTTACTGTTTTCATACAGATTGGTCCCTGGGGAAGTCCAAATCTGGGCAAAAGCATTGGACCTCAGCACTTTACTCTGATTTTGTTTTAACGTATTTTTAAAATAAACAAATTTGCTGATTTTCACAAGGAGTCCTGGCATAATTCTTACAGTGGACAGAATCATAAGATTAGTTTTGCAATGGTCTGATGATCATCAAGCAGTATGTTCCAACAGCAACCCACTAACAAGTCCTAAAGAACATTTCATGTAACTGTATTATTCTATTTTCTACATTTGCTAATAGACTGGTTGCTAGTGTGTATATATTCATCTTATATTTCCTTCCAGCAGCATGCCCTCTCAAGCAGACAGATGTAATAGAGATATAACATTCTATTGCATTTGAAATTTAGTACATAAGAAAGTAATTCTTCCTACTATAATGAACAGAATGAGACAACTTACTTTATCCAGTTTGCGCGACCTCAGGGCATGGGACGCCCTGTGATACTGAGCAGTCAGGTACAGGCATTGTGCCAGCCAGTACACATCCTGAGGTTCCTCTGCAAAGACAAAGAAGAAAAGAGTTTGACTACCCTCTGCTGCTTGCAAAATGAGAAATCTTAAAATACAATTCACTCTATATAGTAAATATGCTGTGATGAAAGCATGTTTTTAAGCCCTTAAGAATTATATTACTGAACGTCTTTCTTCCAAAATATGTTCTACATATTGCTCCCAAGAACAGAAGACTATTAGATTACATAAACAACATACAACAGAAACAAACAAAATAAGGAATATTAAGGAAAAAACAAAATCACACAGCGCAACTAATGTGTGGGGGCCTTGAGTGTTTTTAAATCACTGATTAGTCAACTGATTGGGTATTTGATCTTGGAAGATCTGCACCCTATGTGTCTTTTTATAACATTTCATTTGGGTTAAAGTGCAACAATAACTACACCGCAAAAGGGGGGGGGGAGATAAAGTACTGAATAGGTACTTAAAGTAATCTGTAACATGCGTTAACCTGTTTATCACAAGATGCAATTTACTTTTAAACATATTTTACAAGTTTTGACATTTAAAAATCACAACATAGTTGAATATTTGCATTGGAGAAACAAAACAGTTACAGTAGAGAAGATGTATCAAAGTGTCATGCTCCAAAAGCCGATGTTAAAATGTAACAATAAAATGTGTCTTTTAGTCCCACTGGATGCCACCACTTTTAGTACCAGTAGTTAGCCATAAAGCCCCAAGTCTTACCATGTGATAGTGAAGCTACTTTGTCAGCCCAAAACAAAGCACTCTGGTACTGTTGCTGTATGGGAACAAAAGATATTTTAAAATAAATAAGGACATAGAGGGTAAACCTAAAATACTGAAATAACATTTATTTTATGAAGAAAATACAGTTTACATATAGTCACTCGGGATTATTTACTAAACTCCAAACTGTCACAGGTTAAAGAGATACTATAGTGCTAGGAATAAAAAGCTGTATTCCTGACACTATAGCTCCCTCTGCCTCCCCCTTCCCTCGCGCCATTACTGAAGAGAGGACACTAAAGCGCATTGGGCGGCAAGATCTGTGGGCACATTAGGCCCCATAGGAAAGCATTGAATCAATGCAGAGCGCAAGGACGTCCAACGTCAGATACTGGACCAAAGGTCAGGTAGACAGCCACTGGAGGCAGATTTAGTGCTGCAATGTAAACACTGCAGTTTCTCTGGAACTGCTATGTTTTACATTGCAGCACTAAGTGCAATAGAGACACTGTACCCAGGCAACTTCAATGAGCTGAAGTGGTCTGGGTGCCTAAAGTGGGTGAGCAACTATAGTGTTAGAAATACAATTTTGCAATCCTAAAACTATAGTTTTCCTTAAAGACAGCCATTAGAGGACTCCATGAAACAAGAGGATGTCTTAACGTTTTCTGTTCCCTATAGGAAAGCATTAATTCAATTCCTATGAGAAAGCTCAAATGCATGTGTGACACTTGCTGCACATGTGTATAAGATTTGCCCACCAGAATGATGTTGCTGGAGGAGACAGGAAAGAGGTAAAAGTAAAAAGTTTTTATCCTTTTATACAAGGGGGTGGGAGGTACTGAGAGTAAAAGGGAGAGGGACACTATAGTGTTACGGTTTTGTATTCACAACATTACAGTGTTGCTTTAATCATGAAAATACTTAGTTTGTCCAGGGCTCTAGGCAGGTGTCCCAATCTGAAATTATTTTGTGTGTCAGAACAATTATATTGGGCTACTACTTTAGTCCTTTGGACAAGTAGATTTTTTTTAATGTCCACACCTCTGAGTAGCCAGCTACATGAAAAGTACTAAAGCCTGTCAGTGTTCCTGTTAAAACAACAGACAATAAAGAATGGGATTGGATTTAGTATACAGTAATTAGCACACATATTTAAATTGTAAAATGAGCCTGACCCAATCATAACCTCAGGTAGGGGAGGAATCACCCTCTATGATCTACTGCATTGAATGAGGGCTACCCTGGCTGATATGAATGACAGCACAGCATTCTGTTAGTATTATGTCTCACTATACTCTGCAGCTGAAACCCCTTGATAAATGCCCACCCTGCTGTCACTGACAGTTAGCTCAGCTCCCCCAGTGATGGTGATGCCAGGTCATGTGACGAGGCGGCGGTCACGTGGTGTTACCTGCTCTATGTATTGCCGCACTCTCCGCCGCAGACGTTCCAGGTTCATATTGAGTTCCTCTTAACGGCTGCGGCTCGGGAGCGGCGCTACCGGCCCGAACACGGGCTGGACGGCTTCACCGCGCGGTGTCCTGGCGGCCCGGGGGGGTCGTGCAGCCCGCTCACACAATGTGTTGCCAATTCAGGCTTTCCGCTCCTGCAATAGCCCGGTGCTAAACCGTTTCACCAAGGCGCCATATGCAAGGAGGCAGAGACAGACAGGATGGGTGTAACGTTCAGCACGGACCGGGCGGAAACAAAGACACTGAGCAATCCGTCCGGGGGACAATGGATCCTCCAGCTAACAGAGCCCCAGTCACAATGTAGAGAGTCATTGGTGCATACTGGCGGGTTATTAACGTAAAATACAGTATGTTATAACAAAGTAATCAGCTAGCATGAGCTGGGTGGGACTGTTACAGGATTATTTTCTAAAGTGGCAATTGGTGGGATTTCATTAAATGGATTCTATAGTGTCAGTAATACAAATCTGTATTCCTAACACCATGGTGCCCTCTGGTCAAACCCTCCCTCGTGCCCCCTACTGAGAGTGTTAAAAAAACAAACAACATTTATTTTCTTATATTTCATTCCGGACCCCATCTGGTGGGGATACCTAATGCATGGCTAGTACTGCAAGCACATTAGGCCCTCCTATAGGGAAGCATTTAATCAACTTTCCTATATGATTTTATTAAAGGACACGAAGGCTCCTATTATGCTTTATCTCTCTCGTTAATCCTCAGCAGCAAAGAAATTATACTGTAAATATTTAAAGAAAAAAAATTCAACATGTACCCTAGAGGGTTAACCATCATACAACATTTTAACCAATAGGAATGCTCCTTGCGCTATAATGTCCCATGTGACCTTAAGCCACTTCTCTTTCTTTGCTGCTGACTCCTCAGCTAAATATAATTCCAATTAACTCTGTATTGATTTTATTATTTCTATACTATATCACTGCATTGGTGTATAGTTAGTCAGTGTATACATTGATTTTTGTACTGTTTTTTTTATTCCTACTGTTTGTGTGGTCTGAGAGCACTGATCCCTCATTCCCTCACTTCAGCTCCCTCTTCTTCCCCTACCCCCCAGCCAGGCCATAAGAAAGCCTGTAAAAATAAAAAATATTATAGTTTAGCATAATATTTATATAAAACCAAATCAATAGAAGAAAAATCTTCAAATTAAAGGTGACAAATCATATTCTTGGTTTAGCCCTCTAGGTGATAATGTGTCCAATTCCCAGATCCAAAACGCTTCCCTCATAAGTAATCTTTTACTCCTATCCCCCCTCCTAAGGGTTTCAGGGACATGATCAATTATTTAAAATTTAAGCTGAGAGATATTGTGTTGCGCTTCAGAAAAATGAAATGGTACAGGCAGCTCAATCATTTTTGTCTGTATCGTGTTTTATGTTTTATGTTAAGAGAACCTCTCTTTCATTTTTTGTGAGGTCTGTCGCACATACAAAAAACCACAAAGACATTTAAGAATGTAAACTACATACGAAGAATTGCATGTCAAAAACTGTTGTAATAGGTATTTCTTACCACTGTATGCATGATAGAGCCATTGGCCTTGTATCATGTCTCAACATTCCTCACTGTCTCTAATATTTTTAATACCTCTGTCGTATCTTTAACATACGACTTGATGTTTAATAAAAAGGGTCTTAACAGACAGTCCAAAAATTGTGCAAGGGGTGAAAGTACCGAACCAATCCCTGCTACAATGGGCCTACCAGGAGGACATATTAAACTCTTGTGAATCTTAGGTAACAAATAGATTACTGGTACAATTGGTGTTTTTCATATGAGAACCCATAAGTATCTCGGTCAATAATTAATGTGTCTAGAGCGAATTTGAGTACTTTTTAAATTTTAGCCTGCAACATATTAGTGGGGTCAAAATCAAGTTTTTTTATATGTCTCAATATCCTGTAATTGTCGCAGTACTTCTTGTACATAGTCGCTTCTATTCTGAACCACAATAGCACCCCCTTGTCCGCTGGCTTAATAACCAGATTCCTATTATTTTTCAATGAATTTAAAGATTTCAATTCCGTTTTAGTTAAATTTAAAGGACCATGGTGGTGTTTGTGGCCAGATCTAGAGCAAAAAAAAAAAGTCAACATCTCTTTGAACCAAATTAACAAATGTTTCAACCTCATGGTCATTGCATGGAGGACTAAAAGAGCTCTTTTTCTTAAGCCCAGTATCACTTAACTTAATATCTGTACTTCTTATAGGTTCCTCAACCACAACAGGGAAAACATTTTTAGAAAAAAAATGCCTTCAATCTAATATTATGAAAGAAACGAGTAAGATCTAAACATATTTACAAAATACATTGCCGTCCGCATTAGAAAGCCGCTTGACAAAGTCGGACGGAATAAACTCAGGGCAGAATGCCCATGGTGTTCGACCTGCCATCGATCTACGACCACTGAACGTTTTTGTCGCATAACACCATTTGAAAACAGGGGGTATTTACTCTCTTCAGGACCTTCTTCTGTTGGGAGATTGGATGGTCAAACTCAACCTACAGGATGCATACCTCCGTCCCGATGGCCGAAGACCCCCAATACTTCCTGCAATTTCGGTGGGAAAAGTGTCAGAGTATTTATATCGGCAGACATTTTGTGCTATGATAGAAACTAAAAGTGTATATTCTGAGTCACTCTGAACAGACCAGACTCCATTTTGTTATTTCAAGTTAACAAAGAAGACACTAGATTTCTTTCTGTAAGACTGGCCTCTTTGCCAGAGCTAAGGAATGTATAGCATAGTATAAACAAGTGATAAGAAGAATATAATAAAATCTAAACCCAGACAATTGTGACAGAGAAGATTAAATAATTTAATATTTAACTGTCTATACATATAAGGTACCATTGTATGGAAAAGGGTAAACTTAGTTCATGATCTGTCATATCAGAAATTATAGCAGATTTGCAGACACATAGTCTGGACAAAATTTAAGAACCCCTTTGATCTTTGAAGGATACGTAAGTTATAGCCACTATCTAGATAGGCCAAAATGACGTCAAAATAGCCACCAGGAAAAGTTAACTCTTTCCTGGATAGGTATGTTTAGTGGGACAAGACTGCCCTCTACAGACCAAATAACTAATTTGCGATCTGGAAGATAACCACACCTCTAGTGCTTCTATTGGGTTATCAACTGATGACGTACAGAGAGTCTGGCCCTTTAAAAGTTAAGACAAAGGGAAGATACAAAAAAAACGAGGAGAAGAGGCAGATGCAGGACATATGCAAAGGAGAGGAGAGAGGAATTGGAAGTTTGGGGACTCCAACTCGGACAACATCTGAGACTAACACTCTACTCCTAAAACTCTAACACTTAGAATTTACTGACTTTCTAACCAACACCTCCATGCAGAGAGACTACCAATCGGATGAAATATCTACTCAACTGGTAATTATACTGGTTTCATTTAATTAAATTAAATTAATTAAAATGTATTAATAGCATTATATATGACTGGATAAAGCACGGTCAGATTTCCATATTAAGAAATCTTAGTAACTAAGAATATATAGTTATAAATATTCCATTCTGCAGGTGGAATTAAGAATAATTATATATTGATGTGATATTATCACGTGTTAGCATACCGCTGTTTTTATCCAGGTGTATTGATTTGCTCTAAATTAAGATAGATATCTTTTAGACAAATTAAAAATCTGCTTATATAATATATTAAATTCTCTTATGGATGGTTTAAGAAAATGACTAATGAACTGGTTTAAATGTTATTTTATTTAAAATTACATAAGAATAGATCTTAATTACCTAGGAGATCTAGCCAGCATTGAAAGGGTTATTCTAACTGTCTGCTAAACTTTACGACCTTACGCTGCACTCTGAGGAATTCTGTTCTTCGCTGTGAAAAGTTTCACTTTAAGTCTGTGAAAGATAGTCATAAATAAAGTCTTGACAAAAAAATGCTTTTTAGCCATTGAAACGTAATACCCATTCCTTTGTATTGCATATCATTTTATACTGGATATTCATTGATTATTGTCACGCATGTTACATATTATTATTATTAATTTGTCATATAAATAAAAATCTATTTTTATACATTGTGATTATTTATATGAAATACTTTCCACTTAACACGATAAACGTTCTTTGGGATCTGAGAATTGAAATAGTGGGCAATTCTCAACTGTTACTATTATTATCCCATAAATATCCCCACAAAAGACCATATGGTGATTCAAATGCCTTCCATTCGACCTCTCTTCTGCCCCATGGTGCTTCACAAAACTACTGAAACCAGTAGTGGCCCTGCTGCGCAGCAGAAAAGTTTGCCTTATAATATACTTGGCCGATATCCTTATATTGGCGCAGGACCCTCACACCCTCAACGTACACTTGTCCTAGACGATGGCTCTACTGAGCAATCTTGGTTTCCTTCTCAATTGGGAAAAGTCGGTCCCCAAACCTTCTCAATCCATATAATTCCTGGAATTCACCAAAGATTCAGTGTCTGGGGCACTCCTATTATCACCCTCCAAAATCAAGGCCATCAAGAAAGAAATCCGACGGACATTAGCCCGTCATGTCCTGACCCTAAGACAACGGGCCAGGATTATCGGCCTTCTCTCAGCATCGATTCAAGCCATATTTCCCAGCCCACTTCATTACAGAGCACTTCAACACCTGAAAACCTTTGTTTGTGTCATTCTTATTCAGACTCTGTTCCTCTCGACTGCACAGCCAAAGAGGAACTCCAGTGGTGGCTACAACACATGGAGGCGTGGAACGTTCAAGCAATCTTTGGAACCGCTCCGGACTTCGTGATAGAATTCAATGCAAGTGCTGCGGGCCCACCTGGAAGAACAGGAAATGCATATTAACTGCTTTGATCTGTTGGCAGGCTCATTTGCTCTACAGAGCCTCTCGGGGTGTATCAACCAATTGCTTCGTACTCTTACGGATGGACAACGTATCAGTGGTTTGTTACATCAACCACCTTGGGGCACGAAGTCGACAATTTTAGCAAACCTAGCGAAGGAATTCTGGCAATTCTGCCTGGATCACAATATTTCAGTACAGGCGGCATACATTCCGGGATCGCCAACATAGTGGTGTATTGGAATTCCAGAAACTTACAGGATGTCAACGATTGGCGGCTGAAACCTTCCATTTTCCTCCGCTTGCGGTCTATTTGGGGCCCCCTGGGGATCGACCTATTCGCATCACGTTTGAACTCTTACCTACCAACATTTTTCAGCTGGAGACCAGATCCAGAGGCTCTGGTATCGGATACCTTACTACAACCATGGCCGAACACTTGCCAGTATGTTTTTCCACCTTTCTCATTGCTTGAACACTACTACACCTCAGACGTCACCAGACCTCATTGATCCTCATAGCCCCGTTCAGGACAACTCAGCCTTGGATCCTTACACTCATGGAAATGTCCATAGACTATCCGAGATTACTCCCTGTCTTCTCGGGCCTATTGCTGGATCCCAACGGGAACCCACATCCTCTTCTCCTCCAGGGACGTCTCAGACTATTAGCATGGTTCCTTTCTGGAGACTCTGTATCGTCCCTAACATTCCAAGAACAACTCTGGAACTCGTGGCGGGAGCTTGGGCACCAGGAACAAGGAAATCCTATCTCCATGCCCGGAACTCATGGAATGGTTGTTGCATGGAACAACACGTGGATCCCATATCTGCACCTGTGAGTCAGGTCCTGCATTTCCTCACGTCACTGTTTGACCACGGACTAGCATACCGTACAATCAATCTCTATAGGTCAGTCATATCGGCAGGCCACCAGGGTTGGAACGGATTTCCTGCAGGTAAACCTCTCTTGGTATGTTGACTCCTTCATGTCATCTGATTTGCACGTCCTCCACGTCCTAAATATTCCTCCTTATGGGATGTGAGCCTTGTCCTTCGACTCTTTGAGAATTGGCGTCAGAATGAAGACCTTTCACTCAAGCAACTCACGGCAAAGTTAGTTCTGTTGTTTTGTCTCATCTCCTGTAAACGTGTCTCAGACATTTGTGCACAGGACATTACGGCATGTTCCAAATGGCGTTTCCTTTGACATCTCAAAGCGTACAAAGACATCCATTACCTTGGTCGTTTATCCAGCCGTTCCACATAATGTTAACCTATGTCCAGTAGCCTGTTTCAAGGAATATGACGAGAGGACCTCTTCAATCCGTGATCCTACATATGCTGATTTGTTTATAGCCCTTTAACGCCCATATCAACCTGTTTCTTCAGTGACCTTATCTTGTTGGGTCAAATGGATCATAAATTCAGCTGACATCGACACTTCCAAGTATGGAGCGCACTCTGTTAGAGGAGCTATGGCATCAAAAGCTTTCTCCTTAGGTTGCAGGTTAGAGGACCTCCTCCGTGCTGCTGATTGGTCCTGGGAATCTACTTTTTTGGAATTCTATTTTCGCCCAGTTCCTAATTTTTCGTCTACGGTGGTTGCACAGCTTTGAATGAGCATAATATGAGCCTCCGTGTCATTTAATACAATTACCAGATTTTACTAATTTCATGACTTAAAGTCATGATTTTATTAAGGATACGGAGGCAAGTATTATCCCACCTGACACAGGTATGTTACATCCTCCCTGGGGTATAGTTATATAATTTCACGAGAAGTATACAGTCGATATAGTAATGTGGTTATCCACCTAATTGAACTATTTCTGTTGATGTTAACATTGAAGAATTGCATATGCTGCTCTGTTTCTAGATGTACTGCGGTTAGGATTTAATATCCAAGGACATATTTTTATCACTTATTTCGTTGTCTTTACAGCCTCCTTATCGGTTTCACATCAGTCCACATCGGTCCCTCACACTCTCGAACAGAAGTTTTATTCCAAGTTCCATAATTGGATTATCCCGGAGTTGCTTTTCTCACATCTAGTTGGTCGTCTACTTTGGTCTTGTTGGAATGTTCGTCAGCACCAGTACCAAAAGAGGAGTGGCTTAAAGTCACATGAGACATTATAGAGCAAGGAGCATGCCTATTGGTTAATATGTTGTATGATGGTTAACCCTCTACGGTACATGTTGTATTTTGTCTTTAAATATTTACAGTATCCTTTCTTTGCTGCTGAGGATTAAAGAGAGAAATAAAGCATAATACTCGCCTCCGTGTCTTTAATAAAATCATGACTTTACGCAGGGCCGGCCTTAGGTGTTCAAGTGCCCTGTGGGAGCCAATCTTGTGCCCCGCCATCTTTGTTTGGCCCCCTCTAGACAATTTCAGGCACATTCACAGTCTGTCACCTGCACCCCCTTCATTAGTCCCCTGCCCCCTGTTTATCACCTGCCCCCGTATATCACTAGCCTCCTGCCCACTTCAATTAAACGCAATCGTTTTATATATATATATATATATATATACATATATATATATATATATATATATATATAAAGCAATAAGGACAAGCACTTACATTAAAGGCTGCTGCTCCCTGGATCCAGCTGTCAGTTTTTCTCACTCTGCCTGACGCGCCGACTGAAGAGCACCTGCCGCCCTGACACCCACTGAGCGGATCCTTCTGACATTGGGTCCCCACGCTCCTCCTGCATTCCAATTTGGGCCGGTTTGTCAGTGACCGACTGCGAGCTGTGTTGGCCACCCGGCACCCCTGTTGCCATGGCGCTCTGTGTGGCCACACAGCTCACACACCCCAAAGGCCGGCCCTGGTTACAGTCAAACAAAAAGGCAGATTGTCAGGAACAGTTACAGTAAGACTCAGTTACACAGGCAGATGGTCACACACAGAGTACAGTCACACACACACAGACAGTCACACACAGAGTACAGTCTCTCACACACACACACACACACACACACACACACACAGGCAGACAGACACTGCTACAGACAGTCACACACAGAGTACAGTCTCACACACACAGACAGTCACACACAGAGTACAGTCTCTCTCACACACACACACACACACACACAGGCAGACAGACACTGCTACAGACAGTCACACACAGAGTACAGTCTCACACACACACACACATACAGACAGTCACACACACACACACACACACACACACGCAGACAGTCAGACACTGTTACAGACACTCACACACAGAGTACAGTCTCACACACAGACAGACAGTCACACACAGAGTGCAGTCTCTCTCACACACACACACACAGACAGTCACACACAGAGTACAGTCTCTCTCACACACACACACATACAGACAGTCACACACAGAGTACAGTCTGTCTCACACACACACAGGCAGACAGTCAGACACTGTTACAGACACTCACACACAGAGTACAGTCACACACAGACAGACAGTCACACACAGAGTACAGTCTCTCTCTCTCTCACACACACACACAGACAGTCACACACAGAGTACACCCCTACATTCACACAAACATACTCCATACAAACACATGCTTACAGTAAAATACAAAATACTGCTCCGTGCTAAATACAATCCTGCAAGCATGGGGAATCAGTAGAGCCCCAGCTTTCAAAGCATTTCTTTTATCCATCCTGTGTACATACACAGAGAGGATACACAGACCGTCATACAGAGTCTGTATGTCTCTGTATGACTGTCTGTGTATGTATTCAAAAGGAATAAATGCAGGCAATACTCCAATAGTAAGGATGGTATATTTATTGATAGGTGAACCACCCCAAAGAAAGTGCGACGTTTCGGCTCAGCAGAGCCTTATTGCATGAGCTGAAACGTCACACTTTCTATGGGGTGCTTCACCTACCAATAAATATACCATCCTTACTATTGGAGTGTTGGCTGCGTTTATTCCTTTTGAAGACTTTACTGGTGGATCCAGCGATGTCTGCTTGACACAGAGCATCCACCACTGTGGATGGCCGGAGCATTTACACGGTATCAGTGTGCAGGGTTCTTTGTTTGTCTGTGTATGTATGTCTCTGTATGCCTTGTCTGTATGTCTCTTTATGACTTTCTGCATATGTATGTCTTTGTATCACTGTGTATGTATGTCTCTATATGCCTATCTCTATGTTTCTTTATGTCTGTGTGTGCCTGTGTCTGTATGAATGTGTGTCTGTATGAATGTATGTCTGTACGACAATGTAGCTGTATGTGTAGATTGTATGACTGTGTTTGTTTGATTGTGTGCCTTTTATGACTGTGTGTCTGTATATCTTTGTGACTGTGTGCCTGAAAATTTTTATGTCTGCTTGTATGTTTGTGTATCTGTATGTTTGTGTATTTGTGCATGTATGTATTTTTTCCTGTATCTATGTCTATATGGGAGGAAAAGAGAGATAGATAGGGGCTGGGGGGAAGAAAGAGATAGAAAGGGGCTGGCGGGGAAGTAAGAAATACATAAGAGGGGTTGTAGGAGACACACTAAAGGGGGTGTAAGTCAACAAGGGGCCAAAGGGGTAAGACATTCAAGAGAGTGGATATGCAACACTAATGGGGGTAAGAAATTCAAAAGGGAGGCTACGAGACAGAGATGAAGATGGGAGGGAGGAGATAATGGTGGTGTGGGAGGGAGTATACTAGGAGTGGGGATGGGAGGGGTATACTGGAGGGGGGTGATAGTGAAGGGGATATTGGGATGGAGGGGGTAATGTTGGTGTGGGAGGGAGTATACTGGGAGTGAGGTATACTGGGATTGAGGGCGTAATGGTGTGGGAGGGAGTATACTGGGGAGGGGTGAAAGTGAGGGGGGATACTGGGAAGGAGGGGTTGAGAGTTAATACCTTATTTCCCTGGTAGTCCAGTGTCCTTCATTCCCTGGCGGTCCGGTGGGCTCCCTGGTGGTTCTGTGTGGGCTCCCTGGCAGTCCTGTGTGCAGGATATTTGGTCTGCAGCTCCGCAGAGCTGCAGACCAGGTATCTCGCTAGATCCTGTGGTAACCTGTGGCAACGCTCTGAATGGCCAGATCTTGCAAGACACATGGTCTGCAGCAGCTCTGCACAATGTGAAGCTGCAGACTAGTGTCCACGATTGGAGCTCTCCTCCCGGCAGACTGGAGGGGCCTCGCACCCAGCAGCATACAGAGCAAACGCCAGGCCCACTCCTGGTGTCGGGTCCTCGATCACTGACCGAGGACGTGACACAGTCTGCCCTAAGGGGGTTTATGCAGCTGCTGGGCCCCAGACAACACACCCTGTGCACAAGCCTATGTTAGAGACCTTGCGTTTCCCACCTTCCGCTTCTTTAGCAAGGCAGTGGTCACATGGAGGAGTGTTTAGGGTCGTTAACATGTTGGAATACTGCCCTGCGGCCCAGTCTCCGAAGGGATGGGATCATGCTCTGCTTCAGTATGTCACAGTACATGTTGGCATTCATCGTTCCCTCCATGAACTGTAGCTCCCCAGTGCTGGCAACACTGATGCCCAGACCATGACACTCCCACCACCATACTTGACTATAGGCAAGACACACTTGTCTTTGTACTTCTCACCTGGTTGCTGCCAAACACGCTTGACACCATCTGAACCAAATAAGTTTATCTTGGTCTCATCGGACCACAGGACACGGTTCCAGTAATCAAAGTCCTTAGTCTGCTTGTCTTCAGCAAACCTTTTGCGGGCTTTCTTGTGCATCATCTTTAGAAGAGGCTTCCTAATGGGATGACAGCCATGCACACCAATTTGATGCAGTGGGTGGCACTGACAGGCTGACCCCACACCCCTTCAACCTCTGCAGCAATGCTGGCAGCACTCATACGTCTATTTCCCAAAGACAACCTCTGTATATGACGCTGAGCATGTGCACTCAACTTCTTTGGTTGACCATGGTGAGGCCTGTTCTGAGTGGAACCTGTCCTGCGAAACCGCTGTATGGTCTTTCCCACCGTGCTATAGCCTAGGCCATCTTTACGTAGAGCAACAGTTCTTTGCCATGAGGTGCCATGTTGAACTTCCAGTGACTAGTGTGAGAGTGATACCATCAAATTTGCCACACCTGTTCCCCATTCACACCTGAAACCTTGTAACACCAACGAGTCACATGACACCGGGGAGGGAAAATGGCTAATTGGGCCCAATTTGGACAGTTTTGTTGCCAACGGTTTAGACATTAATGGCTGTGTGTTGAGTTATTTTGAGGGGAAAGCAAATTTACAGTTATACAAGCTGTACACTTACTACTTTACATTGTAGCAGAGTGTCATTTCTTCAGTGTTGTCACATGAAAAGATATAATAAAATATTTGTGTGTACTCACTTTTGTGAGATACTGTATACTACCAGCTGCTTTTATGGGCAATTCATATGGATATCCCACTTGAATAATGGAATTAAAGGTATTTTGTTTCCTGACTGGTCCTTGTCTCCATAACATCTGGAATTACATCCATTCTGTTAGGACAACTGACCAAGACTAGATTACTAGATAAAAAATATTGTACTGTGAATGTTTCAAGCCATTTATAAAGTCCCTGTGTATGATAAACGATATACAAATACTGTTAAACATCTTTCCTTTCATATTTGTTGAATCATTATAGCTGGCTGTAGTGGTTATAGTGCTGAGATAGCCGGGGTACCTTCACATTGTAAGGAGTAAAACCTTTTTTTATTTGATTTCTTACCTAAGGTCTGACAGGTGCAGTTCCACAAGTCCGTTTCCAGGGCTGGAAAGCCAGATATTTCTAAGTTCCAATGCAGGGCTTAGCTCATTGGCTAATAGTGTCAACTAATCACTCTCAGCCGTTGAGCTAATAGACATCCAGCACTTTTTAGTGGAGGCAAAGAGCTGCACCCAGTGGACCCCAGATTTAAAAAAGTTTGTTTCGTGATTAGGAGTGATTGGAAAAAAAGATGATTGATAGTTAGGAACAGTCACTACCTGTTGATTTAATTCCCAGAACAAGTAAGAAGTGATCAAAATGGATACAAAGGAGGAGCAGTAACAAAAATCTTTTTATATTGCAATGGTAATGCCACTGCCTTAAAACTGTGAAACACAGGTTCAAATCCTAATCAGTATCTAATGAAATACCTCAAATCCTAATAGATTGTAAACTCATTTGAGAAGGACCTTCTTCACCTCTAAATATCTGCTATCTACTATGTAAGTGCTGCAGAGTATGTTTGTGCTATATAAATTGTAATAATAGTATTGAGAAAGATTTTTTTTACTCCCCCCTTTTTCTCTCTTTTCTCTTTCACTTGATCTGTGAACCAAATGGCAGAAAATGCACAATATTGATATCATGAATATATATTGTACCCTTTTTATTTGTCCGAACCATTCTTACCAAAACAATCAAGAGCGGTCCCATCAGCATATTACATGTAAAACAAAAAGCAAGACGATTTTGTTTACATATCCCCTGTGGTCAACTGGATCTACTATAATATTACCCAAATGAGTACTCTACTCACATAAAAGCTCCTGCTATAAAATTGGATCAGTGACTATAACCTATCTTTATTTCTTTAATATTTCCATACTACTTGTGGTCGGCAACATGTGCACCAGCTACATATTGGTGTCACTAGTGTTCATGAAATGACAAACTCCCTAAATCCCAAACATGGTTGCTGTCCCTTAGGAGAAATACCATCTCATGTCTCACCTGCTATTGTCCAAGTATTGGTGTTCTCAAATGGTTTGATTACTTACCCTGGTTAGGAGACAGGACACTCCTGGCATCATAACCACTTCAACCAACATCTGTCGGTTGTGAAGATCTTGCAACAGCTATGTACAGCACCACCTGTTGGTTGCAATTGTTATATGCACTAACTGAATGGCAATATTTGGTAATTTGCATATTTAGGTAGATTTGTATATTATGTTTTTTTGCAGGCAGGGGACATAGTTCTTGTTTGTTATTGTCTTCCCCACCATTTTATAAATATGTTATTGTGTTATTATGAGTTTCTGTTTGTTAGTTTTAAGTATTTGATTGTGTTGCCATAAGTTACTTGTTGGCTGGCAGTATTGGTCCCTGATTCCCGGGACGAGTCAAGAAAGAACTAGGCCTGAGAGCCACAAGCGCCTTTGTAAAGGCAGTAGTAGGAGACATTGTAGGCAGAGGTGTTGAAACCTGCCTGGGAGAGGAATATAAGAGGCAGAGGAACAGGGTACGATATCTGTCTGGTCTGGTGGAAGAGGTTCTCAGAGACCTCAGTCAAGCTAAGGTCTGAAGCACTCCAGAGTCCCTGGTAGCAGAGAAAAAGCTGACCTGTTGAAGGTATTCAGTCGGAGTACAGGATCTCAGTCACACCCCAGGTTGTCTGATTTCTGGAATTGTGTGCCTAGTTAAACTTGCAAGCTGCTAAAATGCCCTCAAAACAACAAAGGCCCATTATAATATTCTACATTTCAACAAAACTACAATGGATGGGTCACTAATTTGGTTTGGCTCAGCGAAAACCTGGAAACAGAATACATGGTGGTAAGGGCGTTGCTAAGTGGGCTATCATTAGTTGGACTGTAGTGGTTATGGTACCAGGACTTCCCTGATGCTGTCTCACCATAAGATGTCAAACTGTTTACAAACCAGTCTTTCTGGACTGTACTGATATGCTAAAGCACATGTTCATACTTCAACATTAGCGATATCAAGGTATTTGCAACTCTGGACATCATTCAAAGTGTGTTGCGCAAGACTCCCTGAGTGGATAGACCAGAGGTACCCGAAACTGTTTTTTAGAATTGGTGATCTGGATGGGTACTGGTGTATGCCATTTCATTTCTTGTATATTGGTTTGAGCGAGCTCCATTGCGAAGCTGAGTTGTCAAGGAAAATAACTGGGCTGCTAAAAGGGACAATAACACTGAGTTTAATTGCAAGATAGGCACAATCGGAGCACAGTGGACTGTCACACTGCATAATCTGAGAACAATGGTGAACAACAGATGACAATATTTGATTGGTGTTTATTGTTAAGAAAAAAATTGTAGATAAGTATCCTGTGTTTCCCTGATAAAACGGGATTCTTTTTCCACTCTATAAAGTCTCTGACTGATAGTTGTAGGTACCTAAAAGAAAGCAACTCTACTGTGGGGTAGCCTTACTGTGATTTCTAGTACTACTCTTTGAGCAGTACTGATTCTAATTACAACTTCCTTGGGTGTTCTTGATCAGAGAAGGGATAAATCCCTGTATACCTGTTGCATAGTCTAATAACAAAAACATGTAATTGAAGAATAAAAAAATAAGACTGATTATGGGTTAGTCAACCTGCAGTTGTACAAATGTTAATGATTTACAACCTTGAACTATATATATACACCTAACATATTTCTCAAGTTGAGGTTTCAGGTTTGATTTAAAGCACTCAGCTAATTAGATGTTCAGTTAAAATCTAATATTTTATAACCATGCCGCACTAACATGTCAATGAACTCCACCCAAATCTCAGGTGAATCAGGACCTTCTTTTTTGGCAAATGTGTAGATCCTAGGAGAATATGAAAACCTGCTATGGTTATGTGTTGTATCTATCTGTATTCTATAATTATGTCCCTACACGAATAGGATACATATAGATTGTTACGAGAATGTTTACATTTGTTCATGCACTCACAGTGATTCTTCACTGATTTGTTTATTTTTTATTTTTTTTATTTTTTTTTCATTATGTGGTTTTGTTGTAAGCTTTTTCAGTGCTCTCAGATGGCATAATATCTTTAATAATTTTTTTAAAGAAAAATAAAGTAATATTATAAATGTACCTAGGAGTGCAGTGATGTTACTTAATTTTGATACTGTTATTCTCCGTGTCCATGTGTACTACAGAGTAAATGTTTATATTTTTTTAGAATTTATTTAAAATGAGCTAAACATTATAACATGCATTTATATTTGTGATAACTAAAGATGCTGAAAATCTATTAAAGACACAATCGTGTAACTGCAGCATTGTAATTTTCTTTGAGATTAATGTTGGCATGAGTGAGACCAGCTTGTATTATATGCCAATGTGGCACTAAAAACTACTCTCTATCTTCATGTGATTCCCCCTTGTCATCTTCTTCTATCTCTGACCTTGTTTCCTTCTCAGATTTGTCATCATCTGTATATTCCTCATGTTCATCTTTCAGATATTCATTCTCTGCCCTATCATCTGCTAGATTGTCACTCTGAGCCCCTTCATCCGCTGGATTTTCATTATCGTAGACATTATCTACAATATTTTCATTATCTACTGCATTATCAATCACATTTTCATTTTCTGCCTTATCAGCTGTACCAGCAGCCACATCTCCATCTTCTGACTCTTGCTCGTGTTCTTTAGCTTGGGCTGCTTTTGTAATCTTGGCCTTTCCTTGTTTTTTCCTAACAATCTCCTCTTTTCCATTTTTTTCTCTTTGCTTTTTGCCCTTTTCTTCTACCGATTGTGATCGTATCTCGTCATCATTATCTCCCTGAAACTCTTCATCTTCAACTGTGTTGATTTTCTTAGGATCTTGTGTGGAAGGATTCTTTCCTTTTGAAGCATGCTGTAAATAAGGACATTCTGACAATATGGTTAAACTGTACAGTGGAGACATCTATTTCTTTGATAAGGCTGAAATGAGGGCAAACATATTGAATTCTTAATATTTAGAACAATGTAGGTAATTCAAGACAGGAAATGCACTAGTTCATGACATGTAGAAAAGTATGAATTTAGAGAGCTGGAATAATTGCAGACGGTTGTCTTATTAAAGTTAACTGAATACACTGGAGTATTATTTGTGCGGCTGGCCCTACACATGGAGCAAGTTATCTATGAGTTTGACAGGTGGAGGCTGCTGGAGTTGCTAGATGTGATATCATATATCCCTGCCACCTCCTACAGTATGACCTGGACACCGTGATGGAGCAATCATAGAGATATGCGCATGCATGAGAGATGCACAATCTGTTTTCAACAGCTACACTGCTTCCAAGGGTACATAGTATGTTTTATTAAAGGGGCACTATAGTTAGCAAAACAACTTTAGCTTAGTGGAGTAGTTTTTGTGTATGGATCATGCCTCTGAACTCTCACTGCTCACTGCATTTAGGTGTTAAATCACTTTTGTTTCTGTTTATGTAACCCTAGCTACACCTCCCCTGGCTGTCACTGACACAGCCTGCATGAAAACAACATGGTTTCATTTTTAGATGTAACTAACTTTAAAGGTTTTTATCTCCTGCTATGTAAATTGAACTCTAGCCACAAACAGTAGGTTGCTACAGGGTCTAGCAAGCAGGATATAAGAAATTCTTAATTAAACAGAATTTGCAATAAAGGAAGTGTAAACATTAGATGAGTCTCTACAGGAAGTGTTTAGGAAGGCTATGTAAGTCACATGCAGGGAGGTGTGATTAGAGCTGCATAAACACAGTGACTTAACTCCTAAATGGCAGAGAATTGAGCAGTGAGAGTGCACAAGCATGATCTATACACCAAAACTGCTTCATTAAGTTAAAGTTGCTTTGTAACTATAGTGTCCCTTTAATGTCCTGAACATTTTCCTATCTCACCCTGTGGGATATTTCAGGCCTGGAAGCATTGAGATTGTTGGTCACCAGCCTGTGCACAAACCCGTACAGTGCCGGGCCAGCAAAGGCCCTATACAGTTCCTGCCTGCTGCTTCACTCCTCCAGTACTGTGCCAACACACAATGCAGCCTAGCTACACTATTTTAACTTTCAGAAAAATTGTGTCAGCCTGCAGCCACCAATGCTAGTGTTCCAGTGGGCAATTGCACTCCCCTGCCAGCCCTCCCATGCATGCCATTGTAAAATAATACAATTCAACAATATAATAATGCTCTAGCTGTACATATTGTAAGTGTTCATACATTTGACATGACTTAAAATTTAGTTATTTATACACACATGGCACAGATGATACCTTCTGTACGTGAGCAATGTACCATCCTCTTGGGTATCTGGCAATGCTGTCCATATATTTTTCTGCTTTTAACCAGTCGTCATGCCACTCCTTGAGGTGATACTGAGGTTCACACTTTGTAATCCTATCCAGAATGCTTTCATTCTCTCTGGATATTGTTAGCAATTCTCGTTCTCGTTTCTCCCTGTTCAAACTATAGGGAATTACATAGTTACACAGTAATCTAGTCCAACAAAAGTCACAAGTTCATCAAGTTCAGCATTTCACACATATCTGCTTCTGCTGTTAATCCAAAAGGTATATAAAACCCAATTTGAAGCAATGTCTAATTTTTTTCACAAAAAGGGAAAACTTTTTTCCTTCTTGACTCAAAAATGGCAATCCGATTTTTCAATGGATCAAAAAGCTGTTAAACCGCTTATCAGCTATTATAACCTAGAGATCGGACTTAAGGTTTGCACTTTGAGTTGTCACCTTGTTCATACCCGACAGACAGAGCAAAGGTAGGGTTTATGAGGAAATCCTTTGACAGATAATACATTGATGATTCCCCCTTGTAAGAATAACAATTCCTTAATTTTTTACTATCCTTAATTTGCACTTCTCGACTACTGTGACTGTGGCTGGTTACTTGACCATTCACTTTGTCATTTCATCTTCTCCCAGTTTAGAGTTAAGTCCGAGTGCTCTAAGGTCTGACAAAACACAACTTTCATTTATAATGTTTGTCTGGATAATATTAGTTCAAGCTCTGCATGTTGGGTACCTACTATACATTGACAATAACTAAAATATTTATTTTCGATTAATTTTAATTAATGATTTTAATTCTAGCCAGGATCTGCCCATTCCCTAATATCCTTTTTTAAAATATTAAAAATTGCCTCATATATCAAAGTGCATTCTTCTTATAATTGATTTATAATGACACAAAGTTATATTTTGATCTAGTGAATGAATACAATTTTTATGTATAAGAATATGACCTTACTGGCATTTGAAACTACTGAATGTTTAGTAGTCTATTGTCTAGAACTATTCCCAAGTTATTTGCATTATTTATATTCTCTAAATCTCTACCATTTAGGGTTTAAGCTGCTTTTGGGTCCCTAATCCCAAATTGCGTAACCTCACATGTATGTATAATGAATCTTCTCAAATATTTGTCCAAATCCTTTTTGCCATAAAGTAATATCCTGCTCACACTGTATTACCATACCTTGTGTCATCTGCAATGACATACAACTTTCAACGCCTATTGCAAGATCAGTAAAACCACCATAAACTACAGCTCCCCTGCACTGCTCTGGTACCCCCAGTCCCCCAGAGAGTTAGAAGTCCCACTGAGGAGCCTCTGTTATTCCTCCTAAGCAAAACCCTACAGTCCAGAGCTAGCTCATTGGCTGAGAGAGTCAGCTACACTACCCGACTATTCTCTGCATTCTATCTAGACAATGTTCAATTCAAGAACAAGAATGTTCATTTACAGTGTACACCAATTCATATGAATGGTAACCTTTTGTGAGCATCCATATCTAATGCTTAAGCAAAAAAACCAAATAGACTACATCCACTGCAACTCCCTGATCTATACTTCCACTGACTTTTTCATAGAATGCAATTAAGTTAGTTTGACATAATCCGTCTTTCATAAAACCATAGTTATAACTATAAGGGCATTGTTTGCAAAAAAACACCTGATTATTATCTTTTAATAAGCCTTCTAACAGGTGGGGAAGAATGACACATGCTGTTTTCTAGTTTATAGCTTACATTTCCTGTTTTGATATTGCTCTTGCCTCTACGTTTTGACTGACTTTACATTATATATGTCATCCTGTAAATTTTAATAGGCTATGTTTTCATAATATGGGATTTAGAACAACTTCGGTTTGGGGAATTTTGTTAAAGGTGTAGCATAAGTATTTCTCTAGTAATGCAATATATAATATGAACACAGGATTATCCATTAACTATAGCTGGGCCTGACTTCACTTTGGTTACTTTACTATCAATGAGAGTAAAAACTGATCATAATTAGATTGGAAGCAGGGTGTATATAAACTCTGATTATATACATCAGTGAAACCGATGAGTTCTAAATATAATCCACAGATAGGGATAATTTCAGCAGATTAAAGTATACTTATCTATGGGCTCTCAAATATAATCTGTTGTGTCATATTTTCTGATACTATTTTTTGTTCATACCACGATTGACAACATTATTGAACATTACATTTTAATGTATATTAAAAAACACTAACCTCAGTTGAACAAACATGGCAGTGAAAGCTGTCAAGCCAACCTTGACGTGTTGGAATTGGTGATTTTTGGCCTAAAAGCTGATGTTAGTTTTGAATTCCCAACAACTTCCATGTTAGTGAATAATATTGCCAGTGTTAATATCAGGGCTCGAGTCCTGCAGGAACGCATGGGAGCGGCGTTCCTGCACTTTTTCCAAAGCAGGAACGCCGTTCCCGTTACCTGTCCTGCAGGACCGACCCTGCTACCTGCACTGAGGGGCCAGCACACGCTGTGTTCCCTCTCCAGCTATAACTCTCGCGAGACCCGCGGCTGTTACCATGGCAACGCTCCGCACAGGCGAGTCTCGCGAGAGTTAGAGCTGGAGAGGGAACACAGCGTGTGATGGCCCCTCTCTGCAGCGGCTGGTTCCCTCCAGCATACCACCGGACCACCAGGCGATCTCCCCCCTCCCTGACAAGGTAAGAAGCAGGGAGGGGGGAATAAAATAAATATTAAACACAAAGTAAGAAAAAAATGCTTCCCCCCTCCCCAACACCCATCATCCAGCACTCACACACACATCATCCAGCACACACACACCCATCATCCAGCCACTCACACACACACACATCATCCAGCACTCACACACACATCATCCCGCACTCACTCACACACACATCATCCAGCACTCACTCACACACACACCATCCAGCACTCACACACACACCCATCATCCAGCACACACACACACACACACATCCAGCACACACACACACCCATCATCCAGCACACACACACACCCATCATCCAGCACACACACACCCATCATCCATCACTCACACACACATCATCCATCACTCACACACCCATCATCCAGCACACACACACACATCATCCAGCACTCACACACCCATCATCCAGCACTCACTCACACATCAGCACACAATCATCCAGCACACACACACACACACATAATCCAGCACACACACACACATCATCCAGCACACACACACACACATCATCCAGCACACGCACAGACACACATCATCCAGCACACGCACACACATCATCCAGCACTCGCACACACATCATCCAGCACTCACACACACGTCATCCAGCGCGCACACACTGCATTCATTATACACACTCTTCACTCACTACAAACACACTACATTCACTATACACCCTCTGCATTCACTATACACACTCTGCATTTATTATGCACATTCTGCACTCACTACACACTACATTCACTATACACACTCTGCATTCACTACAAACACACTACATACACTGCATTCAGTGTACACACTCTACACTCACTAAAAACACACTGCATTCATTATACACACTCTGCATTCACTACAAACACACTACATTGCACTATATGCATAGGAGTTTAATTTTTTTTTTTTTAAAGGGGGGGGGGGGCGGCAGGAATCTTGGGTGAGTTCCCACACTTTTTTCCCCAGGACTTGACCCCTGGTTAATATGTTTTGTACCCATTGGACATATTACCTTTTGGCTTCGTAATCATTTTTGTTGTCGACGCTTCCTTTTGTTCTCATAATAGTTGACATCCTATCAAGAAGTAAACGGTTGTCCCGCTCAATAATTGAGAGTCGCTCTTCTTGTAACTGTGGCAAAAATAAGTACAGGAAACGATGAGGTTACTGGGTGAGTAAAACCTCCTACATCAGGAATTAAAAACAATGTAAAAAATCAGCAAAACATTTTAAGCAAACAGAACAAACATGATATAGTTTGATGCGGGGACTCAAAACAAACCTCTAAGTGTTCCAGCTGAAGCACACCTTGTCCACCAATGAAGCTCTTAATTAGTTGCGTCAGTTGTGCCTGAGACAACACTTGTTCGCATATTTGGCATTCTATTAGGGGGCTGAATAATTTTGAAACTGGAGAAGTCATTATGTTTCATTTTTAGTTGAATTTGGGGAAACCACTTGAAACATTCGTTGTGTTGAGCTATTACAATTGTTTTTGTTTGATTAGTTAAAAAACTGTACATTTTGACAATAAATCTGATTTTCAATGGGGGTTGAATAATTTTGATTACAACTGTACTTGCCAAATTAAGCTAAAATAACAGTACTGGAAAAAAAATATTTCGTCAAATTGGAGAATTTCTTCCCAGTTCTGCCATTTTGGCCTAAACTATACAAGTTTACCTGCTAACATTTTGCAACTCAGTTGCGTTTATTCGCTAAGCTACAATCACAGCCTGGCTACTTTAGCCTAAATTTTGCACGTTTTTACCAGTGAATAAATGCTTTTACAATCGGTTTATAAAGAAATTGAAGAGATTATAGTATTTGGTAATTCAGGGTGAGATGCGGTAGCATTTTATTTTTAACATAGAGAACCTGTAAACCTACAGTCAGTAAGCAACACCAAAAGTCCAAGGTTTATTCAGTTCTCCTTTCTGTTCCAGTGGTGATACAGACAAAATGGACTGTTTGTGTACCTTAAGTACTGGGAAGTATGGGCCTTTTCCAAATTGGAATCACTTATTGCACAGCTTAAAGAATGTTATGTCCTATGTGAATTCTAAAACCTTTAACAAATAATTATATCTGTTCTGTTAGATGCCAATGTCCTTCCTTCAACCAAACACTACAAAGATGGTAGTAACTTACCTGAAGCTTTTTCATTTTTGTGTTGAGGTGAGCAAATGTCCTTGGGCTGTTGGTATCTACCATTGGCTTGGCTGACCGCACCTGTGGTGATTCATAATACATTGTATATTACCATTAAAATGAATGGAAATACATCAAATACACAAACAGTAGGCTGCTGAGAAAATATGACATTTTTCTTTTTTATAACATTATAATTATCCCCTTTGACATTTACAATTGTCTACATCCCATGCTTTAAGACTTGGCCCTATAACCAAATGAATGCATGATAGTATTATGTAAGTTTAAACATAGTTAATGATTTAAAAATACTATACTGTACTTTATTCAGTGTAATATTACATGCAGGGTTCAGATATCAAATCCAAGGGCATCCTTCACTTACTGTAACAACAAAAATCAAGTTTCTGTTAATGGTATTTGTTTTGAATCAGAGAAATTGTGCAATCACTTGGGGCACAGATAATGGTATTGTACTTGGATGAGTAGATAGACAGACGGAAAAGAATGTCTGTCCTCTTGTCATGGTACCTGCTCACTATTGCCTCATTCGCAGATCTCTGTGTCATTTTGGTGTCCTCCACTTGGTACCGCACCATTCTGGTGTCAATTCTACTTTCAATTACTTCCTCCCTCGGGCTATCACAGTGGGCAAATTCTCCCACCCATGTAGCTGGCAATACCCTTGACCTAATCTTCACTTATGCATGTACAGTATCTAATATCTGCAACACTCCTTATCCTCTCTCTGATCACCACCTCTTATCGTTTGCTCTCACTTACCCCCTCACCCAACAACCTCCGCCTAACCAGCCTCAACTCAGGAGGGACCTTAATTCTCTTGATCTCCAACAGTTGTCAGCTGACATTGATTCACAACTGCTATCCATCCCTTCCCTATCCTGTCCTTCACTGGCAATCTCCATATATAACTCTACTCTTACATCTGCCTTGAACACTGCAGCACCACTCCAAACAAGCACCTCAAGGAGGACCCGCCCCCAACCATGGCATACTAAATCAACGCGCTACCTGCAAAGATGCTCCCGGTGTGCTGAACGCTCCTGGAGGAAGTCTCGCACCCAGTCAGACTTTCTCCATTATAGATTCATACTGTGTTCATACAGTGCAGCCCTTGCCCTTGCCAAACAGTCCTATTTCTCCTCTCTCATTAGTTCATGTTCCCACAACCCCAGGCGTCTCTTTGACACCTTTAATTCTCTTCTTCGCCCTGCTGTGGCCACCCCCCAAACCAACCTTACTGCTGACAACTTTGCATGTTACTTCACTGACAAAATTGAACAGCTAAGGAAAGAATTCTCCCCTCCTTGCCTTTCTGTTTCTCAATCACACATTGATCATGCCTTTCCTACCCTTCAGACATTCTCCCCAGCCACTGACCAAGAGGTGGCTGCTCTTCTTTGCTCCTCTCGCCCCACCACTTGCCCGCTCGATCCTGTCCCGTCTCACCTTATCAGATCTCTCTCCGCTTGTCTCGTGCCTTCTCTAACACACATCTTCAACTGCTCGCTCTCTTCTGGCATCGTCCCTGCTGACCTTAAGCATGCCACTGTAGTACCTATACTAAAAAAACCATCCCTTGACCCGTCCACCCCCTCTAACTACCGTCCCATATCCCTGCTCCCTTTTTCCTCAAAGCTTCTGGAAAGACTCGTCTTTACCCGTGTGTCTCATTTCCTCAATTCCAACTCTCTCCTTGACCCCCTTCAATCTGGCTTCCGCCCTCTCCACTCTACAGAGACTGCCCTTATCAAAGTTACTAACGACCTAATCGCAGCTAAATCCAAAGGCCACTACTCCATACTAATTCTTCTTGACCTCTCGGCGGCCTTTGACACCGTTGATCATGCTCTCCTTCTTCAAACTCTGCAATCGCTTGGTCTCTGTGACTCTGTCCTCTCGTGGTTTTCCTCTTATCTCTCCCAACGCTCATTCAGTGTCTCTTTTTCTAATGATACCTCCTCCCCTCGCCCTGTCTCGGTTGGAGTCCCCCAAGGCTCCGTCCTTGGTCCCCTTCTATTTTCTCTTTATACTGCCTCTCTTGGCAAACTTATTACCTCATTTGGTTTCCACTACCACCTGTACGCTGATGACACCCAGCTATATCTCTCCTCCCCGGACCTCTCCCCTGCTGTCCTGCAACGTGTCACTGCTTGCCTTTCTTCCATCTCTGACTGGATGTCCTCCCGCTTTCTGAAACTCAATCTCTCAAAAACTGAGCTCCTTGTCTTTCCTCCTCCTAATACTGATCCTCCTCTTTCGCTCTCCCTTCAAGTTTGTGGTACCAACATCAGCGCATCCTTGCAAGCGCGCTGTCTTGGCGTCATACTTGACTCTGGTCTCACCTTTGAGTCTCACATCCAGCATGTTGCCAAATCCTGTAGATTCCATCTCAAAAACATAGCCCGCATCCGCCCCTTTCTTGCACCAGATACTACCAAGGAGCTTGTCCATGCTCTAATAATTTCCCGCATGGATTATTGTAACCCTCTCCTGCTTGGTCTTCCCAAAAGCCGTACTGCACCACTACAGTCTGTAATGAATGCTGCTGCTAGACTGATTTTCCTCTCTAGTCGTTTCTCCCACACCTCACCCCTCTGCCAGTCCTTACATTGGCTTCCTGTGTGCTATAGGAGTCAATTCAAGGCACTAACTCACACCTATAAAGCACTGAACAACTCTAGCCCCTCCTATATCTCCTCACTGATCCACAGGTATGTCCCTTCTCGGTCTCTCCGCTCTGCCCGTGACCACCTCCTGTCCGTTGTCCGCACCCGTACGGCCAACTCGCGCTTGCAGGACTTCTCGCGGGCAGCTCCCTTCCTATGGAATAGCCTGCCTACCGCCATCCGACTCTCCCCTAGTCTTGCATCTTTTAAGAAGTGCCTTAAAACCCATCTCTTTAGGAAAGCCTATGGCCTCCAAGACTAACCCCTACCTCACTTACCTGTCTCTTGCCCTCCCCTAAAGGGCAGCCCACTTTTTTTTTGATTGCACACTCCTGTCCTAATGTGTCTTACACCCCACCTCCTATAGAATGTAAGCTCGATTGAGCAGGGTACTCTTCAACCTATTGTTCCTGTAAGTTTATTTGTAATTGTCCTATTTATTGTTAAATCCCCTTTCATAATATTGTAAAGCACTACGGAATCTGTTGGCGCTATATAAATGGCAATAATAATAATAATAATAATAATTCTAACACCAGGCGCTGCATCTCCACAACAATTTATGAAACGGGATCTGTATGTCAAAATAATGACACAATCTATGTGGTGTTGCGTCCTTCTTGATGGCCACATACGTTCTGAGTGCACTGAATTTACACAAACTGTGTCATTACCTTAATGACTATAAAATCCCATTGTGACCAGTAGCCAGTGTCCTGATGTAATCTCTAGTGCGTTCTTGGTTTATGATGTTTTACGAGTATTCTGACCTGATTTGTCTTGACTATCCTTATCTCTGATATCTTCTGACCTGGCTTTGTCTCTCGATTACGTATAGGTCTCCTGTCCTTGACCTCAATATATCCTTGATATATCCTGACTATTCTCTTGCCTGTTTATACATTAAAGTAATACTATAGTAACCCAGACCAAATCATCTCAATGAAGTGGGCTGGGTGCAGTGTCCCTGTTCGTTTAGCTCTGCAATGTATAATACTACAGTTTTTTAGATACTGCTATGTTTATCTTGCAGAGATAAGTCCTCCTCTTGCGGCTGTCATAATAACAGCCACTAGAGAAGCTCTGCTGCACTGACCAAGTAAAACTCAGTCAAGTTATGAGGAAGCCCAAAAGGAAAGCACATAAGGTCCTCATAAGGTCCTCCATGCTCCTGTATGAGGAGCTTTGGACTGGACAATCACAGAGGAGGCAATATATCCTCCATGACTTTGTGGTAAGATAAGCAGCCTTAAGAGGGCTTTGGAGCTGGATGTCATGGCGCAGGGGGCCTGTATCGACGCGGTCGCGCCTGCTCAGTGCGACTCCGCCGATACTTCAGATAAAAGTAAGTCCCTGATTGACGCGGCCACACATGAGCAGGGCGGTTGTGCTGAAAAGGAAAAAATGTACTTACCTGTCACCCGATCCTCCAAGAAGACGGGTCCCAGCTGGTGCGGCATTCTAAGGGACGCCGGCTGCTGTGGTCCCATTCTTACTATTAAAGGGCACACTGCCCACATTAAAAATGGCGCCGGCGTGCGTGTGACATCACGTTATAGACGCACACGCATGTTTTGGGGGTCAAATACCATGTACTAACCAATCACAGCATTGAGAGGCTTATTTAAACCCTGTAATGCCTTTTCTCAGTGCCCTGTCGTGGTTTCCAGTTATTGGTTGTCAGAGAGAGCATTCTTGGTATATTTTTATGGTTATTGACGTTGGCTATTGTTTTTGACTTTCCCTTTTTCTGGTATCCTGACCCTTGGCTAGTTTATTCGTATTGTCTCATTCTATATCCCCGTCCATGGCTTGTTCTTTGACCATTCTCTTTTACGTTAAGTCCGGCCATTCTAAGGTCCGGTATACGTTGTTTGTGTTAAGTTCTGCATGTTGGGTCACACAATAATTGTGACACTGGAAAAAGATGAGTAGAACTATTTTTGTTCTCATTTTAAAGCACTGGCGGAGGATGGGGGTACACCTAAAATATATATTTTTAAAAAAAGAGTATGGACACTATAGTGTAAGGAATACATAACTGTATTCCTAAAGTTATAATGTTTCTTTAAGCCCAGCCATTTATAGGACCGATAATATGCCTCCTTCCCTATTCATCTATATTATACATTAAGTGTTAATTTAGAACTGCATGTTGGCTACCCCCAACACCGTGATACTTCTCTAGAGTGCTGCAGACCATCATCATTGAAAAAGAGTCACTACCACAAATAGCTTGAGTCCGAAAACCTCCCCTCACACACATACACAAAAACAATAAATGAGCAAAAAAAATTGGCCTGCAATAGTTTTTTTTTCTCTAAACAGTTTTTTAAATCTAAACTTTTGAATAAAATAAAAAATATAGCACAGGCCTTCCTAGGTCCCTAGCTGATGATGAACTCTCTTTAATAATGTTTTGATATTTTTTTTCTTTTTACTCTAGGATCCACAGGTAGAAAATAAGGATGTTTCAAGACAGTGCTGGAAACGTTAGTATAAACTTCCTTCGGTATTAGGTTAGTAGGAAAATGTACTTTTTAATTTTAATATTGTTATATATTGTTGCTTCATCGCATTCAATCAGGTTATGGAGGGAAGTGGAGGGACCATGAATGATCCCACTTTCTTATTAATTCTTTACTCCAATACATATTAAGTGGGAAGGAAAATGCATTGAGGGGGTCATCGTTTCTAGAGTTAACAGGGTCCCACACACAATTTATTTCTTTAAATTTTTTTTAAATGGTTGAATTCTTTGCTGTTTACGTTTTGCACATATAGGATTGACAAGTTAACATTATAAACATGGGCTCTTAGAGAACAAAAATATTATAAAGAGCAAAAATATACACATATTCACAAAATACGTGTTAAAATTACTGTTATTATTTACAAACTTCATTATGATCACATTGCTACCCTTCCCATCTAATGTGTACTTTCTCAGATTGCTTATATTGAACCTTTCAGTCTGCCTATAATTACACTTGTTCTTTAAGTAAACACAGGATAATCCATTGTAGGGCATTGTTTTTGAGAAATTGTATCCCATATTTTGCAGCTCAGTCTCAGATTGCAACTGTGTTCTATTTATTACAGCAGTGCACACTGCACACTAAACCTGTTTGTGGAAGCTGCGTAGCAACACAGTAGATGCCTATTACAGCTACAGATCATGAAGAAATCTAAAATGTATTTCTCTTCCTAGAAGTGCAATTGATATTTGAATATACAAACAAAGAATATGAGAACTCGCCTGCTGTTGCCTAAAATGACAACGGACAAAAGCTTAGAGGTACTCAGTAGCTTGCCCTTCAGTAAATCCCCGCTCAGGTCTCAAAATAGTTTTTGCTCACTTGTGCCATTACAGAGACAACCATTTCCAAGGCATATCACACTGATCCTACCCTGAAAGGCACACTACAGTCACCCAGACCACTTTAGTTCATTGAAGTGGTCTGGGTGTACTGTCCCAGGTCCCTTAACCCTGCAAAGGTAATTATGCATGGGGAAGTCCAGTGTCACCCAAAACCACATAGGAAAGCATTGTATAATGCTTTCCTAAGGGGAAACCAAATGCGAGCACGGCCATTGCCGCGCATGCGCTTTAGGTCTCCCCCGCCCCCATAAGTTGTGGATGAAGCATGGAAATAGTGCTCCAGAAACAGGTGTGTGCTGAGCTGATGTGCAGACTGCAATTACCGTCGCATATGCACAGAGCAACACAGAAACACTCTTGCACAGGCAGCTATTGACGAAATAGGTTCATACAACCATGAGTGTATTTAAAGGAACATTTCAAACACATTACCACCTCAGAGCACTGCAATGGTTATGGAGCCTGGAGTGTGGAGTGCTCTGAATTGTAAGTAGTCAAATCGTTTTAAAAAGGGATTGCTCTAGTTACCAAGCACCTCAGCAAAATAGTCCCAAACAGTCTGACTAGTTTTAAGGGAGTTTTGTGTATTACACGGTCCCCATGGAACCAGTATTTCAATGATTTGCCAGAAACAATTGTGAAGGCCAGTCTGACCTGTCGTTGCCATGTACAGTGTCCACATAGAATGATTGATCAGGACTTCAAAAAGAGCTGTGCTTCACAACCAGGCTCCTGTCATTGTTCTACTAAATGATACCCCCGCAGGGGATATTACTAGTGGGATAACTACTGTGTCAATGTCACTGATACAAACAAAATAACTTCCACTGAGAAACCAGTCCCAGATGCAAAATGGAAACTTCTCTGTACGTGAAGTTAATAAAGAAGTGGGTTACCTAGAGAAAGATAATATGGAAATATGGAAAAAGTGAAAACATATGTTTTTATTGTATGTTGATGCTTATATGTAACCTGTGAAATAATCAGTAAGCACATTTGCAGATAACTAAGAAATGCTTAAAGATAGATTTGACTATGTGCTTTAATATGGTACAAATATAAATCTCACACCAATTAATAAGTACATCTAATCAGGGCTGGACTGGGACAAAAATTCTGCCTTGTCTTTTAAAGATAGTACAATATGGGAAGGGGTGGGCGCGGGGCAGAGTGGGGTCACCATCAATGACATGCAAACTTCACCAAGTGGGCATGTCATTTTTATGCCCCTCCAGGGCAACGTATGCACAGAGTCCTGTTGGAGAGTTCTGGCATAAATAAAATGCCCTGTGTTTGTTTAGCACAGTGCAAGAGAATTTAATGGCATGCTTATTCTGTGTTTGCTAATGGCATGTCTCTGGTGTCCCCATAAGTGGAATATCAGAGGACAAAAGAGGGACAGGGCTGGGAGAGGGTGTTGTGCATGTGTGTATACAGAGGCTGTTTGTGAATCTCTATGGCATGCCACAGTAAGGAAGGAATAAACTTTATTTTTTTTCAAATAATTTTATTTGATCCCTGATGGTCCGGAGAATCAGTTTGTCTTCATCCCCAGTGGGTGCAGACAGCTCCTTCCACCCGGTGCACGTATCTAAACATTGTGGTGGTAACGCACTGAAATGCTCTGATTGAGTGGAAGGAGGGAAGCCAAGTTCTCCCCCTCGGCATCCAGGTGGCCTGGCCAGTAAGAGAGATCTTTTATGTAGATAAATTCTACTTTTACTATTGATGAAAAATTCTAATGTTCTCACTTAATATGAAGCAAGATTTTCAAATTAAGTCACTTTATTCACTAAACACTGAATTGTAGTGATGTGTAAAGTGAAATGTAAAATCTAGGCAAAAAGCTGTTTTGGAAAAAAAGCTTAAATCCTGTAATAATCACAACTCTTCCTGAAGTTTACAATTTGTTTTGCAATTCACTACAGATCAGTATTTAATGAATATACCAAGCGTAAAAAGTCAGAATCCCTTTTCCAGTTATTGATTATGTTGTAAATATTGTACAGCGGTGCGTAATACGTTGGAGGTATATAAATGCCAATAATAATAAACCATTTAACAGAGATCAGAAGTCTTACTGTGAACCATTAACTTGTTGATTGTATTTAGTAAAATATTAGAAATTATGCAAATATGAGGAGCTTGCATGTTTATCGCCACTTTCAGAAAACCTTGATATGACCTTCAGATGGGCAAGACATTCTAGAACTATAAAACAAATCTTTATGTAGTGAGAGATTGATTGCTCCATTTCAACAGTCAGTATGGAAACACACTTTCAAATCTAGCATCTAAAATGAAACATGCAGTAAAATTGTCCTGGTGATATTTGAGTCCAATTACAATTATTTAAATAGAGCCAACATATTCCGCAGCGCTGTACAACTTGAAACAAGACAGACATTTAATTCTAACAAACACGTATGACATACGGGAACAGTAGGTGAAGAGGGCACTACCCTAAAATCTAAAGAGTACTTACAACAGGTGTTTTAAACAATGAACTATGGTGGCACTAAAGAACTAAACAGCTAAACTGCAAAAACATCAGAATTGGGTAATGTTTCCCCTTAATTTATTGTATCCTGTTGTTGTTGTTTATTATTATTATTATATTTTTATTTTTTCATTTTTTTCACTGCCATAGGGGCACATTCACTAAACAGTGAATTGTAGTGAACCGAAAAACTTGGGCAACAGCAGGTGATTTGGAAAAATTCTCCAAATCAGCAATAGCCATAGCTTGGATATTTTAATATGAATTTTGTAACTCCGTTTTCAATTCACTGTAATACACTTTTCAATGAATAAACCCAATACGTTAAAATACCAAACTAACCTATTCTATCATAAATATTGTTTTTTACAGATAACTTAACAAACCATTGCCGAGACGTACCTTTCTCTTGTGTTCGTCATAGTATGCTTGGTCCCATTTCTGCTGCAAATATTTATTTCCACATGGTAAGATTGGCTGATAGGCCCGGTGCATGTTGCCTATAGATTGCTCTGTAGAAGCAAGCTTCTCTGTGAGTCACCGAGGGAGAGGATTCAGAGCCTGTGGATCTAGGCGTTGGAGACAGCAGTGTGTTTGAAGTCATGTGGTTGTTGTCATGACATTGGTTGTAAGAAGAAAAGTGGATAGCTGGTAGTAGCCTTCCAAACAATGTGTTAAAGGAATGGCAAACATTCATATAAGCCGGGTAATTCCATTCCTCTGCTTCTGTCTAAATAATAAAATATTGCTGCAGTTCAATTGCACAAAAATAAAAATAATCTCATATACATTGGTTAGTCTTAAGCTAGTCCATTAAATATAGAGTCGACAACAACGAGTTATGCTATTTATATTTTTTCTTTTAAATTCTCATAATTATTTATTTTGTCAAGTATTTTTAATAAAGACAGGTAAACAACCGCATACTAGTCAATTTCATCACTCACAACCGAGAGAGTATTCAGGTACAAAACTGAAAACTTATATAGTCAACAACCCTAATCCAAAAGACAAAATCCTTGGCAAAGTGTTTCAATCAGTTTATCTTTTATGTGTGTTACTTTCACCTATGGTTATGAACCAGGCATATACAGTCGGACAGGAAGGAAGAATTCCATGGACACACCAGGCACCAAAACAACGTCGTCAAAATTAAGTTGTTATGGTGCCAGGCGGCCCCTGGATGCACTCTTACCTCAAGGGGTTAAACCTTTCTCGAACAGTTTAACCTAAAAGTTGCCTCCAGCGGTGATGTCCACTCCTCCCCTGGCGGAATTTTCAGCGGGCAGCTGATGTCCTCAGCCAATCAGGAACTCCCCATTCACTAAACTGACATGGAAAGTAACATAACTTTCTCAAGCCAGTTTAGTGAATGGGGAATCACTGATTGGCTGAGAGCATCAGGTGACTGCTCTCAGCCAATCAGCGACGCCCGTGCCATTCGGCACTCTGCGCTTCCTAAATCTGAAAATTCAGAAGCTGGATGCTGCCAGGGGTGGAGGTGACATAATTGCTGGAGGCTACTATGGGGTTTAAAAAATTTGAGAACTGTTTAAACCCTGAAGGTAAGAGTTCCTCCAGGGGCCTCCTTGCACCATAACAACTTAATTTAGATGCAGTCCCTTTAATACAGTTAATTAGGGTAGCTTTTCTGCATGCAGCTGACAAATTAAGTCATAAGATTTGTTGCCCCTTTTAGTGATCGACTTCAGTCCTCAATTTAATGTTTTTGATAAGCTTTTCGAATTATTCAAATCTGTTCAAATAAAAACCTTCCAAAATGATTTATCTACAGATGTCACCATTCAAGTCTATGGGATATTTTTGCAGATAAATCATTTGGAAATTTTTTCAAACAGAGTGTGATCATTTAAAAAGCTTATCCAAAAATATAAAATCAAGGCCTTAACCCCATAAAGCCGTTACGGCGTTCTACGCCGTCCCCACATTAATGAATACCAGTATTAGAATAAGGGTCCAGGCACTCCAATGTCTTCAGGCACCTTTATTGGAACATGTGGAACACTGCAACGTTTGGACTCCTAATGGAGTCTTTGACAGATTAATCAGCCAGCATTAATCTGTAAATATGCCGGATATTTGGTAGATTGCCTGCTTTTCGTATGTATTGACAAGCAGATGTGATAAATATATGGTTTTAAGTTTTTTATTGATTTATTTTTAATAAAAGGTTTAATTATCTAGATGTCTCGCTCCTTTCTGCGCTTTTATTTTAGGTTTTATCAACTAAATGACTTACTTAAGGAGTACCAGGATATCTCCTTTTAAGAGCAGCATTAGGATTTGACACACATAGATATGTATATATATATAGAGAGAGACAAAGAGAGAGAGAGAGAGGGGTAAATATGTTTACCAGTCATTTTTTGTGTTATGCATTTGTTTAATAATACCTACACTTTTCATTCCTGGGCTGCCATACGATCTCAAAGGCAACATAGGCCCAGCAAATCAATCTGGCAAATCTTAGTGTATAAAAACTGTAAATGGGGAAAGCTCTATACTTAACCCTGTAACTTTCCAAAACACCATACAATCTGTACATAAGACATCACTGAACACAAATATGTGTATTTTATTGCAGTAAACGCAAACAGTATTATAACGTTTACAGTTAAAATGTCATGCAGAACTTGAAATATAACAAAATTCCTTAATTTCTCAAATTATTTTCAATTTTATTCATATTGTTTCTTCTGAACAAAATGATATATAATAGCTGTTGGTGCACTTGATATGAAAGAGGTAAATTATGGTTGAATAGACTTATAGAGCAAATTCCAGGTTTTGTTTTGATTAGAACGCTTACAATTGCCCCCGTCCTTAAAGGACCACTATAGTGCCAGGAAAACATACTCGTTTTCCTGGCACTATAGTGCCCTGAGGGTGCCCCCACCCTCAGGGTCCCCCTCCCGCCCGGCTCTGGAAAGGGGAAAGGTGTTTAAACTTACCTTTTTCTAGCGCTGGGCGGGGAGCTCTCTGCCTCCGATCCTCCTCCGTTCCTCCTCCTGGGCTGAATGCGCACGCGCGGCAAGAGCTGCGCGCGCATTCAGCCCGTCACATAGGAAAGCATTTACAATGCTTTCCTATGGACGCTTGCGTGCTCTCACTGTGAAAATCACAGTGAGAAGCACGCAAGCGCCTCTAGTGGCTGTCAGTGAGACAGCCACTAGAGGGAATGGGGGAAGGCTTAACCCATTGATGAACATAGCAGTTTTTCTGAAACTGCTATGTTTATAAAAAAATGGGTTAACCCTAGAAGGACCTGGCACCCAGACCAGTTCATTAAGCTGAAGTGGTCTGGGTGCCTAGAGTGGTCCTTTAAGGGTTTAATTGTTTTAAATATGTTTATTGGTGTCATGTCAGAGGCTTGGTTTACAATTGTACTTTACCATAACGTTTAGTCGCCTTCGCAGAGGCATGTTTCTCATTGCATCAAACATAACATTTAGTTGCCTGCGCAGAGGTGGTTTGATCATATGATTTGCGGCTTTATCATCTGACATGTATAGCGTGTTGTGTGTGGTTTTGCCTGTGTGTGTTGTTCGGTGATTGTGGTGAGTATACTGGTGCATGTTTTGGGTCTCGTCGCGTGTTGTAGGGCTTCTTGACGCCTCTATGGGGGGGTCAGCCCACATTGATTGCGTTTGAATTGTTCTTAAGGCTGTGTGTGGTTGATCAGTGTGTGGATGTGTGGTGTGAGTACTTGTAGCGTTTTGGGAATCTGGGTTGCTGTCTCTTATTTGGCGTCTTTCCCACCCACCCCCGCTGTGGCCCCTGCCATCTTGTCCTGTTGTATTGCTTGTTGTCGTGGCTTTTTGCGGGGTCTGCTGGGGTCTAGTGGGTGGCACGGTGTCTGAAGTGTCAATTGGTTTCGCAGCCTTGAGTTGTCGCTGTGTAGTTCCTCGGGTCGGGGTGTTTCCATTACTTCGGTCTTGCATTTGTTTTAAGTATTTGACAGTTGTGTTAGTGTGTGTGTCTGTTTTGGTTTTTTGTTTATTGTTTGGGGGGGGTCGTTGTAGCGGCTCGTACCTCATGTGATCGTGTCGGATGTTTGGGGGGTATTTATGTTGTGCCGTCGTGTCTTGTTCGGTCTGTACTTGTCCGCGTTAGTCTCTCGGATTGTTCCCTGGTGTCTGTGTTGTGTGGGGTTGGTTATGTCATGCGGGTATCGTCTTAGTGGGTGGTTGCGGTTGTGTTATGTGTCTTCTTCTCTTCGTCCGGTAGTGTGGCCTTCTCTTGTGTCTGTGGTCGTTTGTTTGAGTGTGTTAATGTGTGTGGAAGGGTCCTGGGGGGGTGAGTGAGGGGGTTTAGGGTTGGTGGTCAGTTATCTTGTCTCCCTGGTCCGCCCAGCCCTCGGGCCTCCTGAACCTCTGGGTCTGTCTTTCTCTCATTCGTTCATCTCGGGAGAGTTTGGTGTGAGGCGGCGTTGGAAGGGGTCTGATGTGGTGTGGCGTAGCCAGTGGAACCAGCATTGTGTGTAGCGGTCCCTTTGCCTCGGGGTGTTTGCTTTCATGTCTTCGAATTTCCGCGTCGCTTCCACTTCTTCCACCCAGCGTCTCAATGGGGGTATGGTGGTCTGCTTCCAGTAGATGGGGATGGTCGCCTTGGCCGCGTTGAGTAGTCTGGGGATAATGGATCTGATATATGCCTGCGTCGGCATGGTTGTTTTGTGTAGAAGGAAGGCGGCTGGGGTCTCTGTCAATAGTTTGTCCGTTATCTCGTGTATAGTATTCATGATCGTCTCCCAGTATGGGCGGATCTTAGGGCATGTCCACCAGATGTGTGTGAACGTTCCCACTGCCTCCTCGCACCTCCAGCAGGTGTCTGTTATCTCCGGTTTTCTGGCGTGGAACGTCGATGGTGTCAGGTACCACCTGGTGAAGATTTTGTATGAGTTCTTCTGTAAGCGCGCTGAGCCCGGTGTTTTCTGCATCAAGGTGATGAGTGTGTCCCATTCTGCCTCCATCATGGGTTCGTCTAGGTCTTCCTCCCACTGTCTGATGCATGGGGGTGCCAGTAGGTATCTGCTTGTAATTAGAAGGGAGTAGATCTGTGATATAGCTCGTGGCGGTTCCTTGTCTTGCGTACAGAGGAATTCAAATGATGTTGGTTCCCTCAGGAGGGATGGTTTCTGAGGGATAGATCGGGCGTATTGTGCCATTTGCGCTCTCTGGAGTGTGTGCATGAAGGTGAGTGGTCGGTCCGGGAATAATTTGTTCAGTGGCCGGATGTCGAAAGGGCACTGGAGGACGTCCTTCATGCGGATGATTGGCTTGTGTCCTATTGGGTTCGGGTTTGGGCCCATGTCTCCTGCCGGGAAGTCTGGGTTGCCTCTCAAAGGGAGGAGCGGGCCTGGGTCCGTCGTCAGGTATTGTTTCATGCCCTGTCTGTGCCAGACTTGCATTGTAGCCGCCACGAATAGGTTGCTGATGTGTTTGTATGTTGTTTTAGGAATCCATGGTAGTGTTCTGAGGTCGCAGTTGGTTATGTCCGATTCTAGTTGGGTCCATGGTTTCGTGCCGCTGGACACTGTCAAACTGATGATTCTCGTGAGGTGTGCCACGTTGTAGTACTTTTCAAAGTCTGGCAGCGCCAGTCCCCCACGGAGTTTGGGAAGGATCAGTTGGGTGTGTGCTACCCAGGGAGATCTGCCCTTCCATATAAATCTGCGGACTTCCATTTTCAGTGCCTTGAAGAACTAGGGGCTAGTATCGGGACTGTTTGAAATATGAATAGCAATTTGTGGAGCAGTGTCATTTTTACCGCGTTTACCCTTCCTAGCCATGATATGTAGTAGGAGTTCCATTTGTGCAGTTCCTCCGTTGCCTTTTTCAGTATTGGGAGGTAGTTGTGCGTGTATAGGACTGCTGGGTTGGGTGTAAGCCAGACCCCTAGGTATCTCATTCGGTGCTCGCACCAACGGTATGGGTGTTGTCTCTGGATCGTTTTTCTAAGTGCGTGGTTGACGTTCAGGTTCAGGATCTCCGATTTCGAGTGATTTATCTGGAGGTTCGAAAGTCGGCCATATAGTTCGAATTCTGTCTGTATTGCCCAGAGGGAGGTCTCCGGGTTTGTAACCACGAACAAAAGGTCATATGCGTATGCCAGGATTTTATGGTGCGAGTTTCCGATCCTCATTCCTTGTATGTCTGTATTCCGTTGGATCTTAATGATGAAGGGCCCAGTGTCGGTGCAAACAGCAAGGGCGAGAGTGGGCAGCCTTGTCTGGTTCCGTTGTGGATCTGGAACAGATCCGATAGTGTGCCGTTGATCCTGATCTGTGCTGTTGGGTTTGTGTATAGCGCCGTCACCCAGGTGAGGTATTTTGCCCCTACGTCGAATTGTCGGAGAGTTTTGAACATCAGTTCCCAGTTCAATCTGTTGAACGCTTTTTCTGCGTCAGTTGACAGGAGTAGTACCGGTGTCTTTTTTGGCGTGGGCTATGATGTTCAGGGCTCTGATGTTGTTGTCCCTCACCTCCCTGCCTGGGATGAATCCTGTTTGGTCTGAGTGGATTGATGCAGGTAGCAGCGGCGCCAGTCGGGTCGCGAGAATACTCGCCAGGAGTTTAAGGTCCGTGTTTAGCACGGATATCGGGCGGTAGCTAGGGCACAGTGTTGGGTCTTTCCCCTCCTTCGGGAGTAGGGTGATGTTAGCCGAAGTGAATTGGGCCATCGATATGGCCCCGTCTTGGATGGAATTAAGTGCCATTAGGAGTTTCGTATCTTGTGTGAACCTCTTGTAATACTGGAGGGGGAGGCCGTCTGGTCCTGGTGCTCTGCCTGTTTTTGCTCTCTTGATGGCGTATGCTATCTCCTCTGGTGTTATGGGTGCCCCTCGGTCTATGTCACCTATTTCAGGCACGTTCGCGGCGTCCAAGTAGTCCCGGATGTTTTCAATTATGTTAGTCCGTGGAGCTCCCGGGGCTTCTCGACGGAGGTTATATAGGTTCTGGTAGTAGGCTCGGAACGCTGTGGATATCTGGTCTGGCTGGTGTCTGAGTTGCTGCCGTGTGTCTTTGATTTTTGGGATGTAGAGTTGGATTTTGCGTTGTTTGAGGAGGTTTGCTAGCAGTCTCCCGCATTTGTCTCCGTGTTCATGTATCATGTGTTTGTAGTGTTGGTATGAGCGTTGAGGTGTGTGGTGAGCTGATCCCGTTTGGACACTAGGTCCAATAGCGTATCACCGTTTTGTGTGCCTCCCAGCAGGTTAGTGGCGTCACGTCATCCGTTTCATTTTCCTCAAAGTATGTTCGTATGGAGTGGCTGATTTTATCTACCACTGTCGTGTCGGATAGGAGCAATTCGTTTAGCCGCCACAACATTTGTCTGGGTCTGAACAGCGGTGACTTCATCCGTATGCGGATCGGGCAATGGTCTGACCAGGTCATTGGTAGGATCTCTGCGGTGGTGAGCAGCGTCAGGTTTTTATGTGGTGTGAGGAAGTAGTCGAGCCTTGTGTATGTTGAGTGGGCCGTTGAGTAGAAGGTGTAATCGCGAGCCCGCCAGCAGTCTGCTAATTGGTGGCGGTGGAGGAGGCGCAGTGTCTTTGTGTATCTGTTGTGTGGGGTTGTGCTTTGTGAGGATGAGGAATCTTGGTCTGGGTGTAGTGCCAGGTTCAGGTCTCCTCCAATTATTAGGGTGCCTTCCGTGAACTTCGTCAGGGTATTAAGTACACATCCAAGGAATTGGTGTTGTTTTGTGTTCGGGGCATACACGTTGGCGAATGTGAATGTTTGGTCCAGAATTGTGCCTTTGGTGAATATGTACCTACCTTGGTTGCATCTGATGGTAACTTTCTCTGTATAGGGGATGAGTCTGGAGAAAAGAATGCCTACTCCCTGTGTGCGTCTGTCAGGGTTGTTGCTGAAGTATCCCGTTTGGAAGTTGCGGTCTTTCAGGGCCGGTGCTCTGCCCTCTTGAAAGTGGGTTTCCTGCAGGAAGGCTACCGACGCCCAGTGGCGGATCCAGGGGGGGGGCAACGGGGCAATTGCCCCCCCGAGAAATCCTCCGGTCTCCCTCTCCCCTGCCAGGACATGCAGGTGCTAGCCCTGCTATGTGCCTGCGGACCGAGATCTCTGATCTCCCTCCCCGGTCCGCTGGCACCATGCTGGCAGACGGCAGGGGAGGGAGAGGGAGGAGAGAGGACCCGGGAGCTCAGCCTGCAGCTCCTCCGGGTCCTCCTCTCTCGAGATTTGGAGGGTTGCCACGGTTACCACAGCAACGCTCCAAATCTCGCGAGAGTGAATTCTAGCCCTGGCACGCGGGCTAGAGTTCACTCTCCCCACATGAATCCCCCACCGGACCACCAGGGATCGAAATATGACCCCCCTCCTCCTCCATAAAGGTGAGGGGGGGATATAGAATATTTATTTAAATAAAAAATATATATATATAAATATTTAAAAAAGCCCCCCCCACCCTTATCACACACACACACTGCCCCCATACACACACACTGCCCCCCATACACACCCACTGCCCCCATACACACACCACTGCCCCCATATACACACACACACTGCCCCCCATACACTCACACTGCCCCCCTATACACTCACACTGCCCCCCATACACACACACTGCCCCCCACACACTGCCTCACACACACTGCCCCATACACACACACACTGCCCTCACACACACACTTACACTTACACTGCCCCCATACACTCACACTACACACCACACTGTCCCTATACACACACTGCCCCCACACACTGCCCCTACACACACACACTGCCCCACACTACACTGCCCCCCATACACACACACACTGCCCCCATACACACACACACACACACACTGCCCTATACACACACACACCCCTATACACACACACTGCCCCCTATACACACACACACACTGCCCTACACTCACACTGCCCCACACACACACACTGCCCCCATACACACACACTGCCCCTATACACTGCCCCCCATACACACACACTGCCCCCATACACACACTGCCCCTACACACACACTGCCCCCATACACACACACACTGCCTATACACATACACTGCCCTCATACACTCACACTGCCCCCTATACACACCCACTGCCCCCATACACACACACTGCCCCCCATACACACACACACCCTATACACTCACACTGCCCCCATACACTCACACTGCCCCCACACACACACACTGCCCCTCATACACACACACACACTCTACACTACCCCCATACACACACACTGCTCCCCATACACACACTGCCCCCTTACACTGCCATCCCATACACACACATTGCCCACACTCACACTGGGATGCTGAGCTTGTAGTTGTCTGTATGGGATGGGGGTCGTGTGTCCTGGTCCTTGGGGGTGTCGGCTGTGTGTCCAAGCCGGCTCTGCCTGCTGCTGGCTACTGCCGAGTCTGGTACAGCTCTCTGCGGTAACCCATTGTGTCTTTTTACCTTATCATACAGTGGTCCTGTGTCTCATGCGTGGGTGAGCGCTGGCCTAAGGGTTTGGCTGGCGCCGTGTCTGGGTGTGTTTAGATGCAGTGTGCACGTGGGGAGTGTATTGCGTGTTCAATATTACATACAGTAGTCATAGCGCACATAGCAGGTAATAGTTAAATCCCCCAGATGGCTTTCCATTTTGTATGTTCTCACTTCTCTACATATGTTCGTGCTGCCTGTGACTCTTCATCCCGTCCCTGCCTTCCCTAATCGAGCTATCTTGGAGCGCCCTGGGGTGGGTGTATAGATAGTTGTGTTCCCCCCCCTTTTCTGTTCCCCCCTCCCCTCCCCCTCCCTCTCTTCTTCCTTCCTCCCCCCGTCTTTCCGCCCACCTTTCCCCCCTCCTCTCTTTTCCCTTCCTCCTTCTTTCACAACCTCCTCCCTTTACTCGCTAAGCTATCCTTTAGCTTCCTTGCCCACATTGTGTGTTCTGTCGCCTGTTCTCTCACTCACATCTCTCTTAACTTGTGCCCGTCCCTCCCTTCCCTTCCCTTCCCTTTTTCCCTTCTTTCCCTTCTCTTGTGTGGCATAGCTATGAGTGTAGTTTTGTATCCTTGCAGATTGCTGTCATTGTGTCGTGCAAAGTTGTAGCGCTTGGGCGTTGTGAGCGTGTTCGCATACATTCTTGCTGGCCCCCTGTTCTGGCCTGTTTGCCCGTTCCCCTCCCCAATTGTCCAGTTCCCCCTCTTCTGGTAAATGTTCCCTTTTGTTGCGTGGGGAATAATGCATTAGTCCCCTCAGTCCCCCTGGTTACCCCTCCCCAAACCTTCGCGCTTGGTGGTTGTACTTGTGTATGTCCCCTTAGTTGTTACTCACAGTTCGGTGTGGTCTCGCTGTGGCCTGTGGGTCCCCCCAGGCTGTGTGGTGGTCTGTTTACCGCTCACGCCTTGCTTGGCCCTGGTTCCAGTCACAGTGGCATTGGTGCTGGGGCCTTTGGAGGTCTTGATCTGGTCTGCGTGGTTGCTGCGGTCCTGGTGGTTGCTGGAGGAATGACCTCGCCAGCCAGTTGGGTACTTGTACCGGCGGGAGGCCTAAGGTGCGCAGGAAGCTTGGGACTTCTTCTGGCTTTTCTTATTGTCAGCTGGTCTGGGCCGTGTCTGGCTGTCAGGGAAAATGGGTATCCCCAACGGTACGGGATTCCTGCTTGTTGCAGGGCCGAGGTCACCGGGCGTAAGGCTCTTCTTGCTTGTAGCGTATAACGGGACAAATCTTGATAGATGGTTATACTTTGCCCCTTTAGGCGTAGGGTTCCCATGCGGCGGGCCATGCGTAATATTTCTTCCTTCAGCTGATAATTATCTAGACAGCATATAATATCCCTGGGTTGGTCTTCTGGGGCTGGCAAGGGTCTCAGAGCTCTGTGTGCCCTGACTAGGCCTATTCTGGGTATGTGCTGACCCCCCAGTACCTGTGTGAATATTTGCTCAGCGCTTCAGGGATATTCTCAGACGGGCCTCCCTCTCTTACCCCGCGGACACGAAGGTTCAGCCTGCGGCCGCGGTTGTCTGGGTCATCTATCCATGTGGTGAGGTAGGCCATGTCTGCTTCTTGGCCTGTGACTGTCGTATTGGTGTGCTCCAGGTCTGTCCGGAGGGCCTTGGTCTCCGCCTCCGCCACGGTCATGCGAGCCTCCACATTTGCTAGGTCTGCGCGGAGTTGGGCCACCTCCTCACGTACCACACGACCCAGGCGATCAGAGAGGGCCTCAAAGTCTGCTTTTGTGAGGAGGTTGGGCAGTATCTCTCTCCACCCATCTTCAGGCTGCATCTGTGGTTCTAAAGCAAGGGACTGGGCTGGTAAGTGCCTGGCCGGTGTGGATGGAGTGGAGTCCGGTGCTTGGTTTGCGGCCTCCATTTCCGGTTGCGGCGATCGTGCGCGGGCCGTGGAGTGAAGGTAGGATCTGATTGTGTGGTCCCCCCCGGGGCCCGCGGGTCTCGGGGTGCCTCCTGTGTCAGTTGGCTTCTTTGTGCAGCCCATTTACTGTGTGTGGACAAGCAGGATTAGCAGGATGCTGGCGTTTTTTGTGCGGGCGCCACGTGGAGCTCTGGGTTCACACGTCTATCTTGGTGCCGGACACGCCCCCCTTAAGGGTTTAATTGGACTTCACAAAACTAACAAATAATGCTCATTCTGGGATTAAAGTTAAGCTGAGATCTAAGTAAATAAATTTACTGTTTTCCACTAAGGGGCTACCTCAGAATAGCTCCAGAGGCAAGAGATCTGCCGCCACTTATTTGTACTTTGGGAAAGAACTATCTGGACTAATCTCACTTTGAAGCACAGTCTAGGGATGGTATAGGTGCTTCCGAATAGGATGCCAGTGGTATGCATTTGTCTATAATTTGCGAAGCGGGTCATGTCTTAAGATAATGAGGCATCAGACTCCCCCTCCAGAAATTGACGCCACCCATAACTCTAATATATTTGATTTGTGGAATTTGTCCGCTTATCCTCATGTACTCAACCCCCTGTGGTAGTCCCTCCCTATTTAATACAGAGTTATCCATACAATGCTCAAAGCCAGTTATAATATAGAGATGACAATAAAATACTCAAAGGTAGATACAATACAGAGATACTTATACAATACACAGAAATTAGTACACACACAATCCACAGAACCAGGTGCAATACAGAGGTACCCATACAATCAGGGCTGCCATTGGGTGTGTGTGAGCTGTGCAGCCGCATAGGATGCCATAGCAGCAGGGGTGCCGGGCAGCCCACATAGCTCACAAATGCTCTGGATGACAGGTGTGAGGGGGTACACAGAGCACTCCTATAAAGCAAGTTGCGCTATGCAACAAGGCCGTGTAGCTCCCAGGTGGAGGATTTCATTTCTCTCCCCAGGTTCTATCAGAGAACATAAGGCAGCAGGGGGAGCGACAGGGTGGAGCTAAATGGGCAGTGGGGGCAGAGCTAAATGTGGCCTGAAGCTGCTACCTGTAACTTCTGCACACTGAGCGGGAAACAGGATGGATCCCTACGTTCTCAAAAACTAGACATTAGAGGCTGCAGTGCTTGTGCTCCACCTGTCCAGCCCATAATGGAAAGAGGTAATTGTTTGCCTGTGTCTGTGTGTTTGTCCTCCTATACCTGTGTGTCTATCTGCCTGTGTTTGTCCTCCTGTACTTGTATGTATGCATGCCTGTACCTGTGTGTGTGTGCATCTGTCTGCCTGTATGTGTGTCTCTCTGTAACTGTGTGCATGTGTGTGACTGCCTGTGAATGTCTGTAGCTGTGTGTGTGACTGTCTGAAACAGTAGGTATGTGACTGTCTGAAAGTGTGTGTGTGTGTGTGTGTGACTGTCTGTAACTGTGTGTGAGTGTGAGACTGTCTGCCTGTAACTGTGTGTGTGGCTGTCTGCCTGTAAAAGGGTGTGTGACTGTCAAAAAATGTGTGTCTGTCTGCATCTATCTTTTACTGTGTGTCTGCCTGTAACTGTATTGTGTTACTGTCTGTCTGTAACTGTGTGTGACTGTCTAAAACTGTGTTTGTGTGTGTGTGTGACTGTCTGTAACTGTGTGTGAGTGTGAGACTGTCTACCTGTAACTGTCTGTGTGGCTGTCTGCCTGTAAATGTGTGTGTGTGACTGTCAGAAAATGTGTATTTGTCTGCAACTATCTGTAACTGTGTGTGTGTCTGCCTGTAACTGTGTGTGTGTGTGTGCCTGTAATTGTAAGTGTGTACCTGTGTGCCTGCAACTGTGTGTGTCTGCCTGTAACTGTGTGTTTAACTTTCTCCCTGTAAGTGTGTGTGTGACTGTCTTCCTGTGACAGTGTGTATGTGTGTGCCTTTCTGTCTTTAGACTGACTGCCTTTAACTGTGTGTATGACTGTCCGTAACTGTGAACGTTTTTGCCTGTTACTGTGTGTGTGACTGTCCGTAACTGTGAACGTGTTTGCCTGTAACTGTGTGTGTGGCTGTATGTATGTATGTGACTGTCTGCCTGTATGTGTGTATGTTTGTGTGACTGACGGTTTGCATTCTTAAAGCTATAGTGTTCCTTTAAAAACACCTATAGTAGACCTCTTTTAAAATTAAAACGTGGCAATTCTTCAAGGTATCTATATTTGTGTTTTGTTTTTTTTAAATAACAGATGTGTGCAAAAATGTATTTAAATGTAAAAGTAATATTTGTACATCATCAATTATTCTGAAACCTTTTTAAAGATTTGAAATAGGGGATTTCTGTATAATTAATTGGTTATATTATTAATTACTAATAGGTTCTGTCCTTCTAAGGATCTGAAGACCTGGTGCCCATGGATGGCCTATGTAGCAAGACCATCAGATTCTGAGTTTGAGGCTCCTTTTGGGGCCTCTTAATAGTCCATTGTCCAGCTGATGATTTCCTAGGAGTAAACGAACATCCAAGCCTGAGGTGGTAACGCATTCACGCATCTTTCTCTTCTCTCTTATATCCCTTCTCTTCCTTTTCTCTCCCACTTTTGTTTTCTATCCTTGTACTACCTAAATAACTACAGAGTTTTTTGTTTTGATATGGCCATGGTGAGTCTATGAGTAATCTTGAGCACTTTATTTGAATTTATTTTATTACTTTCTGTTTAATTTCTTACTTTTTGCTTAGTGTGGAATTAAATTTGTCCATTGTACCTTGTTTTTTGTAAATCTTGAAGAATTTGCCAAATAAATATTATATATATATATATTCTGCTATTGATTGTTAAAAAAGTAATGCATTTTTTTTCTTGATGCTTTTTGACTCACTTTTTCTGATCCTGACTTACATAGTAAATAAAAGCAGTGTTTAAATAAATTAAAGAAACAAACAAATGTAACAACACAATTACTTACTGTTTTCAGTTTCAGATGTTATCTTCGAACAGGGTTGCCATCCTTCTTGGAAAAACACACTGGTCATGCTAATTTTAATAATTAATTATATATGCGTGACATCACACGATATGACATCATAGTATATAAATCACACAGACTGACAGAAGAGTAAAAAAAAAAAAAAACTGGTAAAGGGAAAATGCTGTAAATCACAAGAAAAAAAAATACAGTTTGATTCTGCTGTATAGAGGTATTGCTCTGCAGTTTGGAGAGATTGGACTGCCCTTCTGAGTGTTCAACCAATGGACCCAGCAGCAGGTTATTAGGAGTGAGCACCTAATAACAAATTGTAATGAATAACAATCCAAATTGCAAAATGTAGGATCGGATAGCCAAGCTGTGCCTACGCTGAGAATTTCATCAAATACCAAAATACAAAGTTAAGGCCAAAGTGAATTTGGAAAAATTCTCCAGTTGTGCTATAGCCCTAATATGACTATTTATGGCTTGAATTTAGCAATTTACTTTTGATGTTGCTTTGTGTGAATGCATTTGTGTATGTAAGTATGTAGAGGTGAATTTTATATGGTATGTTATAGGCACACTACATACTCATAATGCAATACCAAAGTGTTTTTATGTGTCAGGAGTTTGCTATTTAAAAAAAAAAAGTTTCTAAAAGTACAGATTTCAGTTAAAATTGGCACTTTTACAAGTGGTTGCTAAAACGCCTCCCAGCTGTAGCTCATACAACCAGGAAATGTTCTTCCGCTTCACTTCGCTCAACTGAGCATGCCTTCTGTACCTCCTTCTCAATGCGCCGTGATATAGCTCGTTGAGAAGCATTGGAAAGCCATGATCATGTGCAACTGCCCATGTGGTTCCAGCAAAGAGGTTTCTAAGTGGAGTATTTCCCAAAACAGACAATGTCTGTGCCTGGGAAAAAGGGGATGACTTGCAAAGTCTACAGACAGCAAGTCTGCAGCTGTGCAGAAAAACAATACAGGATTATTTTTTGTGTGAGGATGTATACCTACTAAATAGTTGGGAAAAAAATGTTGTGGACAAAAATATAACCCAATTCATGTTAATAAAATGCCTATTTACTCAGCATAACCACAATCAGCATTATTCAACCTTATATGTGATTTACCTAAAATGGCCGCTATGGAATTTCCCTTTGACATCGACTAACACCCTCATTCACAAGATGGCGCTGGAATCTGGGGGAGACCTCCAAGATACCAGTGACATCACACCCGGTAGGAAGAGCACTAAATGAACCACTTAACACCTAACCAATTATTGATGCATTATTCCATGTTATCTCTGACAATGCATTTGATGTCATTTTGCTTTATAAGGGGTATGCCGTCCCCCCAGAATAAACATTCCTCAAGTTTTTCATTAACCCGAGACCTGTGTCTGGTGTGAATTACTTCAGGAGCATGCACGCATCTTTTTAAATTTGGCCGGGAGCAGATACACAAGATAATCAATTAATTAATTGATTCCACATCAAAAATCAACTGTGGTTTTCCTTGAATTCAGTAATGTAATTTGCAGGCTGTATCTTTTGTCTTTTATAAACCCCCATCTGCATCTCTCCTCCTCTGGCAAACACAATCTACCTCTCTCGTACTTGGCAAACCTCAATTTCTGTCTATCCTCATGTGCAAACCACTATCTGTGTCTCTCTCTTCCTGTCCAAATCCCCATCTGAGTCTCTTCACCTGTTAATACCCATGTGTGTCTCTCCACCTGTTAATCCCCATTTGCAGGGGCATACCTTGAGCATTTGGCACCCGGAGTGGATCCTATATTTTGGTGATGGATGTGAGGGGGGGTGATGTGTGGGGGTGTGGATGGTGGAGGGAGGAGGGGTTATGTTGAGCGGAAGGGGGGTGATAATGATAGGGGGATGTGTGAGGAAATGGGGGTGATGATAAGAGGGAGGGGTGATGTGAGGGGGGTGATGATGAGAGGAAGGGGCATGATGTGTGAGAGAGGGGGAGTGATGATGAGAGGGAGGTGATGTGAGGGGAGGTGATGTGAGGTGAGGGGGGTGATGGCATGACGGAGGAGGGTGATGATGAGGGGGGATGATGTGAGGAGTGGTGATAGTGTGAGGGACGGGGGTGATGATGAGAGGAGGGGTGATGTGAGAGGGAGAGGGGCTGATGGTGTGAGCCTGTGAGGGATGGGGGGTGATGATGAGAGGAAGAGGAGGTGATATGAGAGGGGGGTGATGTGATGTGAGAGGGAGAGGGGGGTGATGTGAGAGGGAGAGAGGGGTGATGGTGTGAGGGATGGGGAGAGGGGACTAAATACCTTAAACCCTGGTGGTCCGGTGGCAATAATATCCGGTCTGCCCATGAATCTCGCAAGATCAAGTAAGAGCGTTTCCGTGGTAACTCACAGCAACGCTCTGATTGTTTAGATCTCACGAGACACCTGTTCTGCAGCTCTGCTCACTGCGGAGCTGCAGACCAGTGTCAGCGAGGGGCGCAGGAGGGGCATCTCACTCAGCGGCATATTGAGCAAGCCACTGGGCCCCCTCCTGGTGTCGGGTCCTCGGACAGTGACCCAGGACCCGATACAGTCTGTCTCCGGGCAGCCCCCTAGTGAGTGGCACCCGGGGTGGACCGCCCCTCCCGCATCCCCCTTAGTACGCCACTGCCCATCTGTGTCTCTCCACCTCTTACTCCCATCTGTGTCTATCCTGTTAAGCCCCATTTGTGTCTCACCTTGGAGCCTGTCCTCCCACTTATTTCCCCCCATTCATTACCTGACCTGTAGACTGTCTGCAGACTGTGAGCTGCTGGCTGAACTCTCTGTGTTGTGTAGCTGCTTCCCCCCTCCCCCCTACATTTGTATTCCACCTCCACTACAGCAGATAGAGAGCTGGAAGATCCTGCCTAGGCAGTGGCGTACATACCAGGGTCGCAGGGGTCGCGGCTGCGACCAGGCCTGGCCCACCAGGGGGCCCGGCCGCCCCTGCGACCCGGTGTGTACCCACTGGGCCAGCCTCTTCCCCTGGGGGGCCCAGGAGCCGACCAACCCAGGGCCCCCCGAGGCTGGCCCTGCTGTCACCTGGCAGGCGGTTGGCCGATCGGGCAGGCAGGCACGCGAGGGAGCACTCATAGTTCCTCTTCAGCTCCCTCGTGCACCGCACTGATACCGGAGCCGGAAGATGACGTCATCTTCCGGCGCCGGCATCCTTACACGGCGCACGAGGGAGCTGAAGAGGAAGCACTGAGTGCTCCTTCGCGCGCCCGCCTGCCCGACCGGCCACCCGCCCAGGAGCACCACTGGACCCCAGGCACTCCAAAAGGTAAGGAGGCTGGGGGGATTAAATTTAAAAAAAAAACATGTGTGAGTGTTAGAGTGTTAGTGTTAGAGTGTGTGTGAGTGTTAGAGTGTTAGTGTGTGTGTGAGTGTTAGTGTGTGTGTGAGTGTTAGAGTGTGTGTGAGTGCTAGTGTGAGTGTTAGTGTGAGTGTTAGAGTGTGTGTGAGTGTGAGAGTGAGTGTGAGTGTTAGAGTGAGTGTTAGTGTGTGTGTCTGCTAGTGAGTGTTAGTGTGTGTGAGTGTTAGTGTGTGTGAGTGTTAGAGTGAGTGTGAGTGTTAGAGTGAGTGTTAGTGTGTGTCTGCTAGTGAGTGTCAGTGAGTGTGTTACTGTGTGTGTCTTACTGAGTGTGTGTGTGTGTTAGTGAGTCTGTTTGATGTCTGTTAGTGAGTTTGTGTTTGTCAATGAGAGTGTATATTTTGTAAGTGAGTGTGTATGTATGTCTGTCGCTGAGTGTGTCTCTGTCAGTAAATGTGTGTGTCTGTTAGCTTTTGTGTATGCGTCTGTAAGTGAGAGTGTGTGTGTCTTCAGCACTTACCTTTCTCCAGCGCCGGACTCCCTTGGCGCTGGGGATCCCTCAGCCTCTCAGCTCCGAATGCGACCGCGCACGCATTCAAACCGCCCATAGGAAAGCATTACTCAATGCTTTCCTATGGACATTCAGTGTGCTCCTCTAGCGGCTGTCAGTGAGACAGCCACTAGAGGCTGGATTAACCCTCAGTGAAACATAGCAGTTTCTATGAAACTGATATGTTTTCAGCTGCAGGGTTAAAACTAGAGGGACCTGACACCCAGACAACTTCATTGAGATGATGTGATCTGGGTGTCTGTAGTGGTCCTTTAAGTGTGTGTGCATCTGCATGCACTGGCGTACATACCGCGGTCGCAGGGGTCGCAGCCCTGTAACCCCTGCGACCAGGTGTCCACCGCCATGTGTTGCGGCCCGGCCCGCGCGCGGGAGGGGGGCCCACGGATCAATTTTCGTACTGGGGCCCCATGGGTCATGTGTACGCCACTGTGCCTAGGCTAGGAACATTCATTAGCTTTCCTGAGCTAGGCAAGCTCATTGATTGAGAGTGTCAGTTGATCATTCTCAGCCAATGAACTAAGCCATTCACTGCCAACTGAAGGCTGCAGTGGAGGTGGAGAGCGGTCCCTAGGTATGAAATCAAACAATTTTAAAATGGTTTGACTGTTTAAATGGAGAGCGACCAGGTCACTCCTACAACCATAATCACTATAGTGTGCTGTAGTGGTCATGCCACTTAGAGTGCCCTTTAATATATATATATACATACAAATGTTGCTTATGCTTGGTTCTTAAAGGAACACTATAGAGTTCGGAAAAAAACATCCATGGTCCGTGCTTTGTAATTATTCCCATTGGAATAGAATTTGGAAATGCCTGGACTGTTTGTGTTTCCTTTTATTTATTGCAGATACATCTGAATATGTAGTATAGAGGTAAAACAAAAATAAATAAATAAAACAAACAATGAAATAAAGTTAACCCAATGGGCTGCTCACAAACAATTGCTCTTGCTTCAATCTATATGATCCCACTATGATATCACTATAATAATAGTATAGGGATTATAATTAATACTTATAATAAACATTTACAATTTTAAGATATCTGTTAAAAAATGCTAACACTAATACTAACAAGAACTGCATTCCCTCAGTTCAATTATGTGAGCACTGGGAGATATTTCCTTCCTCCTGATGGACTTTAGAGAGATTGGGAATTGTCTCAGAGATATTCGTGTATATGAGAAATAGATCCATGTTGGTGTAATATACTAATCACTAGACTTGTGCATTTGTTCAGGACGTCCGACGGTTTGTCTTGGGCAAACCTCATTCATGGAAACATATTCAGGGAAACATTCGGGCAAGCCAGAAAAATTGTGGGAAAAGATGCATTAGTGTACTGCAATGCAAAAATAGTTACAATATTACAAATTCTAATGGCTACTCAATATCAGCCACTCTTGAGTAAGTTGTCAGCTTGTCGTCATTGCATTATTATATTACTATTATATGTCTATTAAAATAAAAAATAGAAATGAGTGAGAGAACCTTGTTTTTTTCCCTTTTGCAATCTTGTATTAATGAATAATGGGGAGCAGCTGTAGTAGGGATTATTTTAAATTGAGAGAAAGGAACTTAACAAAAATATGAAAGGAAAAAGGTCAGTGGGCAATTGACACCTTCAACCCTGAAATATTTCCCCACACATCCAATCTGTAGCATCAGTAACTGTCCTTCAGTATGCAAAAAAAAACAAAAAACAAGTGTGCTTTTAGCACCAGGTTTCATTTACTTTGAAAAAAAAAAAGGAGTTTTCAAAAATAAAATCGTAAAGTCTTCAGTTGCCCACTTACTTTTTCCTTTCATTTGTATCTTCACCTGTTTTAAATTAAAATTACTCCTGCTGCAGCTCTCTCATTATTTGTAGTGCTGTCATCCTCTTGCAGTGACTGCTACTTCGGTAGACACAATTGGGAGACGCTACAGACTGTGGTTTGAAATCTTTGTTTTGTGAGTAGGTTGTCAATTGTCCATGCTCACTCATCCTTCAGTGTGGAAAAAACAGTGCCTTATCAGCTTCCATCTGCATCTGTGGAAGTAAAAGACATAGCCACATCACAAGGCTCAACCAGGCAGGGAGAAACTACTACAATAAAAAGCATTAAAAAAAAAGAAGGCGGCGGAGCATGAGTAATTTCATTCAAAATGTTGTATTCACAGCCAGATTTTAGAATATGTTTTCAAATTTTGAAACAACTTTGAAGAAAGAGGAAAGTGGACAATTGGATCTCAGCTAGTTGATGATGATGCCTCAAGTATTCAAGTAGTAAATTAAAGAAGAGGGTAACACAATTTAGACACCATGAACTTTAGGAAGGCTATCTTCTCCATCAGCTGTAGGATACTTGTAAGCAGTGTGGACTCAGAATGTTTGATGTAACAGTATACACTCACTCACTTTGGACAGTAGGTTGTGGATATTACAATGACTGCTTTTAAACCAGACACAGAGCAGGCCACACACTCTTCTTCTCATTACAGTAGCTCAGAGGGTAATCGGTAGGAGGCAAGGTTCATTCACACAGATAAACTGTGGTCATTTCAGAAGCACTACTCTCCTTTTTCCTAACCTTTGATGTGTTGGGTTTACATTACCGCTGCTGCTGGGAGAAGAAGACAAACGACATGTTAGCTTAAATTTGCAAATCTTTCTCAACCAGTATACCTTTATGTCACTGAAAATCATAGACTATGTTAGTAAATCTGTCCCACTGGTATGCCAGGCTGTTGTATCAGAGATCCACTTTACCCTTTATCGTAGGATCACACATAGGTGCTAGAATCAGTTTATGGATATTACCAACTCGTTTGTGAGGAACGTGTTTTGAGTACATCTTTTGACTTCATGAATGAGCACACAACATCATCATTGCTTAAGACAATAAGGATCGCTATATGCTGTCCTCCAATCATCTAGCAGCTGAATGTGGGTAAAATGATAGACTACTTTTTCCTGATCAAACAGCTTTGTTGTGAAAGAGATCTAATTCTCTGGTTATGTGATGAAATCCTCTATAATTACATTACCGAATGCTCATTTACAGAACAAGATTGTCATTGAGCTGATTCAGTAGGCCTGTCTGATTAACATTACAGTGGAATCAGACCTTACTTTTGATTTAAAAAATACTAAATTAAAACAAATTTAAAAGATCATCCCGTCTTTGTTTAGTGAACTGGCTCAGACCCTTTAGACCATTTTCTTTGAAGGCGCAGATTTACCATCAAACCCACGACTTTTTTCTATGCTTTTTTAATGGAAGGTATAATTATTGTTGTCTCTCTGTGTAAAAGTATTCACTTGCATGCTTTTATTGGCTGTATCAACTCTTTGGTATTGTCTCTTTAATGCTTTAATCAACCATTCGGCCAGTGGATGCAAGTGGCAGGAGTACAGGGCATGTCATTCAACTGAGCAGCCCTTTAACATTCTAAGAATTATGAATGTGTAGGGGTCAGGGGCATATTCAAAAGGGTTTGGAGACACCCTGGCCTAAAGCTAAACTGTCCCTTCTCACCACACAGAAAATGAAACCTACAGTCCATATATTCAAATACAACCTGGTTCTCATTGGGTGTCTAATAGGGAGACCATAGAGCAGATCCCTAAATAACAGGATGGAGGAAACTGTGGTGGACTCTACAATGCCCATCTACTAGTATAGGAAGTGGGGGGATGGATGCCCCCAGATATAATAGTGATAGAAGTGGGACTTGGCTGATCCCCCCCGCCACCACTCCTTTATGCATTACCGTTTAAACAAGATGAAAAAAATAAAAACATGTTACTAGCATTGGCATTTCTTCTAACTTTTACAACAATTACATTTTAACAAAGGAGTTTACAATAAGGTGAAAGAAGAGAGATCAGTTACATCATTTTTTATTATGTTTGCTGTACTTTTTTGGCTTCACAATGTTTTACTACACATGTTGTTTTGTAACATATTGCAAAGCCACACACTATTATAAAAACTATACAAAGCAAAAACATCTTCCCCCAAGATTGAGGATCTCACCTGAGGAGGAGACAGTCTTGGCTTTGGATAGCAGGTAGGTTTTATGGCTTTTAGAATGTGTGTAATTAACAGTCAGTAGGTATTGTAAAATATTAAATGTTCTCTGTAATTGTGTGTAAATAAATGTTTCCATATAAAAAGTCCTTTATTCAATCTCTTGTATAGCTTTTTTTTAGGTAGTTTGTTACAGCCATGTCAAAGAGTTACTGCTGACTTTACCATCATTGGATGTTAAGGCTTAGACCAGGCCATATGAGTTGAAGAATGCATTTGCAGACATACTGTGAACTGGTGTAGACCAGAGAGAGACCAGAATATCGTCAGTGAATTTATTAAAAAAGGATATTGTGGGAGTAGACGATCAGCTTGCAGCATCTGATACAAAATAGTTAACTTGAAAAAAAATCTACACAATTTATGGTCAGATGAGTAGAACCCCAAATATTTTAAAACAGTTATATATATATATATATATATATATATATATATATATATATATATATATATATATATAATATATCATATTTTATGACATCTAAAATATATAAAGCAAAAATCAATTTGCATATATTTGCCAAGCTTCCTTGTAACAGTTTATCAAAACTAAATAATTTAATTATATTTGTTATATGAGCGCACAAACATTTCTAGTGTTTTTCACTTTAGTGTGATTTGTCAGCAATTTTTTGTCAGCAATGTCAAACAATTAAGTCAATTGAATTTAAAAGTTTAGGCCAAAATAGCCAAGCTGTTAAATTCTCCAAGTCAGTTGTGTTTTCATCACTTTTTGCCTGAAATTTGAAACTCACTTTGAATTCCTGAAGATTCACACTGTAATGAGTAACCATGGTAAAATGATAGGCAGTTCCAGTTTGGACCAGTAAATGGTGCTCTTGTACTGTGTGTAAATGGTAGAACAGAAATAAACCATGAAGTTCTCACAAATGCAAATCATGCACAAAGAAACAGTATTTGATATAATTTCTTGTACAGACTTATTTTTTTAAAGGAACACAAACATTTATTTCTAACCTATAGTGTTCTAGTGAGTATTTAGTTTCCTGTGCACCTAAATCAAAGAAATAGAGTTCTACTTATCTTTTCGCTCTCCCCATGCCTGTGTTTCCACAGCTTCCGTGCCTCTCCAGCTGAGATCATTAATCCTGATGGTCTTAGACAATCCAATGCTTTCCCAAAGAGACCAATTGGGTCTACTCAGCAACCTTGAAAGCTCAACGAGGAAGTGCTTCAGAAGGATTTCTGAGCATATTTGGCAGAATTTTCTTGGAACATAGGTGTGAGGGAGGCAGACGATCTCCTTGCCTTCAGTCTATCAGGACTCAGAAGTCTCCACTTAAATCTTCATTTTCTTCCACACGACGGTGTGGTTATTCTAGCACTTCTTCTTAGTCGCACTCAAGCTAGTAAACTCCTGTGGGCCTAAGATTAATAATCTGTTTGTCCTCACTTTTTCAGAATGGCAGCTGCAATCGAATTGGTAGGGACTGCCAGCGGAGGCACAGATGAGCTTCTGAAGGCCTTTGACCTCTTGTGCAAAAACTTTCACATGAAGTTGGGGTCTCAACAGAAACGTTTGGGTCAAGAATTCTCCTTCCAACAGTTTGACAAGTTAAGACAGGAAGCAGGTCTCTGCCCACACAAACAAATCAAGACTTTGAGATTTTATTGTCCAGGCCTCTCTGGGAGACCATTTAGGGGAATCCACCCTATTGCACTGCCATCAACTAACAGATTCCTACATCTGCAGTGTCAGGTCTGAAAGGTACTTCGTTTATCCTCACATGCTTACACTGTGACTGGTTAGTGGCTGCCCCAAGGGCTTACTGTTTGGACAGTAGCGAACTAATGTAGACAGTGCCCTGGTGCAAAAATGTTGTCTCCCTTGTTGATAAGGAATGGCCAACAGGTATATCCACAACTGTCTTAAAACTCCCACAATGCTTTATACAATGTTTGTGTATTTGTGTGTAGTGCTTTTGTTTAAATTGAGTGGAATGTGGGAGGGTGGTGTTAGTGCTTTAATGCAGGGATGTGTTTGTAAACTTATTGTTTGCATGCAGAGGTGTGTTTACACAATACAGTACAGTATTCATGTTTAAATGGAGTAATTGGTTTGTGTGTACTGTTTGCCTTTTAAAGCAGTGATGTGTTTGTGTGTAGTGTTGGCATGCAGATCAGTTTTTCTGTACAGTGTTCACGTTTGAAATCAGTTGTGAGTTTGTGTGTAATGTTAAAGGAACACTATAGGCACCCAGATTACCTCATCTAAATTAAGTAGTCTTGCAATGCCACCACCCCCATTTTAACCCTACAGCATTCTCACTAGTTTCCCAGTGCTTTTCTGGGATAGCATTGGATTAGCTGAGATCATCAATCTCGATAATCTCAGCCAAAGAGGCAGAGCTTCACAGAGAAGAGAGGTGGTGTGACGGAAAAAAGGTAAGTAAACTACCTTTTTAACTCTAAACAGTGACTAGGGCACTATAGTGGTAGGGATACATATTTGTATTCCTAATGATATAGTGTTCTTTTAATGTTTGAATGCAGTGGTGAGTTTGATTTGTGTGTAGTGTTGGTGTTTGAATGCAATGATGTGTTTGTGTATTGCTTATTTGTGAATGTAGTGGTGTGTTTGTGTTGGACTTTACAGGCACGAACATATTCATATATAGACATACAATCCCATGCACAAATACAGATTGACACATACTGCCACACAGAGATGCATGCAGACACATACACACAGATATATAGTTGTACACATGCACATATTGCACACAGAGACACATCCGCAGATACACACATACAGATCTTCACACAAGCACACACCGATACCCAAACACTGACACATGCATCGATCTACATACTGATACATGTGCACAGATCCATACACACACAAATTGATACACGTGTACAGATCCTCAAAAACTGACACAGGTACATATCCACACAATGACACATCCACACACTCACCCGCTCTCTGAGTCTAGCTTTCCCTTGACTCCCCTGGGCCTGGTGAGACTGGCTTCAAATGAACATCCCTGCAGGTTGCAGCACTGTCTCCCAATATCATGTGCTAAGAATAACCAGTGGTTTTATGAGGGCAAGAAGGGCCCTATGCAGGGGTGTATTTACCGCGAGGCTGACAAGGCATTAGCCTTTGGCGGCACTTTTTGGGGGGGCGGCAAAAAAGCTGCCCCCCAATAGCCCTGGCAAATGCCTTGCCAGCCTCTTGTCCTGGGGGGCCCAGGAACTGTCCGACTGGCCACCTCAGGGCCCCCCGAGGCTGGCAGTGGCGGCACTTTCTAGGCGGGCGGCGAGGGATCACTGATCCTCCTGTTCAGCTCCCTCGAGCTCTCCGCAGTGATGCCGGAGCTGGAATGACAACACTCCGGCCCCGGCATCACTATGTGGCGCTCGAGGGAGCTGAACAGGAGGATCAGTGCTCCCTCGCCGACTGCAGTGACCGACCGGCTGCAGCCCCACTGGACCCCAGGGGAGAATCCACCCCAGCACTCCATAGGTAGGGATACTGGGGGGATTAAATGTTTTTTTTTAAATGTGAGTGTGTGTGTGTGTGTGTGTGTGTTAGTGTGTGTCTGTTAGTGAATGTGTTAGTGTGTGTGTGTGTGTGTGTGTGTCTGTTAGTGAATGTGTTAGTATGTGTGTGTCTGTTAGTGAGTGTGTTAGTGTGTCTGTGTCTGTTAGTGAGTTTGTTACTATGTGTGTGTCTGTTAGTGTGTGTGTGTCTGTTAGAAAGTGTGTTACTAAGTGTGTGTCTGTTAGTGTGTGTGTGTTAGTAACTGTGTATGTCTGTTAGTGACTGTATGTGTCTGTTAGTGAGTGTGTGTCTGTTAGTAAGTATGTATGTTGTCTGTTAGTGAGTGTGTTAGTGTGTGTGTGTCTGTTAGTATGTATGCATGTCTGTTAGTGAGTGTAGATGCGTGTCTGTTAGTGAGTGTGTGTCTGTTAGTGACTGTGTGTCTGTTAGTGACTGTGTGTCTGTTAGTGAGTTTGTTACTATGTGTGTCTGTTAGTGTGTGTCTGTTAGAAAGTGTGTTACTATGTGTGTGTCTGTTAGTGACTGTGTATGTCTGTTAGTAAGTGTGTATGTGTGTCTGTCAGTGAGTGTGTATGTCTGTTAGCTAGTGTATGTGTATCTGTCAATGAATGTATGTGTCTGACACTGAGTGTATTTGTGTCTGTCAGTGAGTGTGTATGTGTATTTAGAAGGCGGAGCAGGGCAGGGGGTGTCTGATTTTTGCCTAGGGCAGCACAAAACTTGGATACACCACTGGCCCTATGGCACCTGCAACTCTAACCTTTTTATTTTTCATTTTTGTCTACTCCATTTTACCTTTATGTTTGTTTTACTGGTACACTGGGTTGTTATATATATATGTATGTTTTTTCGTCTTGTTTATTTTTTTCCATGACTGTGGTTTTTTTGAGAACCACTTATATGCTTATGGAATCTATCAAACACTTTACTATTAATATCTTTGCATTATCTGCTGACTTTTTCATGATGTCATTATCTTACAAATATAGTGTGGTTTATTTCTTTGACTTACAAATGTCTTCTGAAATCTCTATACCACCATGAAAACACTGATTGACAAAAAATAAAAGAAAACACCACTTACTGAAACAGTGTCCACACAGATGATATCTGCAGCTTCGATGACTAGGGGGAAATAACATGGGATCATGTAGCTCCGTGCATTAAGGATAGGGAAATGTTTGTCTGATGTACCCATTAGACCAACTACTCCAGCACTACACTGGTTAAACAATCAAGAGATACACTGAAAGCTTAAACTTGATGGACTTGATGTTTTTTAACAAGCATTTTAAATGGGCGCTCCATGAACTACAAAAGTTTAATTTAATGAGTTTAGTTTAACAGTTTTGGTGTATAGATCATGTCCAAGCACTCTCACTGCTCGATTCACTGCCATTTAGGAGTGAAATTACTTTTATTTCTGTTTATACAGCCCTAGCAACACCTCCCCTTGCACTGACTGACACAACCTGCATGAAAAAAAATTAACTGAGCAGGAGAGAATACGTTCTAAATTAAACACACTTTGCAGTAAGGAATGCTAAAATCCTAACACTTCTTTTTCAGGAAGTGTGTGGTTAGGCTGGGAGACCTATTTTTTTTTCTCCAGATTTTCATAGCCTTTGATATGTCATTGGTAAAGACTACAGATATGAAGTCCACCGACAGCTGATCAAGGCATTGTGCAACTGCTAGCATATGCCAAAATGTTAGGAATTTATGGATCCCATGTAAGTTATCTAGGACAGGGCAACTGTGAAAGCAGCTTTTCATTCACAGTAATCACATTCGCAAGAGGAGACCTAAGTGGAGAATTTAATAGCATTTTTAACCATTCTCAGTATTCTGTGAAAATCCCTATTTAGGTTTCTTTACTTTGCTCACACTTTGTAAGGCTCCAAAGATGTAACTTATCATCAGCTGCGCATTAATAGAGAAGGGGGACCTTTGAGCCAGTCCACCATGCATCATAAGAGATTTGCGAGACCCCAGCTCTATTGCTCTAACTCGCGTGTGTATATTGTGGGTCATCGACCAGCCAACAGGCAAATACCCTTATTTCTTTTCTGTTGCTTACCTTCCTTCTAGGTTATACATTTACGCTGCTGATTTTATTAGCAGAAAGGCTCTTTAAAAAATATGTTGTCAAATACCTTTAACCTTTATATATCTTGCATATCCTTTTAATCTCTAATGTTTAAGCCTTCTGATGCAGGTCTCCACATCAATTTGTACTGTGTACTAAACATGGATCTAACTGCAGCTGTAAATACAGACAAAATCTATACTGAGATCCCGTATCTGAACCAATGTCAACAGGAGGTCCCAAAGCAAACTCTATTTCCAGAACTGATATATGAGAAAAAAAAAGTTAATTAGTAAAGAGGTTATTTAGTGAATATTTGTTTAATGCCATGATTATAAAATTAGAAGCTGTGTTATCTAGTATGCTGTAACATGAATCTTTTATTTTTACAGGTGCTGGGGGTTTTACAAGAAAATTATGAGTAACAGAAATGTAACAACAAAGGTTTGGTAGTTGTTGAAAATAAATACCGAAACCATAGGGAGTATAGCCTTGCAGCATAACCAAAATGAATAGACATGAGAATGCTCAACCAGAAAATGCAGATATTGTGGTGTAAGCAGAAGCACAAGTGTGCATGCAAATAGTCAGTTATGACATTCACAAAAGAGGAAGTTGGCAACAGCCGTTAACAGTCTTCAAATGCCGAGAGAACTAAGAGATCATTGCCAAGTGACGTTTCCTGTGTAAAAAATGAAAGGCATTGATTTGTCTCATTGTTTGGTACCTGCTTGTTTTTTGTAACCTTTGCTACATGACCTTGACTCCTCCTCTTGGCAGATCTCTGCTATATTCTGTGCCTGTGACCATATATTGATCCTCAGCTTACAAGCACTGACCAAGGCACCTCAAAGTTGTATTCTTTCCACTATAGTGCCCTCTGGTCCCCCCATTCCTCACGACCCCCCTCTGGCATATAAAAGGGTTAAAAACCTTCTAACACTTACTCGATTCCAGCACCAATGTCATCCTGGGATGGCAATGCGACATCATCCGACAGGGGGTCTAATGCACATGCATTGCAAGCTTAAATGCTTTCCTATGTGAATGTTACGGAAGCTGGATGTTCTCATGCAGAGACTCTTTTTAAAAAAATTTTTTACTACTCTTCACATGCACTTGCTTCGGTATGAAAACTTAAAGGAGCACTATAGGGTCAGGAACACAAACATGTATCCATCTAGCCCCCCTGGGCTCCTCAGGCCTCCGTAAATATAGCAAAATCTTACTGTATTCAAACCAGAAGCTGTAGATCTGCATGCTGTTTGCATAAAAAAAAAAAAAAATAGGCAGTCTGCTGACATCATCAGAAGTGGTAGTCTGATCCAATCACAATGCTTCCCCATAGGATTGGCTGAGACTGACAAGGAGGCAGATCAGGGGCAGAGCCAGCACAATTCAAACACAGACCTGGCCAATCAGCATCTCCTCATAGAGATGAATTGAATCAATGAATCTCTATGAGGAAAGTTCAGTGTCTGCGTGCAGAGGGAGGATATACTGAATATTTGGATGCATTTTAGGCTGCCATGACCCAGGAAGGATCTCTAACAGCCATCTAAGGAGTGGCCAGTGAAGTTATCACTAGGCTGTAATGTAAACACTGCATTTTCTCTGAAAAGACAGTTTACAGCAAAAAGCCTGAAGGTAATGATTCTACTCACCAGAACAAATTCAATAAGCTGTAGTTGTTCTGGTGACTATAGTGTCCCTTTAAGAGTGATGTAGGGGAACAACACTGGTGTGCACTGGCTGACAATGAAATTAGTTTAGGTAAAGCTGACTTAGCGCAATATGCAAATACTCTTGCCTCTTCAGTCTCTCTAACACTGTGGCTTGTTCCCTTTCTTCTACACTCCCTACATACACTTTTTCTCTGTCCCAGACTGTATAACAGGAGCTTCTGTCTGCTAGTAAGAAGGTTAGGAGAGGAGTGAAACAGTGAGTGCTAGGGGACAATCCTTACAAAAGCATAGTGCTAGCGCATCATTAGATGCATTTATGCCAAGCTCAGGGTACTGGTTGGTCATCCTGCATGATTGGCAGGCAGCCTGATGTGTATAACTGCCAGGCTGACCTTCTAATTCTTTGTGCAGACACGCCCCCCTTTTTTGGCATGTTTGACTATTTGGGCAGTTTTGGTTAACGTGATTCACGCCCACCGAAATCCTGCTTCAGGTGACACTGCTGTTAGGGGTATAGGGTTTATTTGAAATATGAAAGCGAGATATTAGCATAAGGTATTTGTTTTCTGATAGCTATACCCTGTGAGTTTCCCTCCAGCACCACCTCCACCAAATACATGACACTTGGGAGGTATAACTGTTTCAGTGTTTTCTGTCAAAAAGATTCTGTAATTAAGCCCATCATAACTGTCAGCACCAGGCCCAATGGGGTTGTATAGCAAGAACTTCTGCCTGCTAGCAAGAAGGTTAGGATAGGAACGGACCAGGGAGTGCTAGCGGGCAGTCCTTAGAAAGCGTAGAGCTAGCGCATCATTAGACACATTAATGCCAAGCTCAGAATGCTGTCTGCACAGATTGCTCTTGGTTGGTCATCCTGCATGATTGGCAGGCAGCCTGATGTGCATTCATGCCAAGCTGACCATTCAATGTTTTGTACAGACATGCCCTCTTTTGGGGCATGTTTGTCCCTTTGGGTGCTTCTGGTTATGTGATTCACATCAGTGGCCCACCCTTTTACCCCGACAACCGAAATCCTGCTTCACCGGACACTGCTGTTAAGTGGAATGGATTTACTTGAAAGATGAAAGCGAGAGATTAGCATAGGGTATGTGTTTTCTGATAGCTATGTCCTGTGAGTTTCCCTCCAGCACCACCTCCACCAGATACATGACGCTTGGGAGGTATGAGTGTTTCAGTGTTTTCTATCGATAAGATTCAGTAATTAGGCCCATCATAATTGTCAGCACCAGGACCAATGGACTCTTAATCCGGCCCTGCTCAGTAGTCATACAGTTTGCTAAAACATAGTTTCAATATCTATAATCTCAATATAGATATTTGCATAACTAAGTGATTTTCTGACCTCAGTTTACTTATAAAACAATGTGTACCTCTGTGTAATTACCGTATTTATCGGCATATAACACACACTTTTTCTCCCTGAAAATAGGGGAGAAATCGTGGGTGCGTGTTATACGCCGGCCCTTTAAATTCTGCAGCCGCCTGAGCGCTCTGTCAAGAGCGCTCAGGCGGCTGCAGTTGGTACTCACCTTCCCTGTAGCGTGGCCGAGCCGCTCTGCAGTCCGCGGTGGCCGGCCGGACTGATAGGAAGGTACACGCTCAGTGTGCACCTTCCTGTCAGTCCGACCGGGTACAGGAAACAGAAACTCCTGTTCCGTTCCTATCACTCCGGCCGGCTGGCCACCGCGGACTCCAGAGCGGCTCGGCCACGCTACAGGGGAGGGGGGAGTAAGAAGGGGGGAGTGGGGAGTAGAGAGGGGAGGGAGTAGAAAGGGGAGAGGGGGGGTAAGAAGAGGAGGGGGTAACAAGAGGGGAGGGTAAGAAGAGGGGGAGTAAGAAAGGTAAGAGGGAGAGGGAATTAAGAAGAGGGGAGGGGAAGTAAGAAAGGGGGTAAGAGGAGGGGAGTAAGAAAGGGAGGTAAGAAGAGGGGGAGGGAGTAAGAAGGGGGTAAGAGGGGGAGGGGGAAGTAAGGGGGAGTAAGAAGGGGGGGGAGTAAGAAAGTAAGAAGAGGGGGAGGGGGGAGTAAGAAAGTAAGAAGTTCTTTATTTGAAATTTAAAGGACCACTCTAGGCACCCAGACCACTTCAGCTTTATGAAGTGGTCTGGGTGCCAGGTCCCTCTAGGATTAACCCTTTTTTTATAAACATAGCAGTTTCAGAGAAACTGCTATGTTTATACTGAGGGTTAATCCAGTCTCCAGAGCCTCTAGTGGCTGTCTCATTGACAGCCGCTAGAGGCGCTTGCGTGCTTCTCACTGTGAAAATCACAGTGAGAGCACGCAAGCGTCCATAGGAAAGCATTGTAAATGCTTTCCTATGCGACCGGCTGAATGCGCGCGCGGCTCCTGGGGGAGGGGGAGGGAGAAGTAAGAAGAGGGGGGAGTAAGAAAGGGGGGTAAGAAGTTCTTTATTTGAAATTTAAAGGACCACTCTAGGCACCCAGACCACTTCAGCTTTATGAAGTGGTCTGGGTGCCAGGTCCCTCTAGGATTAACCCTTTTTTTTATAAACATAGCAGTTTCGGAGAAACTGCTATGTTTATACTGAGGGTTAATCCAGCCTTCAGAGCCTCTAGTGGCTGTCTCATTGACAGCCGCTAGAGGCGCTTGCGTGCTTCTCACTGTGAAAATCACAGTGAGAGCACGCAAGCGTCCATAAGAAAGCATTGTAAATGCTTTCCTATGCGACCGGCTGAATGCGCGCGCGGCTCCTGCCGCGCATTTGCATTCAGCCGATGACGTCGCGAGCAAGGAGGAGAGGAGAAATACAGCTCCCCGCCCGGCGCTGGAGAAAGGTAAGTGTTTAACCCCTTCCTCTCTGCAGAGCCCGGCGGGAGGGGGTCCCTGAGGGTGTATAACACGCACCTCATTTTAAGAAGGAAATTTCAGGGGGAAAAAACTTAAAGGACCACTGTAGTGCCAGGAAAACATACTCGTTTTCCTGGCACTATAGTGGTCCTTTAAGTTTTTTTTCCCTGAAATTTCCTTCTTAAAATGAGGTGCGTGTTATACGCCGGTGCGTGTTATACGCCGATAAATACGGTATGTGGTTAATTCTCAGTGACAAAAGGGAAGAAAATGCTTCAAACTGCAAGTTGATGAACTTCTGTATATTATAGACTGGACCAGGATTTCTATGGGGATTATATATTGTAGTGAATCGAAAACATAATTGAAAATATTTGGCCAACAGAGAACATTTTCAAAAACATATACAAATCTGTTAAATTTCTAGCTCATATATTTGTTCCAAAAAATGATTGGTTTTGTGAACAAACCCCAAAATGTTGCAGTTTCTTTATTACATACACAGTAAATAATATCTGATGGGTGATATAAAATATAACCTCTTTTGTGCAAAGTCTAACTCAACCCTTGTTTCAGTTGACATCAAAGAAGAACTGTCACACGTGAGATTTTTGTACAATGCAGTGCATAGTATAACATAGCTATGGGTTATGCTATTTTCTGTCTTCTAAAATTCTCCCTTTTTATTTTTTTAAAATTTACACTGTTTTCTGGTCTGTCTTGGCATAGCCAAGGGACACCTTGCAAATATGTATGTGAAAAGTATTTTGCAAGTTTATATTTTTTATTTGTTTGCTCCATTACTCATCCTAGTAAACACTTCTTTAGCCTTTATTACGGTTAGGGAATGAGTAATGTCACTTCCCTATTTCATTGGAATACGATGGTAGTACGCAAATGATTATTAAATGATGTTATGTAGCTGTGTAAATCTGCAATAAGAATCCAGTGGGAAAATGCAGCATGTCAAGTTTCTTTTTGTGTAATCTGATGTTTTTAGCACAAGGTTTCCATCTACTTAGTGGAGAGATTTAGTTTGTACTGTGTCATCGTTCAGTACACAACCTGGAATCTAGCCAGCCTGCTGATGGCAGACCATCTGTATAGTCTTCTAACAGTTTATCTTAATTTAATGGCTGGCATCAAAACAGTCTGCATTTGGGAAACGTATTGTGAACTCAGTAATGTGGAACCGGAGACAAATCAGGTCATGTACATAATGCAAGGAGAAAAGACAACATGCAAGAAAAATTAGGTTACAGATTAGTGCATCTCCTGATCCAATTTTATACACAGTTCATGGTAATTATAGGACTACATATTTGGATCATGTGGATAATCAAGTGTGTGAAGCGTGATGTTTCCAGTACAAATTGTGGAAGTAGTTTATGAGATAGCTGAATCTCTACTAGTATCATCCTATCCGCACAATAGAACTAAATCAAAAAGAAGTCTTTTGGTACAAAACTATTAGTTTAATTTACTAAAACTAGGTGATATCGCTGTAGTTTTCCTTGTAAGTCACATTATTCGATCTTGTTCCTACCTCACCCCAGGTTCCCTGGGGAGGCTGATCTCAGATCTCCTTCTCCATATGCAATTAAATGATATGTCATGAATACTATCATGAATTGTAAGATGAGATCTGAGCATAATTCATTCTATTCGGAAGAGCATCTTAAGTGGTGTAAACAGCAGAGGGCTAGAATCTTTTGGCCTGGGGTGCAAGTACAAATGAATAGCTTTGTGCGCCAAATTCACTGTTCTCTTAGTGGATGGTGAATTTAACAGGTGGAGGCTGCTGGTATTTCAAGGTGTGAATTCATATATCATTGCCAACTCTACATGTATGACATTTGCAGTGTGAGCAAGCATTCAAATAGATCTGTGCTTTCCTTACAGACACAGACTGTGCTTGCATTACCACCAATAACATTTGGAGTGTATTATTAATCTAATGAGCAGTGTGTCATTTCACCCAATGATCACTTGCCAACACTAACAGTCACACCATATATATTGATCATAGTTTGGCAGGTGGATCAGCACAGATATTGCAGTCTCCTGAGAAATATCCCAGCCAATTATTATAAAATCACACAACCAACCAAAGCACAAACCATAAATTCTCGGCAAGCAATAGCCCTTCAAAATATTTGCCTGCCAACTCACTCCTGTAGTACTCTCCCAACAAACATCCCAACACGCTATCCCTTCCCCACTTAAACAAGTGTCTCTGTTGTTTGGGGGGCATGATAACGGTAAGATCTGAAATATGTTTAATGAACTTTACATATCTGAATATTAAACGTTTTTATATTAGTTAAAATTAATTTCATTTCAAACTACGTTCAGACAGGAACTGAGGGCCCCTACCTAAGCCATAGTATAACAGACTTTCATTGTATGTCGGGGGTCACCACATATGGTTCTTGTTAAGAATAAAGGATGAAGGCCTGTTGATAATAACCTTTAACCTAGCTTTGCAAGCCAGATTCCCATTTCTGAAAGCATTCATGTAACGGTCCTTTTGTGTGTAACTTCTATTTTACCGCCTAAAAATAACATATGGCTTTAAATATAGATTTCAAATGGTACTTTTTATGATAACCAATTATTTTAAAGCATAAGGCAACCTTATGGGTACACCTTCTTAGTAACTCAATTTAGACATATACAAACTATTGCAGCTGGGGGGGCGTGGCCTAACTACCAAAGCGGACAGTCGAATGGCCTCTGAGCTCTAGAGTACCAGAGGGGAAAAATCGTATAAATTCACCAACCAACGCTTCCAAAAATCACTGGGAGACCCCAACACCTGCCCCATGGGACATAAAACGAAAAAAACAAAAGCTGACCACCCCCGGCCCCGGCAGGGCATGAGTATCGGTGATCTATGGTGGCAGGCACATGGCATCCACGAGCCCAATATGGCGGCCCTCCATGGAGGCTGCTCTGACATGTCAGATGGAACGTTGGATGAAGCAGAGGAAGACCTCATGCCAACACCGGTGTTGCCAGTGAAGGCCCGCCCAGCACCGCCACCAACGGGAACAGACGCCGCACCAGCGACACTGACGGCTATCAAGGAGCTCATGGTGGACCTCCACCAGAAAATATCAGTGGATGTGGCCATGATAAGGGAAGGCCTGTGGGGCCTGACTTGCCATCTCAGAGTAGGGGAGGGTATCTCACAAGAGCACGTTCGGGGGCAGTCACCTTACAGCTTTGAAGGGATGTCACTAACCTTCTATGCGGATCTCTCTGGGGGGACTCTGGCCCAGTGGCGATCACTTTGCGAATTCACATCCCTCCTGTGAACAAAGAATATCAGCTACCGCTGGAGCCAAGCCCACACGCTGCTCATCTCACAAGGAGACTCCCCCATCTCCATCCACGACCAAGCTGAAGCGGAAATGCACCTACGAGCTCTGGGTCTTCCTCCTGACTCTCCAGGCCCAACAGTATCAGCTGCGGGACACTCGAACCCTCACGGCTGGGACCTGGCAGCCACCCGGGACTTTGTGCCTAGACGCACCATTTCGAACTCTCATGTCAGGGTCACAAATTTACCTTCTATAGGGCACAGCAGCCACTACCATTGTAGCATGTACCACATATGAACCACTTTACTAATTCCCCACTCCAGGGCAGAATGCACCAAATGTCCCCCGACAGTCACCCACACAATGTTTCCCCCCCTCAACGCCTCAAGGTAATTCAGGCGCGATAAGCTCACCTTATGGCCAGCACAACGGGTATCACTCTGACTATCGGAAACTAAGAGATAGCCATAACGACATCCACTTAGCCTCACATCCATATGTTCCCCTATCCATTAGAAGTCCTTACCGATCCAAGTTCCACCGCGAGCACAAAACAGCGGATACACGACCGATAGGGTCATATGAACACCCCACTACAGACACCGCTACTCGAGACGTTTATAGCAGGGAGATGAGCACACTACACAGGATCCATTTTCAGCACAAGTAAGCAGCCATGCTACACAGGAGGATTCCTGAGACAGTTTCAATCTTTCAGCTTACTTTGTAGCATCTGAAGGGATCCCTTAGATAGAACATACTACAAAAAAACAGGTTGGATTACATCTCTGAATTTTTACCCACTTTCAGACTTTACATATTTACTTAATGTGAGCTAGACTTTCAAGCTCTTTGTCTTTTGTTTTTTTGGGGGGTTTTTTTTCTCTCTTTTTTTTAAAGCTTTTAGAAGCATTCAATATGTATTTTTTCCTAAGGAATTTTAACTTGCTTGTTTTTTTATTCAGAATAAAGGATTTTTTTTTACTTAAAGCTATATGTCCCTCTGAATTATTTTCTGTTTCTGGGTAGTAATATTGTACATATAGGAAATACTAAGGATATTTCCCATTAAGAGCTGCATTGGGATACCAGCACATTTTTTTTATATATATACCACCACCCATAATATTCAAAAAAATATATACATTAACAAGTGGTATTTATAGTATTCTAAATTTGAACACCTTAGGTGATCAGCCCAAAGGCTACCTATATGTAACTTCTTTTTCCCCTATGTTTTTATATTTACTCTAGCCACAATTGACTATTCAAATTATTTTTAATTTGAATTTTGATATTGTAAAGGTCTATGGAAAGACCACAAAATTAACAAAATTACCAGGGTACTAAAAACTATTCGGCCCCACCCCAAGATAGATATTATAGGGTTAATTAGAGTAATCCTATGGTATGCTATAATTGCAACCAAGAAGGTCATGTTAGGAGATATTGTTCTAATATGAAGAAAAACCTTACCTAGTAAAAGGGAAAGAAAATTGTATTTTCTCAGACCATAAGAATCTACAGAGAGTGGCAGCTGTAGAAATGAGGTTACACCTTCAACCCCCCTCACATATCAAAACCATACAAAGAGTGTATTCGTTTGTTAAATGCCATTGAAAAAAAGGTGGATGCAGTCACAATTTCACAAGTGAAATTTGCATACCCCATAAATAAATAGGGATGTGTAACCCCTAGTTATCATAGAGTTGCATGTGTTCCATTAAACTTAAAAGGGATTTTGATATTAAGCTTTAATTTTTAAAGGCAAGCATATGTTAAGAGACATTGCTGCTCCTTTGTCTAATACAACTCTGTTATATTTCCCTCTATTCTTCCATAAATATATGGTCATACATCTTCACTTAGAGGTATATCAGTCCAAGGCACAGTGCCCTGTTGTGGTTCCTAGTGTCTCTAGTGTCCCAATAGCGCGTTCTTCTGTCCTTTTGGTATTTTTGGTATTTGACCCGGCTTGTTATCGACTATTCTGTGTTCTGGTTACCCTGACTCAGCTTTGTTCCACGTGATTCTGTATTTCTGACTTTCCTTGACCTTGGCTTGTTTTTGAATTTTTTTGTAGTTTTCTCTATATTCCAGCCACTCTAAGGACCAGTTTAGGGACTTTCTATCTGTCTCTTTTTCTACTGGTGTGTTTTCACTCTGCTTGTTGGGTTAATCATTACAACAGAGTCTGTGGATCTTTGACTGAGAACTTAATCACTTGGGGCTGTGAGCCAAAAGTGTTTTTATAAGAAAGGTGTCAGGAGCAGCTAGAGGAATTAATTCCTGCCTGGAAAAAGGATCAGTCAGAAGAGGTGATATCTGCCTGTCCAGTGGACAGGTGGCAAGAACTTAACCTGAAGAATTGTGGTGATGGTGGTGGTCTCTGGTGAGAAAGGAGAAGGGATGAATGAGACAGCAGGACAGGACTGGATCCCTGTCACCCTGTTCCCATTTTAATAGCCTAATAATTAGAGTAATACAACACACAATAAAATGTTGTCACATCTGTTTATTTGTCTTCCCTTCATCCTCATATAAAGCTAATTAGTGTGCTGCTGTCACTTAAGTTTTTCATAAAAACAGACTCTTGAAATTTGAATGCAATCAAAATATATCATACATCAAAATACCGACTACTTTTTCTCATGGTCAAGATTACTGTTTTTATGTAGAATGTGGCAATGTGAGTATTTTCTATCTTCACATCTTACTATTCCACATTGGTCAGCATAAGGGATTGCTGATGGAAACAGATATCTTCTTGGACCATGTGCTACAGATACGTATATTCTTGAATCTTACAGAACCCATATTTTGTAGTCTAATGCAGGATGCGGCTCCTGGTAAATGAATCAGGAATATATATTTACCTTTACCCTTTCTGCAACTGTCATGTAAGCACCATAAGCATGTGCAAGGGGCATATCAGACCCATGAGAGGTTGGCTTATCTTTTTAGGATGTTGAAGAAACCAAAACTCTGCTCTCTCGATATATTAGTTTTCCAAAAGAAAAAAATATTTTGCTTTTCACTAACTCAAAAGCAGAGTATAGAATATTTGAATACAGTCCTAATCTCAACAGATGAGGAAAGGGATTTAGGGGTATATATTTCAGATGAATTAAAGGTATGCAGACAGCGTAATAGAGCAGCAGTAAATGTTAGCAGAATGCTTGGTTGTATAGGGAGAGGTATTAGCAGTAGAAAGAGGGAAGTGCTCATGCCATTATACAGAACACTGCTGAGACGTCACTTGGAGTATTGTATGCAATACAGGAGACCGTATATCCAGAAGGATACTGATGGCCTCCAGTTCAGTAATATTCTTGGGTTTGCGTGCTGCAACCACCTTCTTCAAATTCCACCAGACATTTTATATTCAAGTCAGGTGACTGTGATGGCATCTTTAGAATTTTCCAGGACTTCTTCTGCAACTAAGCCTTAGTGGAATTTAAGGTAAGCTTGAGATCATTGTCACGTTGGAAGGTCCAATGATGCCCCAAGTTTCAGCATCCTCAAAGACTGCATGACGTTTTCTCCTAGGTTTGGCTGATACTGCAATGAATCCATCTTTCCTTCTACACACTGCAGGATCCCAGTGTTAGCAGATGCAAAGCTACCCCGAGCCACCACCTTTCTTACCTGTAGGCACAGTGTTCTTTTCAGTGTATGCATCATTCTTTTTCCTCCAGACATACCGCTGATCTTTTGGACCTGAAAAGTTACAGTTTTGTTTCATCGCAGAACAAAATCCCCAAACGTCTGTGGATTATTACTATGGTTTTGAGCATATTAGAGCCAACTTTTCTTGTGCTTTTGAGCCATATTGGAGTTCTGGCATATATGCGTCTTACTGTGCTCACTGAAACCTCAGTGCGTGTTGCCACCAAGTCTTGCTGCAGGTGTTTTGCAGTCACTCAAGGGTTTTTCACAACCTGCCTTCTCAGAAATCTGGTTGCAGCCATTGATAGCTGCCATTTTCTTCCACGTCCAGGTAGTCCAACAACTTTTCCTTCAACTTTGAACTTGCGAACTATGCTTCGAACAGTGTCTCTAGGAACATTCCGTGCCTTCGCTATCTTTTTGTATCCTGTTCCTTGCTTGTGAAGGGCAATGATCTTTCCATTAATATTGTGGACCATTCGTTTGACTTAGCCATATTTCTAAAATGCAGTCAGACGTGATACTCAACAAACTGCTAACCAGTTCAAGTATTTCAAGTGTTCCTACTCAAGCACACCTGGTGCAACTAATGAAGCCCTTTATTCGTTGCATCAAATGTGCTTGAGACAACACCAGTTTTGCATATTTGTGCTGTTGTGAGAGATTCAGGGGGTTGAATAATTTTGAGAGTGGAGAAGTCCTTATAAGTTGAATTTTCAGTTGAATTTAAGGAAACCACTTAATGCATTTGTTGTGTTGAGCTTTTTCAGTTGCTTTTGTTTGATTTGGTCATTGCTAACAGCAGAAAGTCTGTACATTTTGACAATAAACCTGATTTTCAATGGGGATTCAATAATTTTGATTACAACATTATCTGCCGTCACATTCTATGTTTCTGTGTAAATGAGTATTTTTTAAATAAGTAATTTTTTCACAGTGCTCGTGTCGATGTAACGCGTTGCACACGCCTATGATAAGTAGACAAGTTACGGTATCCATTAAGTATAAAACATGTTGTAGCTACCTTTATTTGCTGGATTCAAAAACACACTTTTCAAAAACATGACAGATCTATTTTAAGCTTTTTACATCTTAGCGCCTAGGATGGGTGCGGACATCTAGTGCTTCTAGAGTTGAAATTGTATTTGTATAACCAATAACTATTTGCTTTGATGTCACAAGTGTGAGCAATATAAAAATAAGGTACTTGGCTTTTGCCAATAGGTTATGCAATTAAGTAGCTTAAATTGCAGTGTATGTACACAGCACAGTTTATAAAAGGGATTAGGTATTTTTATTGCTGTATTGCTGTATTGCTGGTGTTTTTGTTGATGAAATCACTGGACATGTGATTTTAGTACTAGCAATATATAATGTTAAACCCACCAAAAATACATTATTGTGCTCAGATATGGGAATTTTCAGAGGATCTGCCTCCATGACAATTTAAACAACAGCTTTGAACTAATGTCACTGGTTTTAATTAAGAGATTTGTATCTTAAAAAACGCTTGCTGGAAAATACACCATTGCAATTGTATAGAATATAAAGGATACTGACATGGCTATGCACCCCTATAGTGTGATTTTTTTCTTTGGGAGGGGGGAGGGAGGAGTTACAATTGAGTTTCAAATGTTAGGTAACAACTATGTTTAAATTTGTCTATTTTGGTCAAAATATTAAATTCACTTTGCTTTCACTATGAATTCCTTACAATTCACACTTTATACAGAGTTATAAGACTCAAGCTCTAAATGTTCCCACTATTAAAAAAAAAAAGAAAAAAGACTTTCACCTTTTGGGATTATTTGCATACATGACTAATAAAATTGTCATTGTCCCCGAACTATTGGATTTAAATATGGGACTTTTTGGGGATTTAATATACGTATTAAATCTGTTTGAAATGGACTTCTGTATAATTAATATGCTTTTACTGAGAAATAATCTACTGCAGATTTTATTTTAGGTGATCAAGGGAAATTTAGATACTTACGACTTAATTCAGCAAAATGCTACCTTTTCTTGAAAAATACGTTTGAAATGTAAGTATAATCAGTGGTGTAGTTTGGATTTGTGCTAGGCATGATGAAACTCAGGCACCACACCAATATAAATGTGTCCTGCCCCATCCTGTCAAGGAAACGCATCTACCTGTTTAAGAAGAACATGCAGTTTGACTGAAAGACACCCACGGACACACTCATTGTTTGAAGTCATATTTCTTCTCTTTCTTCCCCAAGTCCCTTTTGTGGGTCTTCACTCCAGCCACCTTGTGTGTTTCTTTTTCCCTTCCCCTCTATGAGTCTCTTTCTTCCCTAGCCCCTCTATATGTCTCTTTCTCCCCACAGTCCATCTGTGGGTCTCTTTCTGCCTACCAGCCCCTCTGTTTCACTCTTTTCCCCTCAGCCCATCTGTGTGTCTTTCTTTCCTGCAGCCTCTCTTTGTGTCTCTTTCTCTACAGTTCCCCTATCTATCTCTTTCTCCCCAACCTCCTCTGTATCTCTTTCTTCCTTCCAGCCCCTTTCTATGTCTTTTTCTCCCCTCAGCACCTCTGTGTGTCTTTCTCCCTCTCCCCAGTCCCTCTGTGTGTCTCTTTCTACCCCCTCACATACCCATTGTGCATCTCTCACCCCCCCAACAGCCCCACTGTAGACTCCCTCGCCCCCTCCAGAGCCCCACTGTGTATCTCTTTCTTCCCACTCACAACCACACTGGGTATATATTACTCCCCAACAATCCCTGTATGTGGCTCTTTCTCCACCTCCCCTATCCCTTTGTGCTGTTCTCCACTTATCCCCCCTCCCCGTTGTTTGTCTCTTCCCCCTTACCTTAGCTCCTTGTAGTGTGGCCAAGTGGACCGCAGTAGAGGATGTTCTGTATCCTTTACCTGGTCTGACAGGAAGCTGTTTATTGCTCTCAGTGAGCAATTTCAGTCAGACCAGGTACAGGAGGATACAGAATATTCTCTACCGTGGTCCGTGCAGCCATGCTACATAAAGTGACTGGTAGTAGGGGAAGCGCTCTGCGCTCACATTTAGCCAATCACCCAAAGACCGGTGCTCCATAGGTGGACACCCGTGCCGCTTTATGGCTGCGCTGGCCCTGCCCAGAATTTCTGTGATTGTCCAATTACGGACTTCCCAAAGCAGCTTTAGGAGAAGTATTTGCAAGGCAGATTATATGGCAATTGCCTGTCTGTTGAGTTTAGCTCCAGTGAGCTAAACAAACCAGTAACAGGACCTGTTGTCTGCTTGAAAGCCATGGCGGTGTAACCAGGTTAATTTAAAAAAAAGTGTATGTTTTTATTGAAATCTCTACTTTTTCAAGGGGGCGTGGCCGACAGTGAAACTGAGTGGACGTCTTCTCACAGAGCTCCGCTCGGACCCAGAGCAAAACACGGGAAAAAACCACAATACCGTGGAAATTCTACCCGGGAGACAGACACCCCCAAAGCAGAGAGAATGGGGAAGAAAAATAAAAGGCACCAAGGTTCAGTCAAGCACCAAGGTTCAGTCAACAGCCTGACATCAGACTAGCTTTCGAGAGGCCTGTGAACTCACAGAGACCTAAGATGGCGTCTAAGGCCTACTGCATATCCGAGGCATCTGAAGCCTCCCTGGAAGAGGAAGACTCATTACCCTCTCCTCGATCCTCCGTCATGGAGTCTGAGGAAGATGAGGCACCTGCCACGAAAGGCGACATAAAAAGGCTTCTGGTAGAGATGAGGCAGATCTGGAGGGACGACCTCCAGAAAGTGCAGACAGAGGTGGAGGAGGTACGACACAAAGTCAAAAGCCTAGAAACAAGAGAAACCTCCAGGGACGAAAAAATACAGACCACAGACCGAGACATACAAGAGCTTACCTCACAGGTAAAGCAATTGAGACGCGCAATCACCACAATGGAGGTCAGACACAGGCGGAAAAACCTACGCCTCAGAGGCATCCCCGAAAAGGTGAACAACACACAACTCCTGCCTTACGCTCACAGCCTCTTGACAGTCATGGGCATTACCGACAACCCAGATCACTTCGGCATTCAGAGTACAGAAGTCTGCGGCAGCACCCAACGCAGCACCTAGAGACGTCATTGTGCTGACCCGGGACATCTCCGCGAGATCCGCCATACTGACAAAATCCAGAGAAATGGGGACGGTATCAATTGAGGGCCACGGGATAGCTGTCTACCCAGATACACCATTCTCCATCCTCACGGAGAAGAGACAACTGGCACCTATAGCCAGGAAACTAAGAGACACTAATATCAGGTATTGCTGGGGCATGGATGGGTCCCTCCTCACAGAAATTGAGGGAGAGAGCTGCACACTTACCTCGGGGAATGACCTGGAGCTCTTCCTACAAAGGGCCGGCCTGACAAACATGCCACAGCAAGGGACCTCACCTTCCACCAAGAATCCAGGGGACCCAGAGAGCATTAACAAACGCCAGCACAGTGTGCCACCCAACAACACAATTAAGAAGCTGACTCCACTGCCCAAGGCTGCAAGACTCAGATCCGACAAGTAACGCGAACCACACAGAGACAGAAGGAGTTACAAAAACCCCTTTGTGACACATCATGACACAATGGTCCACAGAACTCTGCCACTGGACACAGCTCCTTATGGCCCTCAAACGACCACAAAGGAACAACACGAAGACAACAGAGACTGCCCAACATCTTGCTATTGATCCCTACTGTTACACCCGTTAATGTTTTCATACCCATTACGATGTCAATATGCTCACATCTAATACTTAACTGGATATATTGGAAAAGTTGATTATGCTATTCTAAACTGAATAAAATATAAATAAAAAAAAAAAGAAGTCTCTACTTTTTCTAAAATTAAAAAATATGTCAAACTCTTCACACATAAAGAACAGCATCAGGTTTGAAACACATAGTATAAACAACAGGTTGCACCAATATAAAAAAAAAAGACTAACCACCTCGAATTGCCCACTGTGGCACCAACTGGAAAGTGCTGTCTGTGCACCTCACTCCCTTAGGGACCTGGTCTGGATCCCAGCCAAGGCCCAACCTCGACTCCTGAACCCTCTCGCAACAACCAAGCTGTCCCTGCAGCTATGGCTGAGATGGGCCCCAAAAATGCTTAGTGTAAAGATAGAGACCCTTGCCCCACTGACAAGTCTCCAGCACCACACACATGACCTGGATCTGGGCGAGTGGGTAAATAGGGGGCTGACGCAGATAACTCACCTCTATGAAGCCAATGGGCTCCTAGCGTTCCCGGACCTCCAAAGCCAATACCACCTACCAAACAGCGAAATATTCACATATTTACGCATAAAACATATCTTAGGGGCCACCGGCAAGGAAAGGACACCAACACAACCCCAAAACCACTTTGACTTGCTATGCCAAGGTCAAAAACCCCCAAAAAACCACTCTCCCTGTGTTACCATAGGCTGCTAGACATAGATAGACCGGCCAAACAATCATACATGCTCAAATGGGAAAGAGAATTGAACTGCGAACTCGAGCATGGGAAGTGGATAGGGGCCATGACACTGGTTAAACGGGCGACAAAGTGCTTGGACCATGTAGAAGCAGCCTACAAGATGTGGATGCAGTGGTACTACACGCCACACAGATTGGCCCAAATATACCCAGGGGTGCAGAATAGATGCTGGCGCTGCAGCCAACAAGGGGGAAACACGAGCCACATATTCTGGTACTGCCCGGCACTCAGCCAATACTGGCAACACATCCAAGACATAATTACATCCAAACTAGGAAAACAATTACCACTCAAACCCGAACACTATCTGCTCCACATGCTACCCCGAGACTTTACAGCCCATGAAGCAGTGCTGACTACCCACATCACCTTAGCAGCTAAAACGTGCATAGCCGCCTTGTGGAAAACAACGACAGTACCTGACATAAAAACAGTACTCGCCAAAATAAGCCTCACCCGACAGTACGAGCAGATGGCACATACAATAGGTGGCACATTAGAACACTACAACAGGACATGGTCCAAGTGGTGATGCCTGGGTGAAGGACGAATTACGCCCCATCTAGCTGACAAACTATGCCCCACCTAGCCTCCAAGCACGAGAGCATCCCCCCCCCCCCCCGTACTACACCCTTATCCCAGTTCACCCCCCCCTCATACACAAAATAAGGGCTTACGTTGCCCTATCGAGCCTTAAAATATGAGATGATGAGCAGGTGAATTAGTTCCCAGTCTACAAGACACGACACTACACAAATAAACAAGCAACACGCAAAGGTGATACGAACCCGGTTGCTAACCATCGGGCCCACCCCAAAGAAGAGTGGAGGATACAGGTGGGAGGCTGACCACCGGAGGCCAGGGAGAAGCCACTTAGAGGCATGATAACACACACCAGAAAGCATGCCCAGTCTACCGGGTACTAAAATCAGGGCACTACCCACCACCTGTAACAAAAGCATGATTGTTGCTTGAAACAACACTCTGTACCATTACTATGAGGATGTATAGTAAAATGCCATTGTACAATGTTATCACTATATACTCTCTGTTGTGCAATATGTATGAAACGTAAAATGTAGTTTAAAGTGTCAATCCGAAACCTTTTCATCTCAATAAAAATGAAACATTTAAAAAAAAAAAAAAAAAGACTAATAAAACAAATAACTACAATAAAAAAGGGAACAAAAAGTAAATACTATAGAATAAATAAAATGAAAAGGAAAAAAAGCAATAATATATAGTCCAGAATTTCTTTTGCAGTCTATTCTGTCCTCATCAGGTTTATATGTGGATAGAAGAGAGTGAAAGAGGAATATTTATAGTGTAGTATTTAGTATACTTGGTTTGTGACAAACAACAAAGGCCTTAAATGTCAACTGACATTTTTTGGAGCATATGTACAAGCTCCGGTAATATCAGCAAGTAGAGGTATTATCCCCACTATTGGATATAAGTCTTTTAGGTCCTAGTAGAATATGAAATGTCTGAATAAAATGTAATAGTGCAATATTTTAACTACAGTGTACATAAAGTGACAAAGCATTTAAAATGTACAGTCACAAGTGCAGATCTCTGTGTTAAAGCTCATCAGGTATAAGGTGTTATAATCCCCACCCAGGGATATAGTTGATACACTTGTCCTCCAGCGATATAAGAAAAAGGAGACGGGATCTAGTGCTCTCTACTTTAGAACTTCCAACGCTTTACCTTTCTTTTGCTATTTCATCAAGCTAAACTGCTTTATGGGAGTGTAATTTTAAGTTATTTACATGCTCAGCTGCTTTCAACAGCTTCTCGAGACATCAGGAAGGAAAGGGAACTGTGGAACTACCATGAAAGGAACAATATAGTGTCTGCAATACATTTACGTATTCCTGACACTATAATTTTAAAAGCCCCATTTAGATGGCTGACCCTCCTCTCGTTACTTTAAAAAGGTGTTAAACTCCCCTCTTTTGCCATGCCAGTCTCATTGCATTTGGTTCCATCCCGCTCCAGCTCCTTGGCTGAGTTCATAAAATTTGACGATCTCAGCCAATCCAATGCTTTCACAAAGGAAAGCATCGGGATTTTATGGTGCATGCACAGCGTATTGTGCTGCACCAATCAACATCTCCTCATAGAAATGCATTAAAACGATGCATCTCTGTGAGGAACTTCAGTGCCTCCATGCAAGGCATGGAAGCGCCGAACATAAGTATTGTGCAGTGTACACACTTACCCAGGACGCACCTCTAGTGGCCGTCTGAGTGACTGCCACTAAAGGTGTTTCTAGGCAATAATGTAAATACAGCCTTTTCACTGAAAAGGCATTTTAAGTATTAAAAAGTCTGCAGGAACATCTTATATACACTAGAACAACTACATTAGGCTGTAGTTGTTCTCGTGACTATAGTGTCCCTTTAAGACACAGATGAAACAAAGGATTTCTAACAAACTTATAAAAAGTAGTACGTTTACTTTTTAAATTTGACTCCCCAGAAAAGAATATATATACAGTTGTTAATACTATCAAAGCCGATATCTTATCAAAATGGACATACTGTACTTATTCCGTATGCTTCCTCTATCATTTTCAAAAAATTGCTTGGATATAATTCGATCTAGTTACATATGAAGAGTTAAAATACCTTGTATTAATACTCAGGTCAGAAGAGGATATCAGGCGGGAATTGGATATCCTCTAGTCAGGGAGACGCACCAGACAAATATGATTGTGCATATACATAAATTACAAATAAAATAATCAACAAATCAACCATGGTACATGTTGGAATCTGATAGAGTGGGAATAGGAGACTTAGCATCTTTATTATGGTGCGACAATAAAATTTATGAGTGTACTAATATCAATCCCCTTGAATTGATTATGCCTGATGTTAATCTCAGAGACTAGAATAAACAGAAAGAATGCCACATAAAAGAGCTGTATGTTATTACCCGCATGTTATCCTTCCAGGAACTGAAAGTTAAACTAGACCTTTCTCACAAGAAGATGTTTAACTACATAAGAGTTCAAAGTTTTTTGAGGGAATTAGTATTAATCCTAGAAAATGACACAGGTAAATTACTAAAGAAAATCTGTACTGGCGTAAAACTTAAAGCAATATACTCTAAAGCAAGGGAGTTATTGAGAACAAAAGGGAGTGCAGATATCCCCTGGTCTTTAAAAAAAAATTGGGAAAGTGACTGGATATTTGGTAGAGTTGCCCTAAGCTTAAGCAGTTCTGGAATATTGCTTTTCATACTATTAAAGAAATTCACGGGGGTAACAATGGATAGAAAAAACTGAGAATGCCTTGTTACAGCTTAACTGGCAAGAGAATACAAAAAAATCCAATATTTTAATTAGAATCTGCTTCATGGCGATAAAGTTAGTAATTGTAAGATATTAGAAAGAAATTCTCATCCCCTGCAAAGATCATCTTATAAACCAACTAATATTTCAATTAGAAATTGAAAAGGGCATAAATTCGATTAACCCATATGAAAATCGTAAACAAACTTCTATATACGGGAATTATATTATTTTGGTTAAAAAGTTATAATTAAGACCAGGTTCTGGCCTAAACAAATTTTTCTAATCACCACACCATAATAAATGTGATTGGGTAGATTGCGCTCCACACTCTTGATGTCAGGTGATGTTTTTCTTTTTGTGTATAAAATGTTAATAAGTACAGTAATAGTCTACATGACATAATCCTGTAGCATTTTTGTACTTATTTTTGTCTTTGTATGTTGTTCCATATGTGAAAAAACAAGACATATTGTACTATAAAAAATTATATTAAATTATTAAACTCTGGCGGTTGAACGAGCAAGACGCATACTACATGGACTCCGTACTTTGGCCCGTTTAAAACGAAAAATACACAGAACCCCGAGCCTGGAAACAGCGGTAAATACTCACCAGTCCAAAATGGGTCGCAAGACGAAAAAAACAAGGGCAGACAAGTCTGGACCGACTACGCATATTGGAGACTTGTTCCCATGGGCTCAGTGCGCTTATGGGCCCAAAATGGCCGCCGACCTTGAGGATTACTCTGATTCCTCCGAGGATCTGGCCTTAGACAGCAGGAACCTGGGAAAGCCAACACCAATGCAACCGGCCTTGGTCCCTGAGAGGGAAAACTCTGCCCCTGTGACGGTGGGGATCCTCCAAAAAACCCTCCCATCGGATTTAGCCCAACTCTGCTCCGACCTGACGGGCTTGGTAGGCGGCATGGAGATGGTCGAGACTGCCGCAGAGAAACAAGCTGTCTCGATGGCAGAACTTCAGCTGGAAGTGCAAGCGTTGAAGAAACAGCAGGCACTCACTGACCAGCACTTCGCCAACCTGGAGGATATACGGCGACGGAAGAATTTAAAGCTCCAGGGCATACCAGAAGAAATCCCTGAGGTGGAACTCCCCTACCTACTGAGAAGGATGATGGGGGCCTTGCTGGCACCCAAACAAGTCAAGCACCTTACCTTCGAAGGGGTCTTCCATATCCCAAAAGCCCGACGAGCACCGACAGCAGCATCTCGGGATTTAGTAGTGCGTTTCCACAATATGGCTGACAAGCTGGCTGTCCAGCACTGCGGGGTAAAGCCCCGTTCACATTTGAAAACATGACACTCACATTTTACCAGGATCTCTCTGGAGAAACTCTGGTATGGCGCAAAACTATTCAGCTCTTTACAGCACTACTCCAGGCCAAACGCTTGCAATACCGCTGGCGCTCGCCAAGGTCCCTACAGATCCAGCAAGGAGAGACCACCCACACGGTGCATGACCTGCAAGAAGTAAAGACCCTCCTGGGAATATTGGGGCTACCTCAGGACACTGCATTACAACCTGGACACCCCAGGATCGCAGAAACACCCAGATGGGATCCAGCGAACATCCAGCTGTTCACGCCACGGAGGGCCCTCTTGGACTCTTACACCGCAGCCACCACCTGAGACTAGCGCCCTCGCGCCTTCTGACTCCAAACCCCACAACGGGGATCACCTTCACTGGCTTAATGACTACCTTTGTTTAAGTTTCTTTTGATTCTGTTGAACCCACACAATATGTCTAGGTGCGCTTCCTCATAATTTCAACACGATACTACTCAATGATTGATAGATACCCATCACACTAAACCAAAGACAGGACCACCCCCGCCTCCCTTTCACAGACCAGGGCACACCGTGCAACCCAGTAGTACACGGGGGCATTCAGGTTGCTTAATCTAGCACATATCCTCAGCTTACACCACAACCATGGCTGGTGTCAGAGATGCCCCTGAACCCCTCTGGTACTGAACAGCGGACTGACTAGTTTATCCCGAAGGGTCTAATCCTCAACCAGCCCACCTGCCTGTCAGTGGTCCCACTAGTTGCAGCCCCGACAATTCAAAATTTTTAACAGGCCAACCTTCGCACCTCATTTGGCCCATAACACAGCGGACACTGCTCCAATGTAGGGCGCAGCAGATCAGCTCTCCTTAGAAACAACTCGCCCAAAGATGGTACCTACGTTGCCACAACGACCCATGTGTTAAAACTCTAGACAACTATAATAGCACATATGCCTGCTGGACTGCCGCTGTACATACTGCATCAGACTCCACACACTCATGCAGCAATAACCTTAACAATTTGTGCCTCACACACATATGAGACTTAAAGGTCACCCTATGTCGTCAGTATGTGCAGCTGGGGCACTCCAGGCCGGTTTTGTTTGCTCATGCACTGCAATATAGAGACAATAAGGATGCCTAAAATGTCCCTGCACAGCTAGTCTAGGTGCGTCCGACCACCCTATATTCCCATGTAGTAATGTTCCACACACGCACCGAGCATTCCAATTATTCTCATTATCTTTTCATATCTTCTAGATTTAGTGCACATGCTTATTCTAGGTCCTCACAGATTAATGTATCACACATGCATAGTTTCTATCTACTTGAAAAAAACTACAAAATGAGGCTGTTTTACTTTGGAGCCTTTACTGCATTCTCAGATTATGTGCCAAAAGCTCCCACTCGTTTTTGATGTTGTGCATAACTCAAATGCCTCGATTAAAATAAAGAAAAAAAATTATATTAAATAAAAGAATAAAATAATAGAATCCCTCACAACCATACAAATATGCAAAACAGATTTTGTCTCAAACACACCTCGTGCAACTAATCAAGGGCTTTGTTAATTGCACCAGGTGTGCTTGAGCTGGAACACTTGAAATATCTGAACTGGCAAGGGGTTTGTTTTGTTGCGTTTCACGTTTGACTGCATGTTAAAAATATGGCAAGGTCAAAAGACTGGTCCACAAAGTTAAAAGAGATCATGGTCCTTCACAAACAAGGAACAGAATACAAAAGGATGACCAAGCTACTGAATGTTCCTATAGACACCGTTGGAAGCATAGTTTGAAAGTTCATAGTTGAAGGAACAGTGGTTACACTACTTTACGGGGCAGAAAATGGAAGTTATCATTGGCTGCAACCAGATTTCTGAGAAGGAAGGTTGTAAAAACCCTTGAGTCACTGCAACAGACCTGCAGCAAGACTTGGTGCCAATACATTTTAGTGAGCAGAGTAAGACACGTTTTAAATGTATAAGGTTTCCATGCCAAAACTCAAAGATGTATACTAATACTGACCCAAAAGCACAAGAAAAGTTGTCTAAAATATGCTCAAAATCATATAAATAATCCACAGCAGTTTTGGGATTCTTTTCTGTGGAGTGATGAAACAACATTGGAACTTTTTGGCCCAATGAATCAGCGGTATGTCTGGAGGAAGAAGAATGAAACATGTGCTGACAAGAACACTCTAGACAAAAAAAACAACAAAATCAAGTAAAATAGGCGCTAAACAGATACAATAAAATAGATTAGAGGTGAGAAAGCTGCACCTTACAGTGTACAAACTTACAAAACACTATTTAGACATAAAACGAAAGTTAAGGTGTCTTTAAAGGACCACTCTAGGCACCCAGACCACTTCAGCTTAATGAAGTGGTCTGGGTGCCAGGTCCTTCTAGGGTTAACCCATTTTTTCATAAACATAGCAGTTTCAGAGAAACTGCTATGTTTATGAATGGGTTAAGCCTTCCCCCTATTTCCTCTAGTGGCTGTCTCATTGACAGCCACTAGAGGCGCTTGCGTGCTTCTCACTGTGATTTTCACAGTGAGAGCACGCCAGCGCCCATAGGAAAGCGCGTGCGCATTCAGCCGACTCGGAGGAGGAGAGGAGGCAGAGAGCTCTCCGCCCAGCGCTGGAAAAAGGTAAGTTTTACCCCTTTTCCCCTTTCCAGAGCCAGGCGGGAGGGGGTCCCTGAGGGTGGGGGCACCCTCAGGGCACTATAGTGCCAGGAAAACGAGTATGTTTTCCTGGCACTATAGTGGTCCTTTAAGACAATATTAATGAAAATTGCAACATGCCCTTAAAACACAATCAATTAAGGTGCATATATTATAAAGTGCAATAGTACTTTGGTGCAAATACAATGCAATATAAGTGCCACAATTCGTGAAAGAAAATGTGGATCAGTGTAACATACAAACTTACATATGTATTATTGTAGAATATTGGTTGATTTCCCTAAAATGGATATTACAAGCATTTTTTGAATAACAAAAAAGGTTTTTTTTATGTAGTAAGTAGAGATGTCGCGAACCGTCCACGAACTTCTCGCGAACGGTTCGCCACGAGCTGTTCGTGGCGAACTCCGGTCAGCTGACACGTCCCGGCCAATCTCCAGCAGACCCTCCCTCCTAGACCCTCCTACTTCCTGGACAGCATCCATGTTGAAACGGCGAACCGTTCGCGAGAAGTTTGCGGACGGTTCGCGACATCTCTACTTACTACATGAATAAAAACCTGAAACATGGATGCTGTCCAGGAAGTAGGAGGGTCTGGGAGGGAGGGTCTGCTGGAGATTGGCCGGGACGTGTCAGCTGACCGGAGTTCGCCACGAACAGCTCGTGGCGAACCGTGGCGAACCGTTCGCGAGAAGTTCGCGGACGGTTCGCGACATCTCTAGTAGTAAGTGTAAGGGCTGCAAAGAAAGTAGGAATAGCACCTTAAAAGGCATTAGTAAATTTAAGTCAAATGATAATGAGAGAGAGTATTTTATTAATGATTTTATCACGTTTCACTAGAAATGTTGTATATCTTTTAATATGCCCATGTGGTTTGCAATATGTGGGTCGCACTATCCGCCCACTACATGTGAGAATTAGTGAACATGTGAATAATATTTTAAAAGGATACACACAACATAGTGTATCCGTTCATTTTAGAGAACATCACAATATTTTTTTAGGTATACAGGTAGTTAAAAAACCCTATAGGGGGGTCGGGGCCAGGCAGCCATGCCAGCAGGCTGCATATTACAAGGGCTCCCCGAGGAATTGAAGAAACTCAGGGTATATACCCACCTTACCCGGCTTATAATGACCCGGGGGTCCATGGCAAGAAGCTCTGGAGTGTCCCGGTGTAGCTAGGGCGCCCGAAGCAGGGTGGCTCTAGGTCCTGGTGAGAGACTCTGGGGCTCGGAGATTGAGGCCTACCCGGGAAGCGAGTGGGGTGGACGGCCGCTGCCTCGCTCTCCGCCCCGACAGCAACTATCATTTGCCTGGCGCCCTCCTGGTCCCGTTACCCCTCCCTGTGGGCCGGGGGGTCATCCTGGCCCCCACCAGGCAGGCTACCGCTTTTGCATCTCACCTGGGTGGCCCGAAGCCGTAGGAGAAAGGCTACCACGCTCATCAAAATGGCCGACAGCTGCACAGCAACTTTGCTGACTGGGACGGTAATCCCTCTGAGACACACACACAACCTGAGCTGTTATCACAGGAGGTCCTTAAGGGCTCTTGAGCACCCACGACACTGGCACATGCATGCTGACAGGCGAAAACCACCGCAGCCAGCACTTCTTCCACGTAGCCGTGTCAAAGCGGCAATACCCGAAGCGCACTCTGGGCCACATCAGACCGAGCAAGCTCCATCCATGATCAGTGCTGGAAGAATAAACGGAAAGCAGCCCAAGCATTGACCGTACAGTGCTACAGCCCTCGACTGCACACCAAGGCTTACAAGGCACGGCACTCAAACATGCCCATCAACTGGGAAGCTATAGGATCTCATAGGGTAATCTCCAAGAACTCTCCCCACACCTAAGCATGGACTATGACACCGCTGTCTCACGCTTTGCGCTCAGTTGGAGCTGGCGGTGACCCCAGCCGTTCACAATATGAAGCATAATGTACAGTATGCGTTGCCTTACATACACAACCTCTGCATATTACCTTGTATATAGTTAATTTTTATTTAAGCTTAATACGTACTGAGGGAGATAGCGGAATGTGTGATGCTCTGCCTGGTGGCACCCTGCTTTAATGAAAATATTAGCTAAGCTGGAAACCAAAATAGAACTGCATTCTTCTCTTTAGTCAGCACTGAGTAATCTATCATAATCTGAAATGTTAATTTAATGTTTTATCTACTGCATGTTATGCTGTTACTAAACAAATTTAACAAAAAATCAACCTTAAGCTACTGTTACTAATCGACAAATAATTCACAATGACAGACGTAGTTACCCAGCTTGTATTTAGCTTGTATTATTAACCAAAAAGCAAAAACCATCTCTGATGCTGTTCAGCAGTTAGCGAATAAGTGCTTGTAAACTGTTTGTGACTGCTGTTGTGGCATTACTGATATACGAATGTTAACCCATGCACAGCAAAAATAAAGAATAATAAAAAAATAAAAAAACCCTATAGAGGAGGTAACCATATTCAAATAATCGGTAAGGAGGAAATGAAGTGGGTGTATATAGAATATAGAATTTGACCTTTTTAATTTCCTTTAAAAATCACACAAAAAATATTTTGACGTTATTTTGGATATGTTTCAATCTTTTAAAATTAGTTAAAATTATTGTTTTAACCTTTTTTAAGTACAATAAGATTTTTAATTAAGTTTTTTAATAAAGTTTTTAACAAGTCTTTCTCAAGAAATTTTTAATGATATGTATTTTTCCTTCCTCTGTACTGGGTCACCTACTCCATTTTGTTCCTGCATCGATATGCAGAAGTATAGCACTTATTGGCTGTATTTTGTACTATTTATATATTTCCTTGTAACTTGAATTTATTACTATCATGATTCCTTGGCTAATCTCTTCTTTTTTTCTCCCCTTTAGTAGGCAAATTGACAAATATGCTAGGATTTAGGTATTTAATATCCATATGGTGTATTTGCAATTAAATTGTTATGATGTTTTTATGCATTTAGATTTTTAGACATTTAGATAATATACCCCCTTTTTTTTCTCTGAAGGGAGGTATGAGAACTTCTGAGATGTATACAAATACAATATTGTGTTTGTTTGTGGACTTTTATGGGACTTTTTTTGCTCATTGAGGACTAATATGAGAACTATTGAGATGTATACAAATTGTGTTTTGTTTGTGGACTTTTATGGGACATTTTTTTCATTGCTCATTAAGGACTAGTATTGAATTCTAATTATCTCAAACGATTCACACCCACCTTATGGACATAAGTATGGAATGTGGGCATGTTGAGGGCAGATCTGAGGAAGCCGGCATACCGGTGAAACGCGTCATCATGCCCTGACGTCACACGGACGCACTTTGCTCAAGCCACGCCCTCGGTGCCTTAGGGAACTTCGGACGCAACATCCCACAGCTGGCAGTGGAGTAGCGGAAGTGAAATCCTATCGGTGGGGTGAGCTTATGGGTCCTTTGGCGGCTGCTGCTGTTTTTAAAGTATTGCAATAAAGATTGGATATACTACAATTTATCATCTAGTCCAGAGTGATATATCTTGGAGCTATTAAAGTTTAGAGCAGGCTTCTCTGCTCTATGTTTGTGAGTGTTCCCTTTTAAACTTTTTTATTGCGTACAATTTATCGTGCTATATTGCCCTATGAGGTTCTTTTATTCTTATTTTACATGTATGCTCTCCCAATGAAATCAACCAATATTCTACAATAATACATATGTAAGTTTGTATGTTACACTGATCCACATTTTTTTTTCACGAATTGTGGCACTTATATTGCATTGTGTTTGCACCAAAGTACTATTGCAATTTATAATATATGCACCTTAATTGATC
>OW240912.1:263553429-263571184 GCA_933207985.1 Pelobates cultripes
TAGTTGAAGGAACAGTGGTTACACTACTTTACGGGGCAGAAAATGGAAGTTATCATTGGCTGCAACCAGATTTCTGAGAAGGAAGGTTGTAAAAACCCTTGAGTCACTGCAACAGACCTGCAGCAAGACTTGGTGCCAATACATTTTAGTGAGCAGAGTAAGACACGTTTTAAATGTATAAGGTTTCCATGCCAAAACTCAAAGATGTATACTAATACTGACCCAAAAGCACAAGAAAAGTTGTCTAAAATATGCTCAAAATCATATAAATAATCCACAGCAGTTTTGGGATTCTTTTCTGTGGAGTGATGAAACAACATTGGAACTTTTTGGCCCAATGAATCAGCGGTATGTCTGGAGGAAGAAGAATGAAACATGTGCTGACAAGAACACTCTAGACAAAAAAAACAACAAAATCAAGTAAAATAGGCGCTAAACAGATACAATAAAATAGATTAGAGGTGAGAAAGCTGCACCTTACAGTGTACAAACTTACAAAACACTATTTAGACATAAAACGAAAGTTAAGGTGTCTTTAAAGGACCACTCTAGGCACCCAGACCACTTCAGCTTAATGAAGTGGTCTGGGTGCCAGGTCCTTCTAGGGTTAACCCATTTTTTCATAAACATAGCAGTTTCAGAGAAACTGCTATGTTTATGAATGGGTTAAGCCTTCCCCCTAATCCTCTAGTGGCTGTCTCATTGACAGCCACTAAACTAGATAACTTCTCACTGTGATTTTCACAGTGAGAAACACTTGCTCCAACGTCCATAGGAAGCGGCGTCGCATTCAGCCCGACTTCGAGGAGGAGGAGAGCTCTCCGCCCAGCGCTGGAAAAAGGTAAGTTTTACCCCTTTTCCCCTTTCCAGAGCCGGGCGGGAGGGGGTCCCTGAGGGTGGGGGCACCCTCAGGGCACTATAGTGCCAGGAAAACGAGTATGTTTTCCTGGCACTATAGTGGTCCTTTAAGACAATATTAATGAAAATTGCAACATGCCCTTAAAACACAATCAATTAAGGTGCATATATTATAAAGTGCAATAGTACTTTGGTGCAAATACAATGCAATATAAGTGCCACAATTCGTGAAAGAAAATGTGGATCAGTGTAACATACAAACTTACATATGTATTATTGTAGAATATTGGTTGATTTCCCTAAAATGGATATTACAAGCATTTTTTGAATAACAAAAAAGGTTTTTTTTATGTAGTAAGTAGAGATGTCGCGAACCGTCCACGAACTTCTCGCGAACGGTTCGCCACGAGCTGTTCGTGGCGAACTCCGGTCAGCTGACACGTCCCGGCCAATCTCCAGCAGACCCTCCCTCCTAGACCCTCCTACTTCCTGGACAGCATCCATGTTGAAACGGCGAACCGTTCGCGAGAAGTTTGCGGACGGTTCGCGACATCTCTACTTACTACATGAATAAAAACCTGAAACATGGATGCTGTCCAGGAAGTAGGAGGGTCTGGGAGGGAGGGTCTGCTGGAGATTGGCCGGGACGTGTCAGCTGACCGGAGTTCGCCACGAACAGCTCGTGGCGAACCGTGGCGAACCGTTCGCGAGAAGTTCGCGGACGGTTCGCGACATCTCTAGTAGTAAGTGTAAGGGCTGCAAAGAAAGTAGGAATAGCACCTTAAAAGGCATTAGTAAATTTAAGTCAAATGATAATGAGAGAGAGTATTTTATTAATGATTTTATCACGTTTCACTAGAAATGTTGTATATCTTTTAATATGCCCATGTGGTTTGCAATATGTGGGTCGCACTATCCGCCCACTACATGTGAGAATTAGTGAACATGTGAATAATATTTTAAAAGGATACACACAACATAGTGTATCCGTTCATTTTAGAGAACATCACAATATTTTTTTAGGTATACAGGTAGTTAAAAAACCCTATAGGGGGGTCGGGGCCAGGCAGCCATGCCAGCAGGCTGCATATTACAAGGGCTCCCCGAGGAATTGAAGAAACTCAGGGTATATACCCACCTTACCCGGCTTATAATGACCCGGGGGTCCATGGCAAGAAGCTCTGGAGTGTCCCGGTGTAGCTAGGGCGCCCGAAGCAGGGTGGCTCTAGGTCCTGGTGAGAGACTCTGGGGCTCGGAGATTGAGGCCTACCCGGGAAGCGAGTGGGGTGGACGGCCGCTGCCTCGCTCTCCGCCCCGACAGCAACTATCATTTGCCTGGCGCCCTCCTGGTCCCGTTACCCCTCCCTGTGGGCCGGGGGGTCATCCTGGCCCCCACCAGGCAGGCTACCGCTTTTGCATCTCACCTGGGTGGCCCGAAGCCGTAGGAGAAAGGCTACCACGCTCATCAAAATGGCCGACAGCTGCACAGCAACTTTGCTGACTGGGACGGTAATCCCTCTGAGACACACACACAACCTGAGCTGTTATCACAGGAGGTCCTTAAGGGCTCTTGAGCACCCACGACACTGGCACATGCATGCTGACAGGCGAAAACCACCGCAGCCAGCACTTCTTCCACGTAGCCGTGTCAAAGCGGCAATACCCGAAGCGCACTCTGGGCCACATCAGACCGAGCAAGCTCCATCCATGATCAGTGCTGGAAGAATAAACGGAAAGCAGCCCAAGCATTGACCGTACAGTGCTACAGCCCTCGACTGCACACCAAGGCTTACAAGGCACGGCACTCAAACATGCCCATCAACTGGGAAGCTATAGGATCTCATAGGGTAATCTCCAAGAACTCTCCCCACACCTAAGCATGGACTATGACACCGCTGTCTCACGCTTTGCGCTCAGTTGGAGCTGGCGGTGACCCCAGCCGTTCACAATATGAAGCATAATGTACAGTATGCGTTGCCTTACATACACAACCTCTGCATATTACCTTGTATATAGTTAATTTTTATTTAAGCTTAATACGTACTGAGGGAGATAGCGGAATGTGTGATGCTCTGCCTGGTGGCACCCTGCTTTAATGAAAATATTAGCTAAGCTGGAAACCAAAATAGAACTGCATTCTTCTCTTTAGTCAGCACTGAGTAATCTATCATAATCTGAAATGTTAATTTAATGTTTTATCTACTGCATGTTATGCTGTTACTAAACAAATTTAACAAAAAATCAACCTTAAGCTACTGTTACTAATCGACAAATAATTCACAATGACAGACGTAGTTACCCAGCTTGTATTTAGCTTGTATTATTAACCAAAAAGCAAAAACCATCTCTGATGCTGTTCAGCAGTTAGCGAATAAGTGCTTGTAAACTGTTTGTGACTGCTGTTGTGGCATTACTGATATACGAATGTTAACCCATGCACAGCAAAAATAAAGAATAATAAAAAAATAAAAAAACCCTATAGAGGAGGTAACCATATTCAAATAATCGGTAAGGAGGAAATGAAGTGGGTGTATATAGAATATAGAATTTGACCTTTTTAATTTCCTTTAAAAATCACACAAAAAATATTTTGACGTTATTTTGGATATGTTTCAATCTTTTAAAATTAGTTAAAATTATTGTTTTAACCTTTTTTAAGTACAATAAGATTTTTTATTAAGTTTTTTAATTAAGTTTTTTAACAAGTCTTTCTCAAGAAATTTTTAATGATATGTATTTTTCCTTCCTCTGTACTGGGTCACCTACTCCATTTTGTTCCTGCATCGATATGCAGAAGTATAGCACTTATTGGCTGTATTTTGTACTATTTATATATTTCCTTGTAACTTGAATTTATTACTATCATGATTCCTTGGCTAATCTCTTCTTTTTTCTCCCCTTTAGTAGGCAAATTGACAAATATGTTAGGATTTAGGTATTTACTATCCATATGGTGTATTTGCAATAAATTGTAATGATGTTTTTATGTATTTTGATTTTAAAACATTTAGAGAATATACCCCTCCCCCTTTTTTTTTTCTCTGAAGGGAAGTATGAGAACTACTTAGATGTATACAAATACAAAATTGTGTTTGTGGACTTTTATGGGACATTTTTTTTTGCTCATTGAGGATTAATATGAGAACTATCAAGATGTATACAAATTGTGTTTTTTTTGTGGACTTTTATGGGACATTTTTTTCATTGTTCATTAAGGACTAGTATTGAATTCTAATTATCTCAAACGATTCACGCCCACCTTATGGACATAAATATGGAGTGTGGGCATGTTGAGGGCAGATCTGAGGAAGCCGGAATACCGGTGAAATGCGTCATCACGCCCTGACGTCACACGCACGCACTTTGCTCAAGCCACGCCTCCTGGTGCCTTTGGGAACTTCGGGCACAACATCCCACAGCCGGCAGTGGAGTAGCGGAGGTGAAATCCTATCGGTGGGGTGAGCTTATGGGTCCTTTGGCAGCTGCTGCTGTTTTTAAAGTATTGCAATAAAGATTGGATATATTGCATACAATTTATGAGGTTCTTTTATTCTTATTTTACATGTATGCTCTCCCAATGAAATCAACCAATATTCTACAATAATACATATGTAAGTTTGTATGTTACACTGATCCACATTTTCTTTCACGAATTGTGGCACTTATATTGCATTGTGTTTGCACCAAAGTACTATTGCACTTTATAATATATGCACCTTAATTGATTGTGTTTTAAGGGCATGTCGCAATTTTCACTAATATTGTCTTAAAGACACAGCGCACCTTAACTTTCGTTTTATGAAAAGAACACTCTGCCTACAGTTAAGCATGGTGGTGGCTCAGTGACGCTCTGGGGCTGCTTTGCATCCTCTGGCACTGGAAACCTGCAGTATGTGGAAAGGAAATCCTAGTAGAAAATGTCATGCAGTCTGTGAGGAAGCTGAAGCTTGGGTGTCATTAGACCTTCCAAAAAGACAATGATCCCAAGCCTACCTCAAATTCCACCAAGTCCTGGAAATTTCTACAATGGTCATCACAGTCACCTGATTTGAACCCCATAGAAAATCTCTGGTTGGATTTGAAGAAGGCGGTTCCAGCACACAAACCCAATAATATTACTGAACTGAAGGCCATTGCTCATGATCAATGGGTTAAGCTTCCTCAGGAACACTGCAAGAAGCTGGTGTCTGGCTATGCATCTCGTGAACCAAATTGGCGAAACGTGCGTCAGGGGTTCTGACAAGCACACTTCATAGCCACTGGATCACGAGTGAGCTCATGTTCGGCTTATAATGCCATTTACAGAAATTCACTAATACCTCTCCCCATTTATTAGGTAAAAAAAACAGCTATCACTATAATCACCAGCTTTCTTTCATTCTATTGATTCTAGGGGTAGGAGGCATTCCTTATACATCCAATTAGGAGTAACAGGCATTTTGGGTTAAGGGGTGCCCTCGAAGGCACAGAACTAGTATTTACTTTACCTCTCCCTGCTATCACCACTATTGATACAGACATGTATTGGCTACATTGTTTGGCAGCGACTATTAGCTAATACAATGTTGCTTTTTTGTTCCCACTACATTGCTGGCCTTTTTTAGTTGCACTATCTCTAGCAAGACCATTTAGCCTGTATTACAAGCATTTTCTGATATCTTAGTATTCTTATTGCAGCACTGCACATTGTGAAATACTACTTTTTTTCTTTCTAAAATGGAGGGAAACGACCCCGTATCCCTTTGTTTGGAGTTTAGATTTAGATTTTTTCTATTCTCCTTATACCGCTGGTCTGTTACAGATGGTCTTTTTATTATCCTGAACTCACAGAGCTACAGCCTGTACTACCTTAGTCTGTATTCATTATCCCTATATTTGGGTAGAACTACCAGATTTTCATATACAGACATTATAGCTACACTCAGGATAATTGTTTTGTAAATATGTACATTATTATTATTTCCTTTTCTTTTTGTTGTGGTGACTTATTTCATCTCTTAATCGCTATATTAAAAGTTACGTTTTATTTTTAGAAATATCTAGCCTAATTGGTTGATATTTGCCACTCCACCAGCGATACAGTTATTAGTTCTCGCTCTCTCCTGGCAGTTCTCTTTTTTGCCATTCTGTTATAACCTACAGCTGAATATGAATCACATAAGAAATAAAATAAATGTGTTTTGCCTTCTCACTCATGTTTTCTATAAAACATGACCAATTCTCCACGGGTATGCAAACTTTTGAGCACAACTGTATATATATGGATTATGTGCTTACACTTTGCACTTCGTGCATTGGCCTTTGGGCTCACATTAAAAGACCACTATAGGTACCCAGACCATTTCAGCTCAATGTAGGTCCAATAGGGTTAATCCAGCCTCTAGTGGCTGTCTCATTGACGGCCGCTAGAGGGCTTCCGCGATTCTCACTGTGAAAATCACAGTGAGAAGACGCTGACGTCCATAGGAAAGCATTAAGAAAGGCTTTCCTATGGACTGATTGAATGCGCGCGCGGCTCTTGCCGCGCATGCTCATTCAGCGGATGACGTTGGAAGAGGGAGGAAAGTCCCCAGCGCCGAGGGAGCCGGACACTGGAGAAAGGTAAGTGTTTAACCCCTTCACCCCGGAGAGAGTGGGACCCTGAGGGTGCGGGGGGGTGGGGGGGAGGGATAACCCAAAGACCCTATAGAGTTTGTGACCCTATAGAGTTTGTTTTCCTGGCACTATAGTGGTCCTTTAAGAATTTTATGTTGCGTGATAAAGATGTATTGTTATGGATTGGGTATTTATTTGCACTAGCTACATTAACTTATGGCAGTTGACACACTTATTACTTAAATATGGTGTTTTTTATGGGATAAAACATTTTTAGATTGAGGCTGTGGGTTGTATGTTGAATTTGTATATGGTGGCACTATTGTATAATATCAATGTGTTATTGGGCTTCAAATTTGTATCAATAATGAAGGATTGTACTTATGAAGTACTAGAGGAATTATGGTATTATGTATAGATTGTAAAAAGCTTACACTGAGAGTACATTTTATGGAGTATTTTTATTAATTGCTGCTGGATTTCTGTTTTGGGGCCAACTGTGTTTCATTGTCTTTGTATGTACATTGTAGATTGATTATAAAGTTGAATCTGATATGAATAAAATGGAAAATAATTTATTTAAAAGCACGGCCCATAATCATAGACAATACCAGAAAAGACCAGGCTTTATATAGTACATGGGTTTTCATATATTCTTTTCTTGCTGCCGGCAAATGTATCAATAAGCCAGGCAGAGAAATGTCAGAGAACAAACCATTACAACAGTAGAGTAGCAACCTGCATACATCTATGACTACAGTACTGCCCTATTTATTTGAAAGTTAAACATATTGAGGGGCTTATGGATTTGAAGGAAGATGGTTATGTGGGAAGTAGAGCACATTTGCTTGGTTTAGCCATAACATCATAGTATGAATTTCCTACTACAGGAAGTCAAATGTAGTGCATGACTTCATCCAGCTATTCTTCAGGACTGGATTTACACAAGAGATGCCTGTACGCATAGAATTCTCAAGAAAATATGTAACAGGAACAGGGAGTGACTGGCCCCTTACTTGGGATCTAGAACTGTCTTGAGACCAGGGAACAGTGCAACTAGAAGCTAGGTCCAAAACCTCTTCTTGGAATTTCTGAAAGAACCCAAAAGGATATACAGTTCCTTATGGAATTCCAATGCAGTTCTATACTTTCAATCAGGACTAGCCCTTATCAACATTAGATTAATATAATAACAATATAATGCATAAAATATAATCATATGGAGAATAATACAGGCAGCAACATAACACATTGAAATATAACATTGTAAAGAATGGGAGGTTAGGGGAACTTATATAATAAAAATAAAAACATTCTGTCTGCATTATCATCAAGCGCAAATAGACGCAAGATATATTGGGGATTAGGAATATTTAACCAAGAGAGGTCCCTGAAGATGAATGGATGGTTGTCATGCCATCACCTTCCCCCCTGCCCCCCCCCAAACTAATACAAATAAACTTGATGATTTAATATGATTTAAAAAAATGATAAATATTTTTATATACACATAAATATAGGGTGAATGTGTGTATGCATTGTATGCATGTGTAATAGTGTGTGTAAATGTCTGAGTGCATTTCTATGTAAATGTGCCATTGTAGAGTGTATGTGTGTGCAGCAGTGTGTTGGTAACAGTGTGGGTAGCAGTATATGTAGTAGTGTTGTGTGTGTGTTTGTCAGAGTACAGTCCTGGGGGGTTAGAACTGTTCAGGGAGACTTTGGCTTGGGGATATATGGCTGTTCAGGCCCAGACTCCACAGGTCAAATGTGCACATATATATAGCAATTATCGCTATATCTATGTGCACCTGCAGACCTCTGGCTGCCTGTATACTGCAGAGAAGGCCCAGCCATTTTGACTTTCCAGTTGCTACTTTCTCCAACTTATGCGAGCCCCCTGGTTGACAGAGCATTGCCATGGGATAGCATGGCAATGCCAGGCTCGAGAGAGTAGCAGCTGGAAAGTGAAGATGGCATTGGCTGGGCCCCCTCTGCAATATACAGTGCATGGCAGCCTGCACTATGCCACATTGCCAACAGAGAGTCTAACGGGATAGCATGGCAATGCCAGGCTCGAGAGAGTAGCAGCTGGAAAGTGAAGATGGCATTGGCTGGGCCCCCTCTGCAATATACAGTGCATGACAGCCTGCACTATGCCACATTGCCAACAGAGAGTCTAATGCCCCCTCTCTATGGCCATAGGTAAGAGACAGGGAAGGTGGAATTAAATAAAATGTTATAAAATTATTTTTGTTCCCACAGAATTCAGCACGTTTTACACAACATATTTACACACATCACATCCACTACACAAACACATATTCTGCATTCACTATACACACACAACATCCACTATACAAACACCCACTCTGCATTCACTATACAAACTGCATCCACTACACAAACACACACTCTGCATTCACTATACAAACTGCATCCACTACACAAACACACACTCTGCATTCACTATACAAATTGCATCCACTACACAAACACACACTCTGCATTCACTATACAAATTGCATCCTCTATACAAACACACACTCTGCATTCACTATACACACAGCATCCACTACACAAACACACACTCTGCATTCACTATACAAACTGCATCCACTACACAAACACACACTCTGCATTCACTATACAAACTGCATCCACTACACAAACACCCACTCTGCATTCACTATACAAACTGCATCCACTACACAAACACACACTCTGCATTCACTATACAAACTGCATCCACTACACAAACACACACTCTGCATTCACTATAAAAACTGCATCCACTACACAAACACACACTCTGCATTCACTATAAAAACTGCATCCACCACACAAACACACACTCTGCATTCACTATACAAACTGCATCCACCACACAAACACACACTCTGCATTCACTATACAAACTGCATCCACTACACAAACACACACTTTGCATTCAATATACAAACTGCATCCGTTACACAAACACACACTCTGCATTCACTATACAAACTGCATCCAACACACAAACACACACTCTGCATTCACTATACAAACTGCATCCACTACGCAAACACACACTCTGCATTTACTGTACAAACTGCATCTAACACACAAACACACACTCTGCATTCTCTATACAAACTGCATTCACTACACAAACACATACTCTGCATCCACTATACACACAGCATCCACTATACAAACACATACTCTGCATCCACTATATACACATCATCCACTATACAAGCATATACTCTGCATTCACTATACAAACTGCATCCTCTACACAAACACACACTTTGCGTTCACTATACAAACTGCATCCACTACACAAACACACACTCTGCATTCACTATACAAATTGCATCCACTACACAAACACACACTCTGCATTCACTATACAAACTGCATCCACTACACAAACACACACTCTGCATTCACTATACACACAGCATCCACTACACAAACACACACTCTGCATTCACTATACAAACTGCATCCACTACACAAACACCCACTCTGCATTCACTATACAAACTGCATCCATTACACAAACACCCACTCTGCATTCACTATACACACTGCATCCACTACACACCACATCTACTAAACACACACTGAATCCACTATACACACACACTCTGCATTCACTGTACAAACTGCATCCACTACACAAACACACACTCTGCATTCACTATATAATCTGCATCCACTACACACACTCTGCCTTCACTATACAAACTGCATCCACTACACAAACACACACTCTGCATTCACTATACAAACTGCATCTTCTACACAAACACACACTCTGCATTCACTATACAAACTGCATCCACTACACAAACACACACTCTGCATTCACTATAAACATAGCATACACTATGCAAACATCCACTCTCCATTCACTGTACCTTCACTGCATCCACTACACACACTCTGTTTTCACTATACAAACTGCATCCACTACACACAACATTTACTAAACACACTCTGCATCTATTACACACACTGCATCCACTATACACACACACACTCTACATCGACCATAAACACACTGGATCCACTGCACACACACGATATTCAGTACAGTAAGGGGCTCCAACATTTCCGAAGGCAGCCCTGCTGGTAAAAGGAGATAAAGGGGATGGCATCACTGGCTCCATCCAAATGGTTGCAGGGTGCAGGAAGATCAGACTCAGGGGAATATGTATGGTTTCATCGGTTTTAGCCATTTGGAAACATTAACTTTGACTCTCTGACTAAGAGATAAAAGCAGATTTATTTTAGTCCAACGATTGAGGAATTTTAAAACTAAATTCACATTCCAAGTGGATTTATTCATCAGTTTTAGAGGTCTTCGAATTCAAGCTCATCTCATCAAATGATCAGAAATGGGCAAACACATAATTCTGACTTAGTGACTAATATTCATGTAAATTATCTAACGCCAGTTCTTCTGGATGCAATCTCCATCTAAAAACTATTGGTAGTCCTGAAGAAAAGAAATCCATTTGAAGAAGTGGGCTCCATAGATTCATGATTATAAGGAAAGCAGTGCTTTCTGCCCAGTGGTCTATCCAAACTGCTAGAGTAATATGGAATATAGGGTAAAGTCTGGTAAATATTCATCTTGCACAAATATATTGCGTTCTGAGCAAAACTACCAATGTTTCTTGAATAAGCTTGATATTTGAACTTCCTTGAATTTTTTTCTTCTCATACTACTCATACTGTCACTGGTGGAAATGCCTACAAAGAGTACTCTCCAAGGTACTCTGCTGACTTCCGATTTTATCACAGTGTCTGGAATCATGCTGAAGCAGGGTTTTTCTTTCCATTTCTCACTGTGTTGTAGCCATCAATAAAGTTCCTCTTGAGCTTTTTGGTCGGAGGACACTATTTCAGAGTAATATAGAGAAAGCTATTGAAAGGCTCTGTAACGGAAAAAAAATCACATAGTGTTAGGCTTTGATTTAGACAAATGGAAAACTGGAACATAACTGCAGGTTAAACCCTTTATTTTGTCCCTTAAAGAGGAAATTTTAACAAGAACAGAAAATAATAGTAAATTGTAAAGTATAAGACTCTGTTTCTTTAAGATTTCTTCTTAAGATGTATCTTCACTTTAAATTAATTAGATATGTATAATTTCACATTAAAGGGACACTATAGTCACCTGAACAACTTTAGCTTAATGAAGCAGTTTTGGTGTATAGAACATGCCCCTGCAGCCTCACTGCTCAATCCTCTGCCATTTAGGAGTTAAATCCCTTTGTTTATGAACCCCAGTCACACCTCCCTGCATGTGACTTGCACAGCCTTCCATAAACACTTCCTGTAAAGAGAGCCCTATTTAGGCTTTCTTTATCGCAAGTTCTGTTTAATTAAGATTTTCTTATCCCCTGCTATGTTAATAGCTTGCTAGACCTTGCAAGAGCCTCCTGTATGTTATTAAAGTTCAATTTAGAGATTGAGATACAATTATTTAAGGTAAATTATATCTGTTTGAAAGTGAAACCCGTTTTTTTTTCAGGCTTGTGCAGAAAATGTAAAAAATTTGAATAGATAAATATACAATTTAGACAGTTTTGAAAAGATGATTAGAAATTTGAAACAATTTTCTTATTTGAAACCATTTTCATGTTTGAACTGTCACTTTAAATTCTTCTAAACAGTTGTACTTATATTTGGTAGATTCTCAGTATGTTAACAGTCTACAGTAACTTTAGAATGCTTGGAGAGGAAGAGAGACTCATAATGGAAATGGAATATCACTTTAAATCAATTCAGGATATGTCGACATAATGTAGCCTCCTTAAATAGTAATAAAGTCCTTTTAAACAAAAGTATCCTGGCAACTTTAGTTAATACATTCCAATAAATAATAATCATAAAGTAAAAATCTGTGTATTAATGGGATATCTGTATCCAGAAGGAGAACCAATAAACTTTCACTTAATTCAGGATTTTGATAAATGAGATCTGTAAGTTTAGAGCAGGATTTTATAGGTTTTATAAGCAATAGAAGTGTCTTGGAGTCCGATGTTATAATTGGAGAAAACAGCAGAAACAAGGTCACAAGCAGAGGATTGGTACACAGACACAATCGGTAAGTATTGAGCTCAAACAGCAGAATGGAATCACTGGAATTCAATAGTACCGCGAGTCAGACTAAATAGGCCAACATTTGACGTCAGACGCAGAGGCAGGGCAATCGGCAAACCCAGAAGTGCGGCAATGGGATCGCTGATCGCGGTATGTGACACCAAGATAGAAGCTAAAAGTTTACCGGTTATTCTGGAAAACGTGCTCAATGGCACATGCGAATGCTTCTAGGTAGACTATATTTCTTTAAATGACTTTACTTTTGAATTTGGTAGACTCAGGTTTTTTCCTCTGAATTGGTGAGGAATAACATGAATCCCTTGGCCGGGACAAGATTAGATTTTTTCCAGGTGATAAAGAATTATAGTGTAACTTCTTGAGACATGAGCAAAATAAGGTCACATGGACAGCCCTGCTTCCTAGAAATACCAAACTGGGCTCACCAATTTAATAAAACACTATGGATTTGGAATGAAGCACATAGGGAGGCAACTGAATGGACTTTTTGTTTATTTCCAAATAGTGTGAAGAAGAGGTTGAAATTCCTTTCCACTATCTGGTCAAGTATTTGAGATCTATCTTTGCTTTTTAGTCAGATTTTAAAATCAAACAGCCAATCTCTTAGTCTATTAAAATCTCATCTGCTCAGAAAAACAAATCGAATGAGGCAACTTAATCAAATATTTTACAATAATTTTGAGTACCAAACCATGTGAGCTTATCTTTAATCATGATAGGAAAAAATGGGTGAGTATGCCCCTATTGAATTGGGGAATGTACTTACTATATGGACATCCTGATCCCAAGGTACTCTTTACCTTTACCAGCCATAATAAAACTGTTTTAGTGATAACTTTTTTCATTGATAACTGAGCCATATCTAAGAAGATAAGCATGCTCACAAGCATTCTCAGCAGTCCATGAATAAAGAACCATTTGCATTTTTGCAGTGTTCATTCAATGTCATTATCATGAGCATTGGCTCAAATTTCAAAGAATATGGTTTGCATCTCTGTGCCGTAAGCGGCAAGATTGGAAACAAGGGTGGGTAAGAGATGAGGAGTGTGCACCAGACTTAAACTAAGCCCACATCGACCGGCGATGGCTAGCATGCTCCTTGCTAATGTGAGATCCCTGGTGAATAAAATCAATGGATTGCAATTGGGACTCTCAAGAAAGATGCTTATGGACTGTAATATGTAGATTTTTATAGAAATCTGGCTTAATAATAACATTCCTGATCAGTGGCCTACACACCATCCGCGGGCCTCCCCTCCACCCAGGTGGTTACACTACGCGGGCTGGGCCGCAACACATGGCGGCAGGCACCCGGTCACAGGGATCCACAGGGCAGGCAGGCCCCCAGGTCACTCCAGGGGGCCAAGTCGCAGCTGCAACCCCTGTATGTACGCCACTGTACACACACACATACATACAGACACAGACATACAAACACACACACACACAGACACATATATGCAGACACACACATACATACAAACACACACACATACATACAAACATACATTCATACATACAAGCACACATACATACAGACACATACATACATACAAACACACACAGACACATATATACAGACACACACATACATAAAAACACACACATGCACAGACATACACACACACACAGACACACACACACAGAAACATTTATACAGACACACATACACACACACACAACACACACATATACAAAATATTTAGTCACCCTCCTGTTTCCTACATTTTAGGTGCAGGAGGGTGACTTCCCTTGGGTCCAGTGGTGGCTCAGCCTGATGGAGTTCCCACTCTGACTCTCTTCCTCCCACGTGGCTCTGTCTGATAGCTGGGAGGAGTGACCGGGGCAGTCACTTCCTCCCAGTGTCTGATGTCATCTCAGGGGCCGCAGCGCTGACCGGGCCCCCTGGATATCTATAGCCATCGGATGGCCCTAACAGCATAGGCCACCCAATGGGCCCCTTTACATGGTGGCAGGCCCCCAGACCCCTGGAGTGACGGGCCCGGTCACAGCTGCGACCTCTGCGACCCCTGTATGTACGCCACTGTCCCTGATAGTGTGTTGCAGTTTGCTGTCCTTAATATTTATAGAACTGATAGGATAGCACTGGACTCTGGTGTGTGGTGTGTTATTTAAATAAGACTTTGTGTACGGATACAACTGTTGTTGAGACTAAATGTTCTCCTGAAGTGGAATTTCGTATAATTAAATGCAGACCATTTCGTTTGCCCAGTGAATTTTCCTACATTATTGCTATTGCAGTTTACATTCCTTCAGAAGCTAATACTAAACAAACCATGAAAGAACTTTGCATTTGTATTAACAAATTGCAAACTATATATCCAAATAGAGGTTTTTGTTGTTGCTTGTAATTTTAACCAAGCTAAGCTGAGGTCCATTTTGGTCAAATTTCCCATAAATGTTTCTTTTCCAGTGGAAATAATATTTTGGATCAGGTTTTACAAATATTAATGGGGGTTATCAAGCTATTCCCATCCCATGTTGGAAAACTAGATCATATATACTTATTTTGCCTAAATATATTCCATTTTATAAAAAGAGTGAAGCCATCTTTAAGGACAGTGAAAGTGTGGCAAGAGGGAGCAGATGCCTCATTACAGCATCAATTTCAACACACTGATTGGACAGGATTTCGTGCACAGGTGTGGCGAAACCGACCTCGCCACTGGGTATTGGAGAAGACTGATTGCCAGCCTCCTGCCATGGAACTATGGCCCCTGGGATGTATTGCCCTTTAAAGACATGATTTGGGCATAATGGATTTGTGTTGTGCTGCTGCTGGCCCTTTAAGAACCATCTGGGGACATACTGTAGAGTTACTGGGTGGCCACCATTTCCTGTATCAGAGGCACATGGTGAGAACAATGGATGGCGGTCATTTTAACTCACAGACACTGTTTGGACTTTTCTACACGGTGCCATCTCGCCGGTATTTGGTGCACAAAGACATCATGCAGTAGTTTTAAACTATACAACAGGGGACACATTATACAGTAATTATTTTTCATATAGCCTGTATATGTTCTGCAGAATCTGCATTAAACTGTATCTTTAAATTACTGAACGGATCTGGGTGATTTTTGGATATGTGGTTCACCCAGATCCCCCGGTTCCAAGGATATACTTTTTATGGGGTTATTGCATGTTTTGGGGTCCTTGTGATATGTTTTATAATACTGTATTTCTCTGCCTGTGATAATTATATTAACCATTGTGTTCAGTAATCATATCACAGCCAGAGGGGAGGATTTTGTGTGGGAGTGTCTGTGTGTATTGAACGGATTGATTGGTGGTATTTCAAAACCCTTTGGGCAGTACTATGTTTGTGGATTGTGAATAAAAGAGGCTGTATGTGCCAGTACAGTCAGTTCTGCTTGACCTCAAAACAAAGTGTTGTCTCGTTATTGGGGGAATTGGATTGTATGCTGATTGCCAGGAGTGTAAGCTGATTGTATGCTTTTCCTGTTCTGCTGTTTACAGCATTCATATGCTTGAGAGTGGTTGTGGTGTCTGCTGCAGTGCTTGGAGTCCTCAGGAAGCGCTAGGAGCATCTTTCAACGGAGGTACCCAGTCAGGGTGCCAGGCGATCCGTTATAACAGGCTACTGTGGATTTTCACACTGATATTGAATTATATACCAGTGCTGTTCTGGATTATATTAATAACTTTGTTGAGGCAGTAACATCATCATTGATAATAAAAACCTTTCCAAACCAGAGGCAGTGGATAAACAAAGAAGTTAGAGCTTTATTACATGAGCGGGATGTTGCTTTTAGATGTGCAGATCAGGGCGTTTTTACAGATTAAACAGCTTCTATGCCTGTTTTAATCAGGGCAAGCATTCATGGTCTCATTACTTTCCTGTTAGTAATGTGTACGACCCCCAAAGCAAAGTGAATATGTGTAAGGCTGCTGGAACTGATGAAATCCCTGGTCGAGTGATCAGAACTTGTGCAGAACAGTTGGTTGATGTATTTACGGATATTTTAAATGTATCCTTATTTCAAGCCATTAAAACAGCTAATATTGTACGAGTACAAAAGCATGATGCTGTAAAGGACCTTAATGATTTCAGAACAGTTGCTTTCACTTATTTTGTAGCAAAGTGCTTTAGGAGGATGGTTCTTGCACATTTAATATCTTGATTGTCTCCTACACCGGACCCCCATCAGTTTGCCTATCATCCTAATAGGTCACCAGAAGACGCTATGATCACTGTCCTTCACTATTTGGATAATAACTCTTATGTGAGGATGTTGTTTTGTGATTTTAGTTTGGCCTTCAATGCTGTTACTCCCATGGAGTTAAATTATCAGCTCACATGCTTGCTCATAGATGGGTCACAGACTGTGAAGTTTGGTCATATGATTTATTTCACCTTGACTTTGAGCACTGGTGTTCCACAGGGATACATGTTTAGTCCTCTCTATTTTCTGTATACCCATAATTATATTCCTGTTTATGATTTAAATATTATATTCAAGTTTTTGAATGATACTAAGGTAATTTGCCTTATACAGTGGGCCTGATAATGAAAGAGCTTACAGAAATGAGATCCAGTCCCTATCGGATTGGTGCACTAATAACAACTAATATTAATATTCAAAAGACTAATGAACTTATTGTGTACTTTTGTCACACTAGGAGGAAATACACACACATCTATTCATGTAAATGGAGAAGAGGTTGAATGCGTCAGTAATTTAAAATTTCTGGGAGAGCATATTTCAGATGATCTGTCTTGGAGCCAGGGCCGGACTGGCCCACCGGGATACCGGGAAATTTCCCGGTGGGCCGCAGCACCTAGGGGCCGGCCGGGTTCCTGGATGGAGCCGCCGGGCCGGGTGGCAGCTTCCCCGTGCTCCTCTCACTGCCAGGGGCGGGCTGGGCCGGGGGGCAGGGAGGCAATTGCCCCCAGGCCGCCCTAAATTCCTGTAAGGCCGGCCGCGGCGGGCCGGCCCTTTAAATACTGCAGCCGCCTGAGCGGTCAGGCGGCTGCAGCTTCTCCCCTCCCCTGTAGCGTGGCCGAGCTGCACTCCGGTCCGCGGTGGCCGGCCGGCCGGAGTGATAGGAAGGTGCACACTGAGTGTGCACTTCCTGTCAGTCCGGCCGGTGACAGGAAACAGAAAAAGGAGTTTCTGTTTCCTGTCACCGGCCG
>OW240912.1:263571284-263796291 GCA_933207985.1 Pelobates cultripes
AAAGGAGGGTGGTAAAAAAGGACATATGAAAAATGCTTGTCCCATACGTCCGCAAAACTTCCGCATCTAAGAACCTTAAGGGGAAAGGTCTTAGGTGTGATGGATACGTCCTCTGGTAAAAAAACAAAATAGATTTCTTCTTGACATCAATGCCCTTTGCAACAAGAAAAGCTTTTCATGCAAAGCCCTGATGGACTCAGGTGTGGCGGGAAACTTTATTGACATGCATTTTGTAAAGAAACACTCCATCCCTATCAAGGAGAGATCATCACCTCTGGCCGTTGAGGCTATTGATGGGAGACCTCTCTCTCAACCTCTGATTACCCACAAAACCATGCCTATTAACATGTCTATAGGAGCATTACACAAGGAACACATAACATTCCAGATAATTGCTTCTCCTTCTTGTCCCATCAATTAGGATTTGCTTGGCTCATTAAGCACAACCCTCATATTGATTGGGCTAAGGGTGAAATACTGGAATGGGTTAAAGACTGTATAAAGAGATGTATGTTACCAATTACCAAAAGAGTGGGCATCGTTACTTTGCCTATCACAGCACCTCCGACCTCCGAAATTCCTGTACAGTACTGGGAGGTTAAAGAGGTGTTTAGTAAGAGACAGACTAATATTCTACCTCCTCACAGATCATATGACAGCTCCATACATCTGCTACTTGGCGCTATGCCCCCTAAGGGGGCAGCATATGCCTTATCTTCACAGGAGAGTAGAATCATGGATGAGTACATTAAAGATTCTCTAAGTAAGGGCCACATACGCTGGAGCAGGTTTCTTTTCTTTTTTTTTTTTCCAGTGCTTACGAATATAACATACAAGCACGCGTGAGGTACCCCAACAGCAATCCTCATGCATATACTGGACTCTTATAACAATGAGGTCCAGGGTTGTCCCGGTCGGGATGGTGCGATGGGCCCTGCGTGGGTCGGTTATGTGGCGTCGTCGTGGGTGTGTGGCGGTCCACCGCGTGTGTCTGCTGGGCTCCTTGTAGAAAGCTCTTCAGCACTCCATACCCGAGGTATCGTTGTGTATATCAGCCAAGCAGAAGCTCCTGCAAAGAAGTTGTCTTGCTTAGCCGCCGGTCAGGCTCCACCCCAAGCAGGGTTCTTTTTTGTCTCAAAAAAAGATGGTGCATTACGGCCATGCATTGATTACAGGGCTTTAAACAAGATCACCATAAAAAATGCCTATCCCATTCCCCTCATCTCCGAATTCTTTGACAGACTCCAGAGTGCTAGGATATTTACTAAACTTGACCTTAGGAGTGCGTACAATTTTGTAAGGATTAAGGAAGATCATGAGTGCAAAACAGCATTTAACACTAGATGTAGGCACTTCGAATACCTTGTCATGCCTTTCAGTTTATGTAATGCTCTGGCCGTATTACAGGACTTTATGAAGGATGTGCTCAGAGACTATATTTATTCTTTTGTTCTTGTGTACCTGGATGATATCCTTATTTATTTTCCTGACCTCCAGACTTATCACGATCATGTCAAACAAGTTCTGCAAACTTTGCTTAAAAATTGTCTTTATTGAAGTTTGAAATATGCATCTTTGACCAGTCGGAGGTACAGTTTTTGGGTTATAATATCTCTGCCTCTGGTTTCCAAATGGATCCTCATAAACTAGAGGCTGTCACTGGCCACTACCTAATGGGTTAAAAGCAATTCAAAGGTTTATAGGTTTTGCTAATTACTGTTTTGTGATAGCCCCCATCACCAATATGACACGTAAGGGGGTTAGTTGCACTGTATAGTCTAAAGAAGCTAGAGAAGCTTTTGAACTTCTTAAACAAAGTTTTGCTTCTGCTGACATATTGATACATCGTGACACCAGCAAACCCTTCATACTGGAGGCAGATGCCTCAGAAACAGGGGTGGGGATTCTCCTATCTCAGAGGGAGAGTCAGGATACTCCTTTGCATCCATTTGGGTACTTTTCTAGAAAGTTGCAGAGCATAATCATGATATTAGCAACAGGGAATTGTTGGCCATTATACTAGCGCTTAAAGAATGGCAACACCTTTTAGTGGGTTTCAAGGATCCACTTTTGATAATCACTGATCACAAAAATTTGGCATATATTGATAATGCTACACAGGCCAGATGATCTTTGTTCTTATCCAGCTTTAACTTTATTATCACTTACAGACCTAGTACAAAAAACGTTAAAGCTGATGCCCTCTCTAGACAGTTTGATATTGAACCAGAACAAGAGACGTCCCCTATTGTTCCTCCCGAGTGTATCATTGCTTCCACTGTTTTTTCCTTGTCATCCCCTTTGCTTTGTGCTATCATGGCGGGTCAATTCTAGGCACCTTGCAATAAACCTCTGGATAAATTGTTTATTCCATCGACTGAAAGAAAGGAAGCAATGAGGGTATTCCACGACAATGTGACTGCGGGGCATCAGGGTATTAATAAAATCATTTCCACTGTCTCTAGATCTTTTTGGTGGGATTCACTCAGGAGAGATATCAAGGAATATGTGGGGGCCTGTTTTGTGTGTGCAGTCTCTAAGGTTCCTCATAAACTTCCGTGTAGATTGTTACAACCACTTCCTGTACCTAGTGTTCCATGGTCCCACTTATCCATGGATTTCATGGTAGAAGTTCCATGTTCAAATGGTTATACCATCATCCTTATGGTGGTTGACCGCTTTTCTAAGATGGCTCATTTTATTCCACTCAAAAAAAGTGCTGTCTTCACAAGATCTGCTGGGTAAAGAGCTGGGTATTGAATTATCTTTTTCTTCTTCGTATCATCCCTAAACCAATGGTATGGCTGAGAGGGCTAACCAATCTTTGGAATTATATTTGCGTTGTTTTGTAATTGGCACTCAGGATAATTGTACAGAATACACACAGTACCAGGTGTAGAAGTGGCTAACCCCTGAGCTGCCTGGTGATTTTAGTGCAGCGCTATATAATGTTATTTAATAACTCACCCTTGGAAATTTTAGGGTGGTTGAGATCATACATAAAAGAGAAAATAAAGGTATATAGTATAATATTGTTGACAGTGATATTAGTGATAAAGTTGAGTGATAACAAACTCACATGGTAAAGAACCTTTAGACATAGGCTCTAAACTTTATAGCTGGTATGCTTTTAGGTAACATACAACCCCTCTATGGATCTTCTGTATGTGTTGATGTTTCTTCCAAATATTGTATATACCAGAGAAGAAAATGGAGAGAAAATACTCTAAGTGTAGTGGGTTAAAAACTTAATAGTGAGCTATAACACATGGATGGGTGTGCTCACCTGACATAGAGCCTTCCAGACTGGCTCTAAGTACAAACATTTTATGTGTCTGTTCTGGGAGACACTTTCCCTTAGGTACCCGGTAATGTAGAAGCTGGATCCGTTTCTTTGAATGCACTTGGTGCTATTTATTTAATAAAATGCAAATAAAAATACACTAATAAATATAAAAACAAAGGTTAAAATATATGGTTACTCCTGGATCCTCCAACACGCGTTTCTCCTATGTAGATAGACTTTCTCAATCGGCTGTGTTCTTTGTTCCGGGTTCTGTGATTTTGAAGGGTGTTCAGGTCTTCCTCTTTTGCCGCTCCTCTAATCGGTGCAGTCCGTTCTGTCATATCCTCCCACTTGATCATCTGTCTCTTATGCTGTAATGATTACTATGTGGAGTCTCCAAATTCACCATTACGTCACTTCCCGGGTTTTGGAACTACAGCGCCAATTATCCTCTGCGCTAGTACATTCCTTTCCCAGCGTTCTTTGCATTCTGTAGAAGTTTCATAGTGATAGAAAATATATATTAATTTGTACAAATTTCACAAAGTAGATGATAACATATCATATTGGGAAAAATGTGACTTAGAACCTTTTGGTTATATTGTGTAATAATGTCTTCCCCTCTCCAATTTGCTGTAACTTTTTGGATTGCTAAAAATCCACCGGGTCGTCCTACAGTCTCTGGAATCAATTCGATTTCCAATAGACTATCGGAGTACATTGACCACTGCCTCCAACCCATTGTACAAAAAACTCTATCTATCTAAAAGATACTTTAATACTTACAAGTATTGAGTAATATTAGCTGGCAGAACAACTATATATTATTAACAGCGGATGTTGGCTCCCTGTATAGCGTTATACCACACAATAGAGGAAAGGAAGCAGTTGAATTTTTCCTACAACAATCACGACTATACCCCCAATAGCAAATACATTTTATCATACAAGGGATAGATTTAATTTTGCACAACATTTTTTTTGATTTCATAATGAATTTTAGTTACAAATGTGTGGAACAGCAATGGGAACAAGGTTTGCACCCAGTTATGCCAATTTTTTTATGACCCTTTGGGAACAGACTTTTATCTTAGATAATGCAGACTGGAGTGCAAACCTTGTTTCCTATCATAGATACATAGATGATATTTGTTTTATATGGAAAGGTCCTGTAGAGAGTTTGACCCTTTTTTAGGATTTTTAAATTTTAACAATTGGAGAATTACCCTAATAGCTAATTTTAACAATTACAGCGTACATTTTTTAGACCTAAATATATATATTGAAAACAGTGATATAAAAACAAAAACATATTTTAAATCCGTTGATGTGAACAACTACATCAACTTACAAAGCTGCCATTTCTCTCCGTGTGTACTCAATGTACCCAAATCGCAATTTCTTCGAGTTCGAAGAAACTGCACAGATGTAGCCACATATGACATTCAAGCAAACAGATTAAAAAATGTTTTTTGGAGAAGGGATACAAAGAGGATACTCTCCAAAAGACAATTAAACAGATCAAAATAAAGGACAGATTGGCACTTTTAGAATACAAAGAAAAGAACAAGGACCCTATATCCAATATACCGTTTATCTGTAATTTTAACTAAAAAAACAGGGAAATAAAACGTATCACAAATAAATTTTGGCCGATCCTAAGAGGAGATCCATTATTATATAACTTATTACCCAACAAGCCTATGATTATATACAGAGGAGCTCCAAATCTAGCCACCAAACTTACTAACAACTATACGAGAGAAACTAAACAGAAAACGTTCCTTCATAAGGACTTTTTTTTTTGGATGTGGTATATGTATAGCCTGTCGACAAACTGGGAGTAAGAAAAGACATATTACCACATTTAAAAATTCCCATGAACAAAAAGAATACAAAATAAAAAATCTAATTACTTGCCACACAAAACAAGTAATCTACTTGTTAAAATGCAAGTGCAATTTATATTATGTAGGCAGGACTAAAAGACCCTTATATGTAAGGATAAACGAACACGCAAGAAACATTAAAAAAGGTTTCACACAACACAATGTATCCATGCACTTTAAAGAGAAACATAACTGTGACCCAAAATGCCAAACATTTTTAGCAATCCAAAAAGTTACAGCAAATTGGAGAGGGGAAGATATTACAAAAAAATTGGGTCAAACAGAGATGCCGTGGATCTTTGATTTGCATACTCTAACTCCGCATGGTTTAAATTTAGATTTCAAATTATGTCATTTTTTTTGAATTTCCTGCCTTCCCTTTTAATTAAAAAACTACAGTTTATAATATTTTAGATAAATATAGCAGTTGATTTTAGTTTTTGTTTTTATTTTACATTTAACAAGAATTATGTTTACATTTTCTGATTACAATATCAATATTTGGAAGTTTAATTCATGCTTAAATTAGGTACAAAATTGTACTTTAATTGAATATTAGTTTAATTTCATTCATTTTAATTGATCATATTTTTATATAATCTTCTATACAGAATATAGCATTACAATGGAAATAAGTTATCTTATTACACAATATTACCAAAAGGTTCTAAGACACATTTTTCCCAATATGATGTTATCATCTACTTTGTAAAATCTGTACAAATTAATATACATGTATTTTCTATCACTATGAAACTTCTACACAATGCCGAGAACGCCGGGAAAGGAACGTACTGGCACAGAGGATTATGCGTGCTGTAGTTCCGAAACCCGGAAGTGACGTAATGGTGAATTTGGAGACTCCACATAGTAATCATTACAGCATCAGAGACAGTCCTTTTTAGTAGCCAGTCCTTTTTCGTACCGCGACCCGTGACACTGGATCCATACAGCTATTGGTGTCCTTTACTCTTCACCTGAGTCATTGGATAGGATTCTTGTTCTGAATGGTTTCGCCTTTCCAATGGCACTAGGCAAGGTTGTCCACTGTCACCTCTGCTATACATTATATCCAAAGAGGCACTCACCATTAACATCAGAAATAATGAACTCATTAAAAGGATTGGTAACCAAAGCTGATGATTTAAAAATCTGTGTATATACAGTTGATATGCTGGATACAATCACAAATCACTACCTGAGCTAATATGAAATTCAATTTATATAATGTGGTCTCAAATTATAAGTTTAATATAGATAACACTAAAGTATTGTTTAAATATATGTCAGAGAAAAACAATGTTTTTAAAGAAAACAAATCAGTTTTACTGGAATACAAATTCCAATATCTGTGGATTACCATAACTGGTAACATAGATAGACTAATTGAGATGAATTTATGAAAACTCTTGAGATTTACCAACAAAACGCAAAAAGAATGGCATTTACCACCATGTACAGGTGTGTCTGGCTTTCTGGGGGCTAAAAGACCTTATTTGGAGGTTACGCATTCCAGTTTTCCAGCTTGGAATTTTCACATCTGGTCATCATGCACCCATCTCCTATTTGGGCAAAAAGAAGTGTTTATATGGCATTTCTTGGTGGGTATAGATAAATATTATTAACCACTTAGTGACCAGACCGTTTTTGAAATTTTCTTACCATTAAAGGACCACTATAGTGCCAGGAAAACAAACTCGTTTTCCTCGCACTATAGTGTTAATAGGTGCCCCCCAACCCTCAGGGTCCCACTCCCACCGGGCTCTAGGGGGAGGAAGGGGTTAAAGGCTTACCTTTCTTCGGTGCTAGGGACCCTCCTCCTCCTTCCGACGTCATCGGCTGAATGTGCATGCGCTAAAAGAGCCGCGCGCGCATTCAGTCAGTCCATTGGAAAGCATTCTCAATGCATTCCTACAGATGCTGGTGTCTTCTCATTGTGAAAATCACAGTGAGAAGCGCCTATAGCGGCTCAATGAGACAGCCACTAGAGGCTGGATTAACCCAAATGTAAACATAGCAGTTTCTCTGAAACTGCTATGTTTACAGCAGGCAGGGTTAACCCTAGATGGACCTGGCACCCAGACCACTTCATTAAACTGAAGTGGTCTGTGTGCCTATAGTGGTCCTTTAAGGACAAGGGCTATTTTTACATTTCTGCGGTGTTTGTGTTCAGCTGTAATTTTCCTCTTAATCATTTACTGTACCCACACATATTATATACCGTTTTTCACGCCATTAAATGGTCTTTCTAAAACTACCATTATTTTCATCATATCATATAATTTACTATAAAAAAATTATAAAATATGATGAATGGGTTTTTAAAAAAACACACTTTTTCTAACTTTGACCCCCAAAACCTGTTACGCATCTACAACAACCAAAAAACACCCATGCTAAATAAAGTTTGTCCTGAGTTTAGATATACCCAATGTCAACATGTTCTTAGTTTTTTTGTGTGCAAATTATAGAGCAATAAGTACAAGTAGCCCTTTGCTATTTCCAAACCATTTTGTATTTAAATTAACAAAAGTTACATTGTAACACTGATATCTGTCAGTAATCCCTGAATAACCCTTCACATGTATATATTTTTTTAAAGAAGACAACCTACGGTATTAAACTTGGGGTATTTTGACCCTATAATGCAACCATTTTACCACCAATGTATGCCAAAAAAATAAATAAATAATAATTGGTGATTTTTTTTGACACACATAGGAATTTAAGAATACATGTATGTAGAACTTTAAGGGTTACTGCCAAAGAACACCCCAATATGTGTTCAGCAACAACACCCTAGGCTATTTCAAATGGTTGTATTTAACACTTTCCATTCACTAAATCTACCACCAGTCTTTGTCAACCATTTGGGTAGTATTTTTTTGTGTTATTTTTCACACACATTGTATTTTAGTCAGGGATTCTCAGCCCCTGTTTTGTCTTACTGCAAAAAGAAAACCCCAATATGTGTTCAGAAACATCTCCTGAGTACAGTGATACCACCCATGTACAGGTGTGCCGGGTTCTCCGGGGGCTAAAAGACCTTATTTGGAGGGTGCGCATTCCAATTTTCCAACTTGGAATTTTCACAGCTGGTCATCGCTCATCCTTGTCCTATTTGGGACATGTTTGAAGCCGGCCAATGTAATTTACCCCATCAAACCATATACTTTTGAAAAGTAGACACCTTAGGGTATTTTAAATGGTGGTATTTTAACATTTTCCATGCACTAATTCTACCACCAGTTTTTGTCAACCTTTTGAGTAGTCATTCTTTTGTGTTATTTTGCACACACATTGTAATTTAGGCATGGATTCTGAGCCCCTGTTATGTATTACTGCCAAAGAACACCCCAATATGTGTTCAGCAGTATCTCCTAAATACAGTGATACCACCCATTTACAGGTGTGTCAGGTTCTCTGGGGGCTAAAATACCTTATTTTGAGGGTGCGCATTCCAGTTTTCCAACTTGGAATTTTCACATCTGGTCATCATGTACCCATGTCCTATTTGGGACATTTTTGAAGCCGACCAATGTAATTTATCCCCATCAAACCATATGTTTTTGAAAAGTAGACACCCTAGGGTATTTTAAATCAGGGCCGGCGCGTCCATAAGGCGGCACAGGCGGCCGCCTTAGGGCGCGCGGGCTCTGGGGGCGCAATATTTCAGTGACCGGCAGGAGGGAAGCTCTCCCTCCTGCCAGGCCACCATCTCGACCACCGGTGCGGCAGTGCTGTGATCAGGCGCGGCGAGGGAGCTCTAACCTCTCTGCTCCCTCGCGCGCTGCCTGCTGATGCCGCGGGAGCCGGAATATGACATCATCCCGCAGCATCAGTAGGCAGCCCGCGAGGGAGCAGAGGGTGGAGATTAGAGCTCCCTCGCCGCGTCTGATCACAGCACTGCTGCACGCCGCCCAGCAGCCCCAGGGAACGATCCATCATCCACACCAGCTCTCCAGGTAGGGAGGCTGGGTGGAAAATATGTAGTTATAAAAATAATTAGTGAATGTATGTGATGTGTGTCTGTGAGTGACAGAGTGTGTGTGTCTGTGTGTGTGTGAGTGACAGAGTGTGTGTGTCTGTGAGTGACAGAGTGTGTGTGTCTGTGAGTGACTGTGTGTGTCTGTGAGTGACTGTGTGCGTGTGTGTCTGTGAGTGACTGTGTGCGTGTGTGTGTGTCTGTGAGTGACTGTGTGTGTGTGTCTGTGAGTGACTGAGCGTGTGTGTCTGTGAGTGACTGAGCGTGTGTGTCTGTGAGTGACTGTGTGTGTGTCTGTGAGTGACTGAGCATGTGTGTCTGTGAGTGACTGTGTGTGTGTGTCTGTGAGTGACTGAGCGTGTGTGTCTGTGAGTGACTGTGTGTGTGTCTCTGAGTGACTGAGCGTCTCTGTGTGTCTGTGAGTGACTGTACGTCTCTGTGTGTCTGTGAGTGACAGCGTGTGTGTGTGTGTGAGTGCGTCTGTGTGTGTGTGTCTGAGTGATTGTATGAGTGTGTCTGCATGTGAGTGTATAAGTGTGTCTGTCAGTGTATGATGAGTGTGTTTGTCAGTGTATGAGTGTGTGTCTGTCAAATCAGTGAGAGTATGTTTGTCATTGAGTCTGTGTGTGACTATCAGTGTGTCTTTCAATGAGTGTCAATCAGTGTGGGTCTGTCAGTGTCAATGAATGAGTGTGTGACAAATCAATGAGTCTGTGTCTGTCAGTGTGTACAGAGTGTAGCGGAGCAGAGCGCGGTACAGGGGCTTCTGTTTCCTGTACCTGGCCAGACTGACAGGAGGTGCTCAAAGAGAGAGTACTCCCTGTCAGTCCGGCCGGGTACAGAAAACTGAAGCTCCTTTAGGGGATCTGCTCCGCTCGGCAATGCAACAATAGAGGTAGTAGGCACACCAGGAAGGGGAGTGTGACCACTAAAGGGGTGTGGGGTGCACCAACGGACAGGGAGGGGATGGGAGAGAAACACCAAGAGACAGGGAAAAGAGGGGGGAGAAGAACACTGAGGGACAGGGAAGGGACCACTAATGGTCGGGGAGGGGAGAGGGGCTGGTTAAGAGGCACATAGGTGAAGATTTTTTTTGGGGGGGAGGGGAAGGGGGGCGGAAAAACGCATCTTCGCCTATGTACCTAAAAATCCAAGCACCGGCCCTGTTTCAAATGGTGGTATTTTAACACTTTCCATGCACTAATTCTACCACCAGTCCTTGATACCTTTTATGTATTACTGTCAATGAACACCCCAATATGTGTTCAGCAACATTTCTTGAGTACAGTGATACCATTTGGTTGTTTGGGGGATGCAATGCTGAACATCAGACATATGCTTTTCAAATTTGACATATCTTCTTTGCCTATCTTCCTTTTAGGGGCCTTTTTACATATCCCAATATATTTTCTTGCCATGACAGGGCATTTTAAATGGTGGTATTTTAACATTTTCCATGCACTAATTCTACCACCAGTCTTTGTCAACCTTTTGAGTAGTCATTCTTTTGTGTTATTTTGCACACACATTGTAATTTAGGCATGGATTCTGAGCCCCTGTTATGTATTACTGCCAAAGAACACCCCAATATGTGTTCAGCAGTATCTCCTAAATACAGTGATACCACCCATTTACAGGTGTGTCAGGTTCTCTGGGGGCTAAAATACCTTATTTTGAGGGTGCGCATTCCAGTTTTCCAACTTGGAATTTTCACATCTGGTCATCATGTACCCATGTCCTATTTGGGACATTTTTGAAGCCGACCAATGTAATTTATCCCCATCAAACCATATGTTTTTGAAAAGTAGACACCCTAGGGTATTTCAAATCAGGGCCGGCGCGTCCATAAGGCGGCACAGGCGGCCGCCTTAGGGCGCGCGGGCTCTGGGGGCGCAATATTTCAGTGACCGGCAGGAGGGAAGCTCTCCCTCCTGCCAGGCCACCATCTCGACCACCGGTGCGGCAGTGCTGTGATCAGGCGCGGCGAGGGAGCTCTAACCTCTCTGCTCCCTCGCGCGCTGCCTGCTGATGCCGCGGGAGCCGGAATATGACATCATCCCGCAGCATCAGTAGGCAGCCCGCGAGGGAGCAGAGGGTGGAGATTAGAGCTCCCTCGCCGCGTCTGATCACAGCACTGCTGCACGCCGCCCAGCAGCCCCAGGGAACGATCCATCATCCACACCAGCTCTCCAGGTAGGGAGGCTGGGTGGAAAATATGTAGTTATAAAAATAATTAGTGAATGTATGTGATGTGTGTCTGTGAGTGACAGAGTGTGTGTGTCTGTGTGTGTGTGAGTGACAGAGTGTGTGTGTCTGTGAGTGACAGAGTGTGTGTGTCTGTGAGTGACTGTGTGTGTCTGTGAGTGACTGTGTGCGTGTGTGTCTGTGAGTGACTGTGTGCGTGTGTGTGTGTCTGTGAGTGACTGTGTGTGTGTGTCTGTGAGTGACTGAGCGTGTGTGTCTGTGAGTGACTGAGCGTGTGTGTCTGTGAGTGACTGTGTGTGTGTCTGTGAGTGACTGAGCATGTGTGTCTGTGAGTGACTGTGTGTGTGTGTCTGTGAGTGACTGAGCGTGTGTGTCTGTGAGTGACTGTGTGTGTGTCTCTGAGTGACTGAGCGTCTCTGTGTGTCTGTGAGTGACTGTACGTCTCTGTGTGTCTGTGAGTGACAGCGTGTGTGTGTGTGTGAGTGCGTCTGTGTGTGTGTGTCTGAGTGATTGTATGAGTGTGTCTGCATGTGAGTGTATAAGTGTGTCTGTCAGTGTATGATGAGTGTGTTTGTCAGTGTATGAGTGTGTGTCTGTCAAATCAGTGAGAGTATGTTTGTCATTGAGTCTGTGTGTGACTATCAGTGTGTCTTTCAATGAGTGTCAATCAGTGTGGGTCTGTCAGTGTCAATGAATGAGTGTGTGACAAATCAATGAGTCTGTGTCTGTCAGTGTGTACAGAGTGTAGCGGAGCAGAGCGCGGTACAGGGGCTTCTGTTTCCTGTACCTGGCCAGACTGACAGGAGGTGCTCAAAGAGAGAGTACTCCCTGTCAGTCCGGCCGGGTACAGAAAACTGAAGCTCCTTTAGGGGATCTGCTCCGCTCGGCAATGCAACAATAGAGGTAGTAGGCACACCAGGAAGGGGAGTGTGACCACTAAAGGGGTGTGGGGTGCACCAACGGACAGGGAGGGGATGGGAGAGAAACACCAAGAGACAGGGAAAAGAGGGGGGAGAAGAACACTGAGGGACAGGGAAGGGACCACTAATGGTCGGGGAGGGGAGAGGGGCTGGTTAAGAGGCACATAGGTGAAGATTTTTTTTGGGGGGGAGGGGAAGGGGGGCGGAAAAACGCATCTTCGCCTATGTACCTAAAAATCCAAGCACCGGCCCTGTTTCAAATGGTGGTATTTTAACACTTTCCATGCACTAATTCTACCACCAGTCCTTGATACCTTTTATGTATTACTGTCAATGAACACCCCAATATGTGTTCAGCAACATTTCCTGAGTACAGTGATACCATTTGGTTGTTTGGGGGATGCAATGCTGAACATCAGACATATGCTTTTCAAATTTGACATATCTTCTTTGCCTATCTTCCTTTTAGGGGCCTTTTTACATATCCCAATATATTTTCTTGCCATGACAGGGCAATGAGTGAAAGGAGAAATTAGTTTAAATAACGCTCTTGCAGATCCAATTAATCGTAACTGGCCTTTGACCCCTAAACGTGCGTGCGCGTCTATTACGTGACATCACGCGCACGTTAACGCTGTCATTACCATGGGCGGATGTGGGGCTATAATATGGTATGGATCCACAGCGCCTGGCGTCCACAGATATGCTGCAGCAGTCATGTATGCCCAGTGGCATACATACCAGGGTCGCGGCTGTGACCGGGCCTGGCCCACCAGGGGGCCCGGCCGCCCCTGTGACCCGGTATGTACCCACAGGGCCAGCCTCCTCCCCTGGGGGGCCCAGGAGCCGGCCACCCCAGGCTGGCCCTGCTGACACCCGGAAGGCGGGTGGCTGGTCGGGCAGGTAGGCGGGCGCGCGAGGGAGCACTCAGTGCTTCCTCTTCAGCTCCCTCGCGCACCGCACTGATACCGGAGCCGGAAGATGACGTCATCTTCCAGCGCCGGCATCCCTACGCGGCGTGCGAGGGAGCTGAAGAGGAAGCACTGAGTTCTCCCTCGCGCGCCCGCCTGCCCGACCGGCCACCCGCCCAGGAGCCCAGCAGCAGCACCACTGGACCCCAGGGAATCCACCCAGCACTCCAAAAGGTAAGGAGGCTGGGGGGATTACATTTAAAAAAAACAAAAAAAAACTAGTGTTTGAGTGTGTGTGAGTGTTAGAGTGAGTGTTAGTGTGTGTGTCTGCTAGTGAGTGTTAGTGTGAGTGTTAGTGTGTGAGTGTTAGAGTGAGCAAGCAGTGTGCGTCCGCCAGCGATGTTGTGCGTGAGTGCCAGAGTGAGTGTTGTGCGTGTCCGCCAGCATGCCAGTGAGTGCTGAAGTGCGTGAGCCAGAGCGTGCAAACTGCCAGCGATGCCAGTGCGAGCGCCAGCGTGCGTGAGTGCTGTGAGCGAGGCAGTGCGTGCAACTGCCAGTGAGCGTTAGTGCGTGGCGTTAGAGCGGAGTGCCAGTGCGTGTCCGGGCAGTGAGCGTTGCGTGTTAGTGCGTTAGCGTGAGCAAGCCAGCGTACAGTGCGTGAGCAGCCAGAGTGTTGGTGGTGTCTGCTAGTGAGCGTTAGCGTGAGTGTTAGTGTGAGTGTTAGTGTGCGTGTCTGCTAGCGAGTGTTAGTGTGAGTGTTAGTGCGTGTGTCTGCTAAGTGAGTGTTAGTGTGAGTGTTAGGAGCGAGTAAGCAGTGTGTCTAAGAAGGAGTGTTAGTGTGTGTGTCTGCTAGTGAGTGTTAGTGTGTTAGTGTGTGTGAGTATAGAGTGTTAGTGTGTGTCTGCAGTGAGTGTTGCGTGAGTGTTAGAGTGAGTGTTAGTGTGTGTGTGTGTTAGTGAGTGTTAGTGTGTGTGTCTGCTAGTGAGTGTTAGTGTGTGTGTCTGCTAGTGACTGTGTTACTGTGTGTGTCTTACTGAGTGCGTGTGTTAGTGAGTCTGTTTGATGTCTGTTAGTGAGTGTCTGTTTGTCAATGAGAGTGTATGTTTTGTAAGTGAGTGTGTATGTATGTCTGTCGCTGACTGTGTCTCTGTCAGTAAATGTGTGTGTCTGTTAGCTAGTGTGTATGCGTCTGTAAGTGTGTGTGTGTGTGTCTTCAGCACTTACCTTTCTCCAGCGCCGGACTCCCTTGGCGCTGGGGATCCCTCAGCCTCTCAGCTCAGAATGCGACCGCGCACGCATTCAAACCGCCCATAGGAAAGCATTACTCAATGCTTTCCTATGGACGTTCAGTGTGCTCCTCTAGCAGCTGTCAGTGAGACAGCCACTAGAGGCTGGATTAACCCTCAGTGAAACATAGCAGTTTCTCTGAAACTGCTATGTTTTCAGCTGCAGGGTTAAAACTAAAGGGACCTGACACCCAGACAACTTCATTGAGCTGATGTGATCTGGGTGTCTGTAGTGGTCCTTTAAATACTCGTTTTCCTTGCACTATAGTGCCCTGAGGGTGCCCCCACCCTCAGGGGCCCCCTCCCGCCCAGCTCTGGAAAGGGGAAAAGGGTTAAAACTTACCTTTTTCCAGCGCTGGGCGGAGAGCTCTCCTCCTCCGATCCTCCTCTTCTCCTCCTCCCCGTCGGCTGTATGCGCACGCGCGTCAAGAGCTGCGCGCGCATTCAGCCGGTCACATAGGAAAGCATTCATAATGCTTTCCTATGGACGCTGGTGTGCTCTCACTGTGAAAATCACAGTGAGATGCACGCAAGCGCCTCTAGCGGCTGTCAATGAGACAGCCGCTAGAGGAAATAGGGGAAGGCTTAACCCATTCATAAACATAGCAGTTTCTCTGAAACTGCTATGTTTATGAAAAAATGGGTTAACCCTAGCTGGACCTGGCACCCAGACCACTTCATTAAGTGTGTGTGCATCTGCATGCACTGGCGTACATACCGCGGTCGCAGGGGTCGCAGCCCTGTAACCCCTGCGACCAGGTGCCCACCGCCATGTGTTGCGGCCCGGCCCGCGCGCGCGGGGGGCCCATGGTTCAAATTTCACACCGGGGCCCCATGGGTCATGTGTACGCCACTGTGTATGCCAGTGCCGGACCGTTGAATGGCACCTCCATCACTGCTAGGAAGAACACCACAAGTTGAGGTTGAATATGTGACAGTCTGTTGGTGCATGTGGCAATTCCTATTGGCAACACCACAAGGTGAGGTTGAATATGTGACAGTCTATAAGTGCATGTGTGTGTGTGTGTCTACATGTCTCTGTGTGTATGTGTTTTATATGTATGTGTGTGTCTTTATGTACGTGTGTGTCTACATGTATGTGGGCCTGTATGTTTGTGTCTATGTGTGTGTCTGCATGTGTATCTGTATGTCTGCGTGTCGGGGGGGGAGGGGGAGGACGGGGACATATAGGCAATTTTTGCATGTGTTATATTATACAAATCGAGGGGCGGAGGATAAGGGAAGATGCATAAGGGGGTGGGCCAAGGGCAATTTTCGCACCGAGGCCCCGTGGTTTCTAGTTACGCCTCTGCCTATGTATCTGTATAAGTGTTACTGTTTGTTTCTGTGTATCTGAATGTGTGTCATTCTCTGTGTCAGTGTATGTATCTGTATGTGTTATATTATACAAACCTATTGCCAACACCACAAGGTGAGGTTGAATACGTGACATTACCCCCTACCTGGGACCAGGTTTGAGAGGAAATTTGGCAGGGAAAGAACAAATCCCCTCCAGTGGACCAAATACTATAAGGAACCACGAGAAAACCTGTAATCGATTATGGAGGAGACTTCGTACTCCTCCTGTCCAGAAACGATCAAAAGAGGAGGGACAACTGGAACTGTACACCTATTGCAAATAAGGGGTTTGAGCAAGAAGACATGGAATGAATTAGGTATACGCAAGGATGCTGGAAGGGCCAGCAAATAGGAAACATGGTTAATTCTTTGAATAACATGAAATGGACCAAGGAATCTGGGAGCAAACTTCATGCTAGGAACTTTTACTTTGATGTTGCGCGGTGATAACCACACCCTCTCTCCCACCTGGTAAACAGGGTTGGCACCCCGCCGTTTGTCAGCATGAAATTTGAAACGAGCAGCCGCAGTTTCAAGAGCGGAGTTCTTTGGACCAAGTCTCACAAATAGAAGTAAGGCGATCATCCAGAGCAGAAAAAAGAAAGGAAGGCAGCGCCACTATAAACCACATAAATTAAAAGAGCACAGAATAGGCAGACTAGAATGCAATATATATGATAGATAATAAGCAAATAGAAGTCCAGAATAAATAGTCTGACTGGTAGATGAATCAAACAAATATCTTTGTAGAGGTGAATACAGTCTTTTGTAGTGGGGGATTCTTCAGAGTGGTGTAGATGCGTCTTTGTACATCATATGAAATGAGAAAATAACAACTGATGGTATAGTATGTCCCGAAAGGGGTAGAAGCAATAAAAGAGTATATGGTCCTACTCACGTTTTCAAGAGCTATGGACTTAGCTCTAGTGTTGATAACGTACAGTGGTATAATCCCCACTTATGGGATACGTGAGGTCTTAGTATTCTTTCTTGATTAGGGAACCATATGTGGAAATAAAAGCAGGAACAACAATGGTGCTCAAAGTATAAAATGCCAGAGGTGAGAAGATAAAAAACCAAGTGGTTACTCACATTTAGTTGAACAGACTGACTGTTCAATGAATACAGCTTGAGTGGTATAATCCCCACCTAGGATTCTTGGGAGTAATATCCTCACTGGAAAGTAAAAACACTTCTGTGCCGGATAAAAGGATGGTAGTAGTAAAAAAGTAAAATAATAATAGTAATAAAAAGTAAGATGGCTAACTCACAGTAAGAAAGTGGCCAAAATACCTTTATTTAAAACAATATAGTTTAAAAAACCACAACGCGTTTCGCCCTTAGGCTTTATCAAGTGGAGATCAGAAAGTACATCCTGTTACATACAGGTTTATATAGGCAGTGAACATATTAGAAAATGGCGCCAAAATGATGTTATAATTATTATTTTATTTTTTTTAAAGTGCTAAATTTTATATGTGTAAGTGGGTACATACCTATATGTGAAACATGCGATAGTTTAAAATTAAAAACGAGGTTTTAAACTCACAATACCTTACATATTCTATTTAGATACAACAGTCACATGATCGGTTGCCATTTTTATTATTTTTTTTTTTTTTTATTAAAGTGCTAAACTTTATATGTATCAGTGAATACAAACCTATATTGGAGACATGTGATAGTCTAAAATTTAAATTAAAAACAAGGTTTTATACTCACAATACCTTGCATATTATTTAAATAGAACAGTCACGTATATAAGTCACATTGTATAAATATGTACTTCATGCACAAAATAATTATAGAAGATAATAAAATATAAGAAATATATTATAAAAAATTAATTAAAAAATTATAAAAAATTATAAAAAATTAAACAGGTCGAACTCTACATTAAGACCTTCGGGGGTAAGGGTTTTTAAAAGGAACACCCAGTGCATTTCTTTTTGTCCCAGTAATTTTTTGAGGTCACCTCCCCTCCAGGGTAATTTACATCTTTGGATCCCAGTACATTTTAAAAATTTAGGGTCTTTGTTGTGTTGAATAAAATGCTTTGAAACAGAGTGATTAGGGTAGCCTTTGATAATATTTCTACAATGTTCTGCTAACCTTATTTTTAAGCATCGTGTGGTCATACCCACATACTGTAGGCCACATGAGCACTCCAATAGGTATACAACATTCTTAGTAGTGCAACTTATTAAATCTTTGATAGGGTATGTAATACCGGTTTTGTTTGAGGTGAATTGTGTTGTCTTTGATGTGCTGTTTTGGTCAGTGGATCTGCAGACAATGCATCTGTTGCATTTGAAAAAACCTTTAGAATTTGATAAAAATGATGGATTGCTTGTATTGGCTTTTTTTGTATAATTTTTAGTAAGCATTGTCTTTAGGTTTGGGGCCCCTCTAAAAATGATATGGGGTTTATCTGGGATGAGTGTCTTTAAAATTTCGTCTTGTTTTAAAATGTGCCAGTGTTTTTGAATAGTTTTTTTCACAATTTTATTCTTATTGTCAAAGTTAAAGATGATCGGCATGGATGGTGGGTCTTTATTTTTATTCGTATTATATTCTAAAAGCTCGAGTCTTTCTTTTTGTTTCACTGCTTTGAGGGATTCTTCTAGCTTTTCTTTTGGGTAATTTTTACTGATAAATTGAGCTTCTAGTGTTCTAGCTTGTTCGTCAAAATCTGTATTAAGGGAACAGTTCCTGCGAAGACGTAGGAACTGACCTTTAGGGACCCCATCTAACCATGGTTGGTAGTGGCAGCTTGATCTGTCAATGACTGTGTTGGTGCACACTTTTTAAAAAAAAGTTCTAGTGTTAATATTCCCATCCTGGATAAAAATTTGGATGTCTAAAAAATTTATTAAATCTTTGCTGTGTTCTGATGTTAAAATGATGCCACTATTGTTGTTGTTTAGATGATTTAAAAAAAGTTTAAGTGAGGTTTCAGGACCTTTCCAGATAAAAAACAAGTCGTCTATGTATCTAAAATAGGATACTAGGTTTGCTTTCCAGGGGTGATCTCCCCAGATTGCTTTAGACTCCCAATTGTCCATAAAAAGATTGGCATAACTTGGTGCAAACCTAGTACCCATAGCTGTGCCTTGTCTTTGAATGTAAAAAGTGTCTAAAAACCAAAAATAGTTATTTGTTAAAATAATTTTTATCCCTTCTAAGATAAAATTAATTTGTTTTTCTGGAATTTTATTATCCGTTTTTAATCTATTTAAAACTGCTTCACACCCTAATTCGTGGGGGATTATGGTGTACAAAGACTGGACATCACAAGTGACTAGAATAAAATCTGGATGCCAGGTAAAATTTTCTAAAAAACGTAAGAGAGACATGGAATCTTTTAAGTATGACCTCATAATCTGACTGATGGTTGTAGTAAAATGTCAATATACTCTGATAAGTTTGATAAAACAGAATTGATCCCGGAGACAATAGGTCTACCTGGTGGATTGGTCTCATTCTTGTGTATCTTTGGTAAAAAGTATATAACTGGAATTTTTGGATGAGGTATATTTAAATAAGCAAATTCTTTTTTGTTGAGGATATTGGAATTTAAGCCTTTGGTTAAAAATGATATAAGGGAGTTTTGTATGGTATGGGTTGGGTCTGATAGTAGCTTGTCATATACTTTGGGGTCATTAAGCTGTCAAAATGCTTCTTTGATGTACATTTCTTGTGAGAGTATAACTAGGCCGCCCCCTTTATCGGCTGGTTTGATGACTATTGTGTCATCTTTTTTAAGATCTGTGAGAGCTTTTCTTTCTTGAAAGGTTAAGTTATATTGGTTATATTTATGATATTTGTGGTTGTTTTTTTTGGAGGTATTAATTTTTTCTATCGGGCCAGATTTGAAACTTGATGGGTAAAAATTAGAGTTATTCTTAAGGGTGGTATTTTTCACTGGTATCTCGTCATTAATACATGGAGGTGTGGGGGAATAGTTGGTCTGTCCCTGGTTAATAGATTGATTCTCAATTCTGCTGCTAAAAAATCTTTTTAGTGTAGCTTTCCTAACAAACTTATTTAAATCTAAAAAGGCTTGGAATGGTTGATAGGGATTGGTAGGTGCAAATTTGAGGCCCTTAGTTAAAACCGATATTTGGGTAGTAGTTAAAATTTTTTGGGAAAGGTTAAAAATTCCATGAGGGTTGTCTGTATTAGTTGGTGTCTCTCTAGTCTTTCTCTTTTGAAATCTTCTGCCACTCCTTCCTCTAGGCTTAGATTTCTCTTTTTTGTTCTGGGTAGGTAAGGTGTGGCAATAAGTGGATTTGGGCCTAGTTCTAAAAAATGATCCTCAGTGTCTGTGTCCAAATCTGTAGATAACACTTGGTATCTGTTAGGATGGTGTGTGGAGGGTAGGTGAGGGGGTGTGCTGGGATGGGTGTGTTTGAATGTATGTCTGAATCTTTGAGGTCTGGGTGTGAGATCAGGTCTTTGTGGGCAGGGCCGGACTGGCCCACCGGGATACCGGAAAATTTCCCGGTGGGCCGACGGCACCTGGGGCCGGGGAGACATTTGGTGACCTGCGGCCGCAGGGAGAGCTTGGATGGCGGCCGCAGGCAGAGCTCTTCCGGCGGCCGCAGGGGGAGCAGGCTGTTCTGTCTCTGCTCCCCCGGAATATGATGAGGCAGCGCAGGGGATTGGCAAGCTAACCTGGCAGGACACCAGGTAAAGCAAAGCCAACCCTGCTCGCTGCCCGCCTCCCTCCCCCACGCCGCAGAGCCGGCCAGCCGCCCTTTACCCTGCGTGACCTCAGCGCCAGGAGGAAGTTATTACAGCTCCCTTCACTTCCTCTCGGCGCACACAGGGCTGGAGAGGCAGGAGGAGGCGGAAGCAGGGAGTCTGAAACAACGGCTGCCTACTCCCATTAGCTACAGCCAGCCCCACTAACAAGATATCACCTGCTGCTGCCCAGTCCCAGTGGAGCCCAAGGGAGTCACCCTCCTGAGCTGAAAAGGTAGGAGGGTTGCTAAAAATATGTATTTTTCTTCTCTAATTTCTGTATATCTGTCATGTGTGTATGTCTGTATGGGTATTTATCTGTGTGTATGTATGAATGTTTGTGTATGTATATATTTGAGTGTATCAATAATAATACTTTGTGTGTGTGTCTGTCTCCATGTCTCTGTCAGCGTGTGTGTGTCTGTCTCCATGCCTCTGTCAGCGTGTGTGTGTGTCTGTCTCCATGTCTCTGTCAGTGTGTGTGTGTGTCTGTCTCCATGTCTCTGTCAGTGTGTGTGTGTCTGTCTCCATGTCTCTGTCAGTGTGTGTGTGTCTGTCAGTGTGTCTCTCTCCATGTTTCTGCCAGTGTGTGTCTGTCAGTGTGTCTCTCTCCATGTCTCTGTCAGTGTGTGTGTGTCTGTCTCCATGTCTCTGTCAGTGTGTGTGTCTGTCTCCATGTCTCTCTCCATGTTTCTGGCAGTGTGTGTCTGTCAGTGTGTCTCTCTCCATGTCTCTGTCAGTGTGTGTGTCTCTCTCCGTGTGTGTCTCTCAGTGCCTGTCTCTGTCAGTGTGTGTGTCAGTCCGGGTGTCTGTCAGTGGATGTGTATGTTTAGGTCACCAGCCCCCTCCGATCGCAATGGGAATTATGTTTTTACACATCTTTTACCCAGCGCCGTACCGGTCTCGCTGTAGCTGGCCCACCTTCGTAGCTCAGATTATTAAATTAATTAAAAGCATCTCTATGGGTAACGTTCAGCACCTCCATGCAGAGCGTGGAAACGCTGACTGTAGGTGCTGCTCATTGTGGACTAAGATAGGAGACACTTTAGTGGCCATCTGAGTGACAGCCACTAGAGGTGTTACTGGACAGCAATGTAAAACTGCCTTAACTCTGAAAAAGCAGCTTTTACATTGAAAATTCTACAGGGACAGGCTATATACACCAGAGCCATTACATTAAGCTGTAGTGGTTCTGGTGACTATAGTGTTCCTTTAAGAATTGTATTTTTGTTGTGAGGATGGGGCGGGGGGAAAGGGGGGAGAAAAGCTGGCTCCTAACTTTTTTAGCTGGCTCCTAGATTGAAAGCAAATTTGTCAAGCCCTGATAGATAGATAGATAGATAGATATATTATATTTTGCTTTTTCTTATATAAAATATTGGTCCTTTCAGACTAAAACATTTAATTATACAGTAAGCATACTCAAATGCAGACACAGAAAATCTCACTGACACACAGAAGCTCATTGATACACAGCCTCATAGACAAACAATCTCACTGATATACATAAGCTCATTGACATAAAAACACAAGCTCACTCACTAGCAGGCACACACACACACAGCTTAATGTAGTGGTTCTGGTGTCTATAGCCTGTCCCTGCAGGCTTTTGAATGTAAACACAGAGAAAAGGCAGTGTTTACATTGCTTCCTAGTGACACCTCTAGTGACAGACACTCAGACGGTCACTAGAGGCGCTTACCGTGTCAGTGCGGATTGGCTGAGATCATCAAGCTTGATGATCTCAGTCATAGAGGCAGGGCCAGTCGAGGGGAGACCAGCACGACGTTGGGAGAAAAAAAAAAAGGTGAGTAAAACACTATTTTTAAAAACACACACAGACACCATGACAGACACACACACACCCCATGACACATACATATACCATGACAGACACACACACACACACACACACACACCATGACAGACATGCACACACCTTGACACCCACATATACCATGACAGACACACCATGACACAGACAGACACACACCATGACAGACCCACACACCCACCATGACACAGACAGACACACACACCATGATACAGACACACACACCGTGACACAGACACACATGACACAGACACACACACCATGACAAAGACACACACATACACACCATGACAGACAGACAGACACACACACCATGACAGACAGACAGACACACACACCATGACACAGACAGACACACACACACCATGACTGACAGACACAGACACCATGACACAGACAGACACACACACACAGCATGACACAGAAAAACACACACACTCCCATTGACAGACTGACATACATACTTTTTGCTACCTGTGGGTGGGCAGACAGATAGGTGTGCTGGCGGCCGCAGGGAGAACTTGGATGGTGGCCGCAGGGGGAGCTCTTCTGGCGGCCGCAGGGGGAGCAGGCTGTCTCTGCTCCCCAGCGCGCAGCTTAATGAGACCGGGGCCGGAATATGACATCATATGCCTCTGCAGGAAGGAAGTAATTAGTTATTCACTACCTCCTGGCGCATACAGCGCTGCACTGGGATCAACACAGGAGGAGGAGGGAACGGGCTGACCAATCCCAGGTGCCAGGACAAAATATTGAGTCGCCATGGCGACCGGGCACCTGGGATTTGTCGAGCCCTGATATATATATGTAACTCAATCATCTGGGGAGGCAAGACATAGCCTTACATATTACATGCGACAATATATGGCGCAATGGCTTATGGGGCTGGCACAGATTTTTTTTTTCCAGGGCTGCTTTGTATCCCCAGTCCGGCCCTGTTTGTGGGATAGTCATGAGTGGGACAGGTTTGGTGGGCCTGGGTTTAGGATAGTTGGAATAGGTGGGTGAAATGGTTGGGTGTGAGATGTGGTGGGAAGAGCTGTGATACTTCTGTGGTGGTGGTTGGTGGTAGTTGTGGTGCCTTTGGTGGTAGGGGACGTGAGGAGGTTGTCTGTGATGGATGTAGCGTGGGTGGGGTCTGCTGGGGTAATGTGTAGGCGCATGAGGAGGATAATCTGAATAATAGGATCATCCAGAGTCAGGAATAGCAGTGTCAGAGAAAACAGCCGGCAACACAGCAGGATGACGACCGTTATTCACAAAGAATGGGCTATGTCAGGAGGAGTCATGGGTAGCATTGTTTCTAGCAAACTTGGCCCAGGGCAGCAATTCAGACCAATTATCCTGAGTATACAAGAACAAATGGGTGAGATATAGGCGCTTGTGTTGTGATTTATTTAGTTCTATTTCAGTATAAGAGTTCGAACACTATTTGGGTGCTCTAAAATCACCCACTGGTTGAATTATACAGAATACACACAGTACCAGGTGTAGAAGTGGTCAACCCCTGAACGCCTAGTGATTTTAGTGCAGCGCTATATAATGGTATTTAATAACTCACCCTTGGAAATTGGGGTGGTTGAGATCATACATAAAAGAGCTAATAAAGGTATATAGTATAATATTGTTGACACAGTGATATTAGTGATAAAGGTGAGTGATAACAAACTCACATGGTAAAGAACATTTAGACATAGGCTCTAAACTTTATAGCTGGTATGCTTTTAGGTAACATACAACCCCTCTATGGATCTTCTGTATGTGTTGATGTTTCTTCCAAATATTGTATATACCAGAGAAGAAAATGGAGAGAAAATACTCTAAGTGTAGTGGGTTAAAAACTTAATAGTGAGCTATAACACATGGATGGGTGTGCTCACCTGACATAGAGCCTTCCAGGCTGGCTCTAAGTACAAATGTTTTATGTGTCTGTTCTGGGAGACACTTTCCCTTATGTACCCGGTAATGTAGAAGCTGGATCTGTTTCTTTGAATGCACTTGGTGCTGTTTATTTAATAAAATGCAAATAAAAATACACTAAGAAATATAAAAACAAAGGTTAAAATATATGGTTACTCCTGGATCCTCCGACACGCGTTTCTCCTATGTAGATAGACTTTCTCAATCGGCTGTGTTCTTTGCCCCCTGGTGTTGAGCACCAGCATTTGTGCAGCCACATACCAAGGCTCTGATGCAGCTTCTGCGGATCCCAAGAGCTTGGAGCTGATGATATGCAGGCCTCCCAGGAACTGGATAGGGAGGCTCTGCAGCAGACATGTATCCAGTACAGAAACAAGGCAAGAGTAGGACAGGCACCTAACAAGAAAACAAGACAAGACTAGAAGAACCCAGAACCGGACAGAAAACAGAACCCAGAACATGTACACAAGACATGTGGGAAACATGAACAGGGCAGGACAGAACTGTACATGAACTGGGAATACAAGACAAAATAAAACATGACCAGAGATGCAAGGCAAAACAAGAGGAGACATAATTAAGTACTAAAACATTGGAGATTTAGACATACATAAATGGCCAAGATGTATGCAGCCCACCACTGCGGCAAAGTACTCCAAGACGTTGGGTTACTAACTACCTAGATATGCATGACTAAAAAAACAATAATAAAACACACACAGCACTTACCTGCAAGAAAGGGGCAGAGGATTTGAGCAACTGCCTGCAGGAACCAACTGAAACAAAAGGATAAATGGAAGCGGAACGGGTGTGGCAACATAAAACAAACATTTAAAGGGATCCAAGACTGGGAATTCCAGGAATGGAATACAGGAATGAACCCAGAAAACCCAGCATAAAGAAAACCAGACACAGAATAAAAAAAACAGAAAAACCAAGGAAACTAAACAAGAATTGTAAAAAGAGTACTGGATACCAGAAGCCAAGGCCAGACATCTCCGCAGAACAGGACAGAATGTGACAGCCAGCATTCAAAAGCAAACCAAAAGACACCCTAGTGTCCGCCAGGTCCAAAATGTCAGTTATTTTATGTGTATTATCACAAGATGATCACCCTCGTATAAAACCTATCTGATCTTTATGAATAACCGTTGGAGCAATTGACTTGATTCATTCAGCCAGAACAGAAGCATAGAGTTTTATGCCCACATTTGGTTGGTAGTTAGAAACCTCTCTTGGAGATTTATCTTGTTTTGTGATTGGAATAATATTAGCTAGTAATAAGTCATCTGAAACCCATCCCTTAAATGCGATCTCATTAAATGCAAGAACCAGGTATGGCAAAATATCTTTTTTAAACATTTTGTAAAAAAAATTAGGATACTCATCGGGTACAGAAAATTTATAATGATCCCATCTATTGATTGCTTGTTCAACCTCTTCTAATTGAATCTGTTGGTTTAATAATTGTATCTGTTCTTTGGATATTTTTGGGATAATAGTATAATTTAGATATTCTTCTATCCTCTGTAAGGTCATGTTTGTTGTCTATAATCTGGTTAACTAATAACTTATTTATTACAGGATTTGCCACTCAATTAAATCCTCCCACTATCAATAAAGTGCCCTGACAGATAGGGTTAACTATATTTAAAATTTTCCAGAATAATTTGACTGGTGCCTTATTGGGTAAATATATGCTTACTAAGGTATACCAATCACCATTAATATGACAGACTAAAATTATATATCGGCCCTCTGGATCCATATTTTGATATAAACTGAAAAAAATGATTGACTCATCCTGTTTTTTCTTATCTTAAAGAGGCACTAATAACTAAAGGGGACTTTTTATAATTCCAATATTGCTTATCATCTAATTTCCAATGGGTGTCTTGACCGAAACAAATCTGTGCATTCTTTATTAACAAAGTGTTCTATACAAATCCTCTCTTGTATGGTGAATTAACCTCTTAAGTATGGCAGGCGTTCTATGCCGTCTATAAGGAGTCGGTGCTAAACGCTGGAGGGTGGCATAGAACGTCCATGCCGTCTTTACTACTCACCTACTTCCCGCCGTTTCCCCACCAGCGATTGCAATTGGGGGGACTGCCTGACATCTTAGGCCAGGGCTCGACAAATTCCAGGCTCCAAGTCGCCATGATGACCAGGAAATTTGTGCTGGCGCCTGGGATTTGTGAGCCTGTTCAGCCCCCGAGGTGATCGGCTGCCTGAGACATAGGAAGACTGAGGTAGGCGGGCAGTTCCTGGAGAGCTGAGGGAGGGAGGCAAAGTGTCATTTGTGTGTGAAAAATGCAAAGAACAAATATGAATGCAACGTTGGCCAGTGTTTGTTACTAAGTGGCTACTAAAAAGGACTGGACATACTCCAGACGCTTTGGTCCTGTACTACTAAATAGCATCACCCCCAAAAACATCATGTAACGTAAACGTGCTTGCGACGTCACATTTTCAACACGCACGTTTTGGGGTCATAGGTCCCTTTTTAACCAATAAGCAGGTTTTGGAGGTTATTGAAACCCAAACCTGCTAGTTTTCTTTGGCTTTGTCTTCTTTTTTATGCTCCTGTCTGTGTGCTGGGCCACAGCCCCATCCTGACAGCCACAGACAGACACACAGACATGCATACACTGACACCTACAGCCAGATACAGCCAGCCCTTCCCGAGCCCCGCTGCCAGCATACACTGTCCATGTGCTGTGTGGACATGTCTCCCCTGTGTGACCGACCCCGCGCTCTAACCATTCCTATTATCTCACCCCGGCCCCGCCCCTTCCCCCTTTTACCAGCGGGGACCACGCCCCCTTCCTGAGTAATGTCAGCGGCGGCCAATCAGAGCCGTGATGGGCGGGGCGGACTGTCCCCAGCTAGCGCCGGAGCCCCGGCTCGGGGAATGAATCCTCTGGCCGCTGGTAGGAGCAGGAGACCGGGTAGCAGCAACACATCCCGCCGCGGAGAGCGCTCAACCTGCCGGCACCATGGCAGTGGAGGAAGAGGGCATCCGGGTCTTTCAGAGCGTCAAAATCAAGATCGGTGAGTGAGAGTGTGAGTGAGTGACTGAGGGAAGCATGGCACACAGCACCGGGCTACCGCTGCCGGGACTAAACTATTACTGCCCGCTTTGGCAGGACTGGGCTACCTCTGCCAGGACCGGGCTACCTCTGCCAGGACCGGGCTATCTCTGCCAGGACCGGGCTATCTCTGCCAGGACCGGGCTATCTCTGCCAGGACCGGGCTATCTCTGCCAGGACCGGGCTATCTCTCTGCCAGGACCGGGCTACCTCTGCCAGGACCGGGCTACCTCTGCCAGGACCGGGCTACCTCTGCCAGGACCGGGCTATCTCTGCCAGGACCGGGCTACCGCTGCCGGGACTAAACTATTACTGCCCGCTTTGGCAGGACCGGGCTATCTCTGCCAGGACCGGGCTATCTCTGCCAGGACCGGGCTACCTCTGCCAGGACCGGGCTACCTCTGCCAGGACCGGGCTACCGCTGGCCGCTCTGCCCGGTAGTTGCTGGGAGCTGACCAGGGTTACATGCTGTGCACTGTGTGCGCAGTGGAGTTCGGGTTGTTAGGGGCCACCAGACCCCCCACCAAGTTCTACTTTCGCCCACAGTGTGCTGTGATATTAGTCCAATGCTCCGTGTGTGCCCATGTGTACAGTGTGCAGCCCTGGGTAATAACGTGATGTGATGCACTGTATAAGGCAGGGTTAATAGAATTTTGATAACATAATAGAACTTTGATGATCGACTTTTCAGGAGTCTGAGTCTCTCTGTGTGTCGGTCTGGTCATCCTACCTATCAGTGTCCTGAAAGTGGTGACAATCAGTCAAGTGATGCTTTTTGCTGATGTTGGTTAGTCTTTGGTTCTCCAGCTGTTGTGTTTCACAGGATGCTCAGCCAGCCATTGATGGTTTTAATTTGCTGAGGGTCATAGGACCCCTAGATGACAGTAACAGCTGTGAAGTGGGTGGTTGCCTATCACCATATAATTCTGGCTTGTAAATGTTTTTTGTGCTTCCTGTCATGCATATATTCCCCCTATATTGCATGTTGGGGCCCCACAGTAAATACTCACACTGCCTCCTCCTATATGGCTGTGACCATGTGAACCCCATTCACTGCTCTTAGCTGCCTGTCAGTGTATGTGTAAAAAAACATAGCTCATTGCCTGCTGGCAAAACCTCTCCCAGGACAGCAAAAGCTTTTATATGCAACAAAGCACTCATTATTCTATCCCAGTGGAAAATCTGTGTAAAGCAGACTATGGTGACTTGAATACTAACTGATGTCAGCCTGTTGCTTTTTAAACTATATGCAACTTATTGGTTGAAGTCTCTAGGCCAGTGAATGAAGAATGCTCTATAAGAGGAACCATCTTTGAATGATGTGCCTGATTACTAAGCTTGGCTAATTGATTTGAGAAACTTTTAATGTCCACATCAGCTTCTTAAACAAGAGGCTCTGGAACATAGAGTTCTTGTTGGATCAGATTTCCTTTGAGCCCAGAAAAATCTTTTTGCCCATCTTATACTTTGTCCCAAATATAGCTCTGTGAATTCTATTGTCGCCCAATTGCCACACGATATATTCAGGAATTTTTTTTTTTTTTATCTCCTCCTACTTAAAATCATGTCCTTCTGTTCAGTAAATCACTTTTTGTTTTGAGATTGCTCTTCCATGGATCATGATTAATTGAGGTATCTGTAAAATTGTTGAACCCGGGGGAAACAAAAATATATATTTTGGCTTCAGATTCAGGACAGGACTGTCTATCTTTGCTTCAAGTGAGGCATAAGTAGGTGTCTTATACAGATAGGCTGCATGAGATTAAAACAATGATGTCATATAAGATTGTAAACTGTACTACAAATAAATAATTACTCACAGGTCGTGGGAAGATCAGATCTGTGGTTTCCTTTTATTAACAAGCAGTTTGTAAGCAATTCCACACAAACACCCTAACCTATTAAAGGGTCAATGTTCCATTTGTCTGTCCATCTAGCATTTGATTGGAAAAGAATCGCGAAATCTAGTGCAGTCCCCAAGTAAAGCAAACCATGAAACGATATCTTGTCCCATGACTTATGGCCCCTTTTCTCCTATGACTCTTTGTACATGTGATCCACTGACACTTCCCAAAGTATATTACCATAAGATTGGATCACCTGTGGTAAAGCAGAGATATTTTAACCTCTTTATCAACACATTGATAGGAGAGGTAGTGTAACATGTCAACAACTGCACCATTCCTGGCTGACTCCATGATATTGTGAATCTGCATATCAGTAAATAAACATCATCAATCACTCTATATCTTTACTCATTTCATTTGGTTATTCATAGATTTTCAAGGAAGGGAGGTATTGTATTGTCAGTGCACACATTGGCACCCTGTGCAGTAATGATGATAATATCGTGTGTCTTTCGCCCTTATCACTGTGAAAGACTTTCACATGCACTGAACAAAACTTGTCAGTTTGGCTGTGGTTTTACATCGTGTCAAATCTTACGAGAATCCGTTTCACTTAAAGGTGGAGTCGCATTAACACAAACCACGAATGCACATGTACATTTTTTTTTTTGTTTATTTTTTTCACTTCATGACCTTTTGATAGTTTTCAGAGTTTGTGTGTGGTGTGTTTTTTTTTTTTTTTTTCATTTATTTATAAATTTTTATTTTTTTTTAAGCCAAAGGGATTTGTTTATCAAAAGTGGAGTTTATTATAGAGGAACAGTCTAGGTGGCTCTCAGCAATGTTTTTTTTCTTTGTAATAGCCTGGTAGTAAGGAAGATTTGTAACCTGAACTAGTTCTGCAACAATTTGGGCAATCTGCTTCTAGCCAACTGTGACCTTGGACAGTTTGAACAGAAATCATCCTCTGTCCATCGTTTAATACTTGCATTTTGTCATATAAATAAAAACCGACACAACTGTAGAACTCTGTACTCACCAGGTCTGTCAGTAGATTGCTACTTGAAATACCAGTCAGCAGTAGACTTATTGGATTTGCAGTTTTAGTATAAATTTTGCAAATCAGTCATAGATTCACTCCAATTGACTGCTCAGTGCATTAAACCTTTGGTGTAACAGTTTTTTGTTCTCTCCTTAAACCGAAGTACTATCAGCTTAGATGGTAAGCTTTATTCTGTCCTGTCTAATACATCCAAGTACACTAGTATTTCCAATGAAAAATAATTATTAATTTTGTAACTTGTATAGTGCCAGCATATTTTGCAGTGTTTTACATAATAATCGCAAATAAGCGACAAACTAATTTTAAATTCCAACGATAAGAAGACGTTATTGAAGACCCTGCTCGAATGTGCTTCTAATCTAGAGGAGGCTATATGTCTGTCGTCTTTGAATTTCCTAAACACCAATGCCTACAGCAGTTTAAGTGATTTCATGATATGACCTTCTTGTTCACTGATTTATAATGAAATACTGTACATTATGTGTATAATCTATACAGTAATCGGTTCCTTTGCATTTGGATATTGTTACTGTTTTCTTTCTCTTACAGAAAGCACATTCTCACGTGTATTTGTATATGTTCTATTTAGTGCCTCCCTCGCTTGGTGGCTCTCAACAATGTTTTGTTCTTTGCAATAGCCTGGTTGTAAGGATGATTTGTAACCTGGCTGATTGCCAAGACTGTATAAAGCTGCATAATTGAATGACGTACAATTCATGGTTAAGGTTTAACAGAGTTATGTGCATTCTCCAGGTACATTCTCCACTTCAATCTCTCCTGCTATGTGGAGAAAATAAAGGAATTCAGACACTCTAGCAATTATGGACTAAGACTCGTGTATTTTGAGTTTTGTTGTCAATTTGTAGTGGTTATGGTGTGAGGAATGCTCTGGTTAGTAGCCACACCTTTTTTGGTAAATATTTGACTTCTTACCTGGGGTCTTTTTAGCCTTAGGAGAGTGATGTTCCTGCTGGGAGCTTCTATTAACTCTCCTAAGTTAAAGGGACAGTGTAGGCACCCAGACCTCTCCAGCTCATTGAAGTGGTATGGATGCTGTGTCCCTTTTGCACCTAGTGCTGCAATGTTAAACATTGCAGTTCCAGAGTTCTAAGTCTGTCCACAGAGGTTGTCCACCAGACAGCCACTGAGGGTGCTTCTGGAATCGCAACGTCACCTTTGGTCCGTTATCTGATGCTGGACGTCCTCACGCTCTGCATGAGGACCTCCAGTGTCAGATTTTCCCCATAGGAAAGCATTAAACTATGCTTTCCTCTGGGGAAATGCTAATGCAAGCGCGCATAAGGTCTCCCCCCGCCAGCTGACGTCAGTGGTGGAGGAGCGTGGACGGAGCCTGACCCAGCATACAGGGACAGCAGTGCTAGATTCAGATAAGGGCTGAAGGGGGTTTTAACTCCTTCAGCCCAGCGGGAGGGGGGCGCGAGGGAGGGGACACTCCTTCTAAACCTATAGTGCCAGGATTATGGCTTTGTTTTCCTGGCACTTACAGAATCCCTTTTAAGCTCTACACTGCCAGGCTCAAAGCTGAACGCTTCTGACTGAGATGAGTGAGGGGGCAGTGCCTGGTGGACCTCCGATAAATAGTTAAACCATTCCTATCAATTTGACTACTTAAATTTTTTTATTTTTTTTTCTGTGGGGAGGGGAGTCTGGGCACCGGGCACCATAATCATTACAGCAAGTGTACGATGCCAGAAGTGCCATTGTCCTTTCCAGTGTAAATAGTCATACCACTTGCAAGCACTTTGACAACAGACCTGTGGTCCACAACATTGCATGTACACCTCTGTTAATTCCTCCATTAGCTCCCCTTGGCTAAGCAGTTGCTCTGTTGAGAGTATCCTCTGAGTGCTGTCAGATAATGACTACGGACAGATTTGGCTTAGTGCTGGAGCTTCCATCTAAAGAGGAGGTGGCAATCGGTTCTAAAACAGTTTGACTACTTACAGTGGCATGTAGTGATTATGAAGCTTGGAATGTTCCATTTAACTTACCTGTAATACAGCTCCAAAACATAATCATAACTGCAGACTTGCAATCCTTCTAATGTGAAGTCATCGAGCATGATGCTTATTGTCCAATCAAATGCTTCTCATAGAGAAGCATTGCAGACATGGGCAACATTCTGGGCTGCTGTGTGCATGTGCAAGGATGTATATTCATATTGCGTGCTGGAACTTTCCACTAAACTGAATAGTAAAAAAAAAAAAACCCAATATTTACTGTTTTTCTGGAGTATTGAGTGGAACAGTGACTTTTTTCCACTCATCAAAATAGCTCCATGTACCGCTATGTGTGATGCTTGTGAATCATTAGCACTAATTTCCTTATCTGCAAATATGTGCTTGTGTAGTTCTGGAGTTATCGGTATTGTCATTTGATATGTATATTGTCATTTGACATGAATTTACAACTGTTGGGTTTTTTTTTTTTTTTTTGGTTCCTAAAAATAAAATCTAATAATGTTAACAGAAAACAACCTGCATTTATTTTACTTACTGTTTTTTTTGCAAAAAAAGTAATTTCCTGAGAAAGTCGCATTATTTATTTATTTTTTTTTATTTTTTGCGGCCTTCTTCCTGCACTCTTGAGGACCTTGAAAAAAACTTTGTAGATTATACAATTTATATCAACTTTAAATAATGGGATGCATGAAGATGTCACGTCAGTCTATGTTCTGTGCATGCAACCTTCGAAACAAGCTTATTAGACTGCTTAAGAGTTGAGTGTTGTGGGAGCAATTTTTCATGGGCAGACATTCCATGGGCAATGGTCTAGTTATAAGACACAATAGATCATCCCAGGGTGGCTGGCAATGAAACACTGACCAGATCAGACTGCTTCAAAGTGTAGAATTGTCTGTCCTGGCCAGTCCCTTACCAGTTTAATGGAGGTATTTACAGTTCTATATCATCTTCTGGTCTTATAGAAGGCAATTATTGGATTGCAAGCATATAGCAAACAACTTTTAATTCATGAAAACTTCCATCAAAGTCAATAGATTTTTTTTTGAATCCTTTGTTTTCCTGATTGACTGACATAATAACTGTGGCAACATTGCATAACATATGCCTGTATGTTAATTTGTGTATTAAAGGACCACTATAGTGCCCTTAGGGTGCCCCCACCCTCAGGGACCCCCTCCTGCCGGGCTCTGGGGAGAGGAAGGGGTTAAAATCTTACCTTTCTCTAGCGCCGGGTGGGGAGCTTTCCTCCTCTTCAGCTGAATGCGCATGCGCGGCAGGAGCTGTGCGCGCATTCAGCCAGTCTCATAGGAAAGCATTCAGAATGCTTTCCTATGGACTCTGGCGTCTTCTCACTGTGATTTTCACAGTGAGAAGCACGTAAACGCCTCTAGCCGCTGTCAATGAGACAGCCATTAGAGGCTGGATTAACCTATTTATAAACATAGCAGTTTCTCTGAAAAAAATGGGTTAACTCTAGCTGGACCAGGCACCCAGACCACTTCATTAAGCTGACGTGGTCTGGGTGCCTAGAGTGGTCCTTTAAGAATCTCTGGTTTTTCTTCCCTTTTTTTTAAATTTTTTTTTATTTTTTGGGGGTTTGTTTTGGTTTTTTTTCAGAAGCCCTGCATTTTTGCCCTTGGCTGCTTGTACTGTGATGACCCATGTTTTTGGGAACTGCTTGAAGAAATAGTAACTCACAAAATTCTCATTTCCTGTGAGACCGTCTGCACTCCACTGACCATACCAGTGTTTTTTTTGTTTTTTTTTTCCTTTATGTCAAGGACTGCCCGGGGAACTAACTGGTAATTTCTGCTTATGCAAGAATGCTTCTGCAGCAAGCTTGTTAGTCCAATGTCAAGGCTGCATGTTATCTCACCCTGAATGCACCAGAGCTGAAATATCACTAGCATGCCACTTTCTGATCCGGTTTGTATACCACCCCAATTTGGGAGGTATAGAGTAACAGTTTTGCGATACGTCTGCCGAAAAGCTTTTGTTACAGAGCTTGATGTTATGACGCACACCGCTAGTTCTATTTACGACAGAGTATACTAATTTAACTTTTTGCATTGGCAGAAATTTAATTAAGAAACACGTTGTGGGGACCTCGATTTGTAATTAAAAGGACAGAAACAGAATCTGGATCCAATTTTGACTTTTTTAACTTCTTAATTCTGCATCATTGCAAAAGATTGGAAAATAGGTTTAAGAACCTTAGTAATTTTTACATATGCTTTTCTTTTTTATTATTATTATTATTATATTTCAGTAATGCCTACACATATAATTATTTTGTTTTGAATATTTTTATTGTATGCATAACATAGGTTCATACGTCAAACCGATTTGTAATAAAGCAAGTGATTGCCCACGCAGGGGCTTAAGCATTGGTTCAACACAGTATATACTTTTGGTTGCCTGCGCAGAGGCGGACTGTGTTGTCTTTTTAGTTCGGTGAGATCGTTAAGTAAGTGTTTTGTGCTAACTGGTGTGTGCAAGTGCTGCGTGTTTGCTAGTTAGTGAATGCAAACTGTCGCCTGTGTGGAGGCAAATTAACCATCTTGCTAATTAGAGTCAGACTGAAAGCAATAATCTAAAATACAAAAACTTTTCCCAACTTTTAACATATGGGGCATATTGGTTCGTAGTCTGCAGTGCGTTAATATATAACAAAGCTATCTGGATATCAGGCTTACAGTAATTAGCTGCGGTCAGCTATTTAGTATGTATTAGTGGACATTATCAACCTTTGGTCCCTATGGGCATTATAGCATAAACTGTACATTCCTTTGGCATTTTAAACCTGCGAAATATGTAAAAGCTTAAAAAAATGAATGCAACTTTTAAGACACAAATGCGAGCTATCAATCCACAGGGTGGCTCTGAATGCGTCAATCTGAAATAAGCTGTGGCTAGTCATGCAATATACGTAATGAAGTATATAGGCAAACAAAAACATTAATAGGGACCGTAACCATATGGAAGCAAGGTTGGCAGGAACTTGAGAGGGGGCTGTATGGCAGTCTGAGGGAGGCTCAACATGTCTCAGCTACGATGCAGTCCTCCGGTCACCGAGCCTCCGTCCGTTCACCCCACACCGCCCCCCGCCCACCAGACAGGTCCTCCGCGGCGCCGTGGGCACTCAGGGGCAGAGATTGTCCACTGGACCCCACCACAAAGTCCACAACTCTCCCGCCCCCTGCACCTCCCCAGTACCACGTTGTTCCCTATGGAGCAAGCACCCCCTTGTCTCTCCCAGTGCCGGTCTCACACTTAAAGCTGGTGCCCAGCCCCCCCGGCCACCGGTCCGCCGGCAGGGCAGCGCACTCCCGCCCCACAGGGCTCACGACACCAGGGACATAATTCTCCGGGGACCTCCATACCCAGAGACTGGGGTACTCACTGCTCCAGTCGGCTTGTGGGCGGCGTGTAGGCCCCATCCAGCGCTCAGTATCGCCTAGGCCTGCATGAGCTGACCATGCCAGTCCCCCTCATTACATTTTTCCGTGGTCCTCTGGGTGCGTTGAGCCGTGCCGGAGCAGTTCCATAAGAATGCAGGTGGTCTTTTTCATTTCAGCTCCTGGTCTGTCTCGCCAAGGCTGACGGATGACCATCTTTCAGGGAGTGAGCAGCCTCCGTTCATTCGGGGTCTGTGTGTCTCCACACTCTAGCTCTCCTCTCCCTCCGTGTTAATGACAGTTTCTGCTGGCTTGCTGCTTCTCATGCAGCTTTTGCCAGTGTAGGCGGCCAGCGCACACCCCACGCGGGAATTCCCGCCGTGGCATAGGTCACCGCCATGCGGCCGGGATAACCCCCACCGGCCGGGGGGGGGGCAGGGCCGTGCCCCGGGCCGGGTGTGCAAAGGTAACCATCTGTGCGGCGTCTCTCCCGCTTAAATGTTTCAGGGCTGCGCCTCTCTGTGGCGTCCCGCCGCGTGGCGTTGTCTCGGCCGGATGCTCTGCCGCGTGTAGGCCGGTCTCGCCCTCCGTTGCCCGTCCAGCTTGTGGTGTGCTTCTTGCCGGCATCCGAGGTGCGCTGGGGTCGTTCCCTGTTAGTTGTTGTCGGGATAGCCGACTTCTTAGCAGTCTTTTGTGCCTTTTTGCTCAGGTTAATGCCGGAGCCCATGTATAGTGCGTCTGTTCGGCCCGGCGGCCCGGCCCCGCCCCCCATGGAGCCATATAATTATTTTGTGTTCGTTAGTGAAACTAATATTTTAATTTATTATCCATAGTTTTAGAAGCTTTTATACCTAGTCCTATAGAGTCTTGTACCTAATCTTATATTTTATTTTAACTATTGTAGGCCTAATGGACAATTCTAATGCAGCTAAAAACTAAGCATCCAATCCAAATGTTAGTAATTAGTAACATGCATTTTATACCTTATCAACTATCCATGGACACACTACCAGACACCCAAAAAGGAAATCACATACATAAATAACTTGCCAGTCCCTTGCCTGTACATGCATTATATTGTTCCAAACAGGCACAAGCACATTTATACAATTGCACATACATACAGTATTTATGTACATACATTGATACATAAATATACACTTGCATACTTAGACACTCAGTCTTGCCAGTTTATTTAGTCACGGTCTCCCTGCACGCTTTTGTCTCTAGTAAGATGGGAGAGGATCTGTGTCTCTTTATTACAATGGTTAGAGATTGGGAAGAGTTACAATGGTTGAATATAAATGAATTGTTTTTACATATTAGATAAGATTACTCAATCCATTCTTGAAGATATCTTTTACTGTATATAGACTCATACATTTCTGCGTTAGTGTCACGATGTTTATAAATAGTTTTATTTAGTTTTCTTTTGTTTAAACGAAGACGCTTCTAATAAATTTTGCATTAATTCAAAGGGGTCGAGAAAACCAGATCGTACTTCTCTAAACCGTTACTGTCAGGAAGCTTCCCATGGTGACATTCCTGTGAATCATAATGTGTTTCTTTTTCTCTTAATCACCAAGAGGAAATGGCAAACTAATCCCACTTACTGACAATTGATCATACTGTTTGTATCTGTGGGAATAAATAAATATACTTACTTCTTATCTGTTTTGTGTGTATGTATTTTAACCCCTTAAGGACCAAACGTCTGGAATAAAATGGAATCATGACATGTCACACATGTCATGTGTCCTTAAGGGGTTAATGCAACAGTAATTTTATTAAGACCAGCTTCATAGCACTATCAGTGTTTCAGTCTCTAACAGATTGCTCTTAAGGTTTTCACAAAAGTCTGTAAGACTGAAATGTTGACTTAATAACTTACTTTTGCATAACATTACCTGCTGTTAATGCTCTGTTCCTTTGATTATATGCAATAGACAATCATACAATAAGCAAACGTGTTTTTTTTTTTTTTTTTTTTTTTTAAACTTCCAAAGTTTTTTATTTTTTTTATTTGCAGCACCAAAAATACAATTCTTGAAGGGACACTATAGTCACCAGGACCATTACAGCTTAATGGAGTGGTTCTGGTGTCTCTATCCTGTGCCTGCAGACTTTTCAATGTAAATACTGCTTTTGGGAGCAGCGTTTACATTGCTGCCTAGTAACACTTCTAATGGCAGTCACTTAGACGGCCATTAAGGTGCTTCCTATATCAGTGCTGTACAGTGTGCAGCACCTACATTCAGTGTCACCATGCTCTACATGGAGACGCTTAACTGGAGATGCATTTATTCAATGTATCTCTATGAGAAGATGCTGATTGGTGCAGAGTTATGCAGCGCATGCACAATAGCTTCCCAATACTTTCCTATGGGAAAACATTGAATTGGCTGAGATCATCAAACTTGATTATCCCACGCATAGCAGCAGGGAGAGTAAAAACATCATTACCATGCGATTAGAGGGTGGCTGTTCACCTAAATAAACACACACGCTCACTGAGAGTTACACAAATGTGTTTTAATTCAATATTATTCCACCCAGCCTCCCTACCTTTTGGAGAGCTGGAGTAGATAGTCTTTATCCGGAATCCAGAGGGCGGCTGGCTAGGGGAGAGTGGAGGTGGGCTGGCTGCGCATATTGAAGGCTGCCAGCAAGGGAGCTGTGATCTTCCTGCTCTGCTCCTTTGCGGACCCTTTAGTGATGCTGGGGCCAGAGTGATGTCATATCCCAGCCCCAGGATTTGTGCCTTTAACAGATGCATATTTATTTACTAAATTGTCAAAGTGCATTGTCAGGAACTTAGAAATAACTTGTAAGAGCATTTTACAAGTTTATGTAAAAATACCCAAACTGGAAACATAGCTAAATTGGAGAATTTTTCTAACTCTGCTGTTTTTATTTATCCACTAAAATGTTAAATACACCTCTTTATTTGTATATATTTGAAGTTACTCTATCAAGGACATGAGTTCGAAATGACGGAACTCATGAGATTGGATGCATTTACACAGATCGTGCTGTGTTTTTTGAATAGTTCTCAATGTTGTAGTTTCTAATAAATGAAAAACAAATTGAGGAACCCTGGTTGTGGTATTCTCAGGTTTCATCACACTGACCTCTAGTTGGGTAGGGCTTCCTTTCAAAAGGAAACTAACGTTAAAAATGGAACTGAATCATATTTTCATACTAGTAAACCAAAAAAAAATCTCACCAGTTCTATATACCTAATGTTTACAGACACACTACTTGTATGCAGGTGTGCAGCTGTATGCTAAACTGAGATCAGGGGAGCAACTAGACAGCCGTACATCCTAGAGCAGGGGTAGGCAACTTTTGGCACTCCAGATGTTGCGGACTACATGTCCCATAGTACTCTTTTACCCTTAATGGTGGTAAAGCATCGGGGGGACATAGTCCATAACATTTGGAATGCCGAAGGTTAACTACCATAGTCCTACATGCTTGTACCTTCTGTTTCATACCGAATCTGAGTACAATATATGGTGTACATGTGCAATGCTAGGAAACTTTATACATGTTATGAAGGGTGCTGGCCTATAATTTCATTACCTTGTACCCACTGGTGGTGTTAAACCTGGGAATAAGTGGAGGATTGGCCATTACCAAAACGCTCTTCATCTACCGGTCACCAGGAATGGTGTTGGAGAGACGCAGAAGTGCCAGCAAGCTATGGGTTTCTGGTCACAGTGTTTAACTGTGCCCCTGAAATTTTTATACATCTTGCTTATACATATTTCTAACACATGATAAACATAATGTTAAGAGTCATCAAACACTCCAATATATAATTTATTTTATATTGGAGTGTTTCTCCCTCTTACCTATTTTAGCATTGAGGAAAATTAGAAGTGCTACTGAACACATCTTTGTTCCTGTGCCATAGGGGTATCCATGCTGCTCCAACCTGCCTCTTTTGAAGTCATCATTACTTCGTTTCATAGCGAAGCATTTGGAGACATGGTGCATGTTGACTGCTCTGAGAAGTCCTGACTTCTGCTCTATCCTACAGCCAGAAGGTGCTACTAAGGGGGTTTATAAAAGTGCCAATTCATCTGCATCTTATAAAGTAAGGCACAGGGACATGTTGTTCACCTTTAAACCATGTCATCGAGCTGGTGTGTCTCTTTGAAACTTTTTAGTCTATTATGTACTTGTCTAACAATACACCTGTACTGCAGAAAATGTAAAGCCACCTAATATACAGGACCTGTTGTGCTTTTTCCATTTTTGAATTCTATATAGTTGGTATTCTACATAAAAACTGCTAGCGGCTCAATTGTGTGTGCAGAAAATCTAAGAGAATTGATGTAGGCTGGATTGAGAGGCTGTCTTACTGTCTGGCATACGTGTTTGTGTATATACCGGTATATATCTATACATGGTTTTTGTTCTACTTGTCTTTAATTTGTTACTGTAAAAGCAAAATACACAATATGTTGAAATGCTGCGGTATGTGTCTAGTAAATTTACTCACTTTACTTGATTGATTGGTATGCTTCTTTTTACTGCTTTGATGAATGCATTTGTCAATATCTTCTTTAGCAAAATCAATATTCATTTGAAATGTAGATAAGACTGTGTGCTTTTATATAGCGTGGGGGTGTGTGGTGTGGCTCTTAGACCAATTGCTCGTGATAAAGAGTTTAGCTAATACTCTGTGACCTTGATCAAGGTGCTGAGATTCCTGTTGAGTTCCTTGGTATTTATTTTTAATATTCTAGATTTACAGATTAGATACCATATTATAGATTTTTTTATTTTTTTTATTTAGTTAACATACTTTTCAATAGTCTCTATTTAGGAGGGGTAGTCTCTATTTTGGGCTCAATCCCTTGGTTACTCTGTTCTGTCCTAGTCCCTAGTTCCATATTGCTGATTTGCCAGAGTGTATAACAGAGCTCCACAGCAATAATTCTCATAGTAATGTTTTTTACACTACAATAAATGTATTTAGAAATCAGTATGCGTAAATAAGATGCATTGTTCTTGTTAGAAATTACATTTTAGTTGCAAAAATTATTAGTAAGTCACCTTAAAATTTTAGAACAGCCCAGCCTGGCTACACCACTAAAATGAAAGTGTCCCTCGTTGTCCATTTGAAATGTTGGGAGGTATGGATTAACAATTACCTGAACGCACACATGCATATTACATTAGATGTTCTAGCGTGAGTTTGTTACCACAATGCCATCAACCTTTCGTCATGGCTGAATTTAATTGCAAGCATTTAGCTGTAAGTGGGAGCTTACACTGTGATGTTAGATTATCATGCTTTGTCTATCTACCATCATATTCAATGACCTTCCATTTTTCTCCAGTCAAATTGAATGGTATCTTACTAGCTACAGGGGTTAAATCCCAGCCATTGATAAAACTCTATTTGCTTAAATTGTTTGCCTTTTACCATTGGGTCACCTGGCAATATCTAGCTCTGGCTATTTTGCAAGGAGCAAATCATCTGTTTATATTTATATTGTTTATATGTATATTGGCAAAGATCAATTGACCTAAAAACATACCTAGAAACCTCTTTTAGATCATTTGAATACCATCCAGATTGTAGAATTGACTTGATCAAAGAGAAAAAAAACAAAAAAAAAAGTATGCCACAGACTGGATTCACAATCTCTTAGACATAATCTGACAGCCTATAGACACTTAACAGACAACTTGATATCACATCAAAATACCATCCATAGAAAGTGATGGCAGATAAGAACCATTTGACCTATCTAGTCTGCTCAATTTTTAAATATTTTCATTAATCCCTGGCCTTATCTTTTAGTTAGGATAGCCTTATGCATATCCCATGCATCCACTACCCTCTTAGTAAAGTAATACTTCCTGATATTATTTTGTAAAACTTTGCCCCTCTAAGTTAAGACTATGTCCTCTTGTCGTGGTAGTTTTTTTTTTTTTTCTTTTAAATATAGTCTCCTCCTTTACTGTGTTAATTTCCTTTATGTATTTACATTTTCCAGCATATGCCCCGTCTCGTCTTTCCTCTAAGCTATACATGTTAAGTTCCTTTTAACCTCTCCTTGTAAGTTTTTATTTTTTTTATTTTATTTTTTTATTCTTTTCCTTCTTTTTTTTCTTTTCTTTTTTTTATCCTGCAATCCATGAACCAGTTTAGTAGCCCTTCTCTGAACTCTCTCTAAAGTATCAATATCCTACTGGAGATACGGTCTCCAGTACTGCATACAATACTCCAAGTGAGGTCTCACCAGTGTTGTGTACAATGGCATGAGCACTTCCCTCTTTCTACTGCTAATACCTCTCCCTATACAACCAAGCATTCTGCTAGCATTTCCTGATGCTCTATTACATTGTCTGCCTACCTTTAAGTCATCAGAAATAATCACCCCTAAATCCCTTTCCTCAGATGTTGAGGTTAGGACTCTATCAAATATTCTGTACTCTGCCCTTGGGTTTTTACATCCAAGATGCATTATCTTGCACTTATCCACATTAAATGTCAGTTGCCACAATTCTGACCATTTTCTAGTTTACCTAAATCATTTGTCATTTGGCTTATCCCTCCTGGAACATCAACCCTGTTACATATCTAAGTATCATCAGCAAAAAGACATGCCTTACCATCAAGTCCTTCTGCAATATCACTAATAACAATATTAAAGAGAATGGGTCTAAGTACAGATACCTAATGGTACCCCACTGGTAACTAGACCATGCTTTGAATACACTCCATTGACTACAACCCTCTGTTGCCTTTCACTCAGCCACTGCCTTACCCATTCAACAATATTGGAATCCAAACTTAAAGATTGTAGTTTATTGATAAGCCTTCTATGTGCAACAGTGTCAAAAGACTTACTGAAATCTAGGTAAGCAATGTCTACTGCACCACCCTGATCTATTATTCTAGTTACCCAATCAAAAAAATCAATAAGATTAGTTTGGCATGATCTCCCTGAAGTAAACCCATGTTGTCTCTGATCTTGAAATCCATGTGTTTTTTAGATGTTCAACAATCCAATCCTTTAACATGGTTTCTATTACTTTCCCCACTACTGAAGTAAGGCTTACTGGCCTATAGTTGCCCGACTCCTCCCTACTACCTTTCTTGTGAATGGGCACAACATTCGCTAACTTCCAATCTTCTGGGACGACTACTGTTAACAATGATTGGTTAAATAAATCTGTTAATGGTTTTGCTATTACACCATTAAGCCTTTTTAATAACTTTGAGTGTATTCCATCAGGTCCCATTGACTTATTTGTCTTTACTTTTTTTTTTTTTTTTTTTTTGAAACTCCTATAACTTGCTTAGCCTCTTTCTGCCTAATCTTATAGATCATTCTGTCTTCCTTATAATTACTAATTGCTAACTTTTAGATTTTTACTATTTTGGCTACATCTGCGGAGTACTACAGGGGTTTCTTTATTATTATTATTTTTTTAATTATTTTTTTGCTTTTACTGACAAGCCTAATGCAATTTTCTGTTGCCACTTTTAAATAATCCCATTTCTGTTTGATTCCATTTAAACTGCTCCAGTCTGATAATGACTCCTTTACACATATTCTAATTTGAGAAAAGTCTGGTTTTTTTTTTTTTGTTTTAAATCTAAAACTTTTTTGTTTTTGTGTGGTGTGACTCAGTCACTGTTCTTATATTAAACCACACTAACTGATGATCACTGGATCCTAATCTTTCACCTATAGTAATATATCTGATAACAAATCTCCATTTGTTAACACTAAATCTAGTATGGCCTCTTTACAAGTTGGCTCCTCAATGACTTGTTTTAGAGACAATCCCAGTATGGAGTTTAGAATATGTGTGCCCCTGGCACAAGCAGCTATTTTGGTTTTCCAATTCACATCAGGAAGATTAAAGTCACCCATGATGATAACTTCCCCCTTCATTGTCATTTTAGCTATTTCCTCAACTAGTAGATTATCTAACTCTTCAATTTGTCCTGGGGGCCTATAAATCACACCTACACAAGTTACTGTGTGATTAGCAAATTCTAACGTAACCCAAACAGACTCTATGTTCACCTCACTAACTTGTATTAGGCTACATTTTATGCTATTCTTCACATACATGGCCACCCCTCCCCCTTTCTTGCCTTCCCTGTCTTTTCTATATAAAAAGTACCCTGGTATTGCTATGTCCCAGTCATTTTTCTCATTGTACCATGTCTCCGTAACAGTGACTAAATCTACATTATCAGTTGCCATTATTGCCACAAGTTCATGGATCTTATTCCCTAAACTGCAAGCATTTGTAGACATGACTCTAAGCTTAGCATTTTTAACACACTTGCTACAGGCACCTTCTGTCCTTGTTTTGGGGGGCAATTGGATTGATGTTTTATCACGCTTTTGCCCCCTCTCCCCTTCCCCAGTTTAAATACATCCTAGCAAAACCTCTGAACTGCTCACTGAGAACATTTGTTTATATTTGAGAAAGATGCAAACCATCTTTTTTGTACAGTTTATTGCCATTCCAAACAGAGCTACCATGAGAAATAAAGCCAAATCCTTGCTCCCGACACCATTCACCAAGCCACAAGTTAAAGTCCCTAATACGCATCCGCCTGTCGTTCTGAGTGTTATGCACAGGCAGAACTTCAGAGAATACCAGTGTGTGGAAGCAACCTGCCGTATATCATTGGCAAAAACACACAAAACTTCCTTTACCTCTGAAACCTCATTACAAGCAAAGTCATTTGTCTCTAGATCAGGGGTTCTCAACCCAGTCCTCAGGACCCCCTACCAGTCCAGGATTTGGGGATTACCTGGGTGTGTCTCAGGTGTTTAGAAAAAGGGAAAAAAACACCTTAGACTCTAAGGTGTTTTTTTTTTTCTAAACACCTTAGACACACCCAGGTAATCCCTAAACCCTGGACTGGTAGGGGGTCCTGAGGACTAACGTTGAGAACCCCTGCTCTAGATGGACAGGAACATCCAATTCCCCTTCCTGCTTTGCTCGCTTAACAATATTGCATATACATCTCCTGTCCATCTCCACACCTTTGTCCATTGTCCATCTTCACACCTCTTATGATCGACTCCCCCAACAACTGCTTTCTATTAGGTTTCACCATGGTCTCCTTGCCTGTCTCCACAACACCACTGCCCTCGGTGCCTGAGCCTGTCTCCACAACACCACTGCCCTCGGTGCCTGAGCCTGTCTCCACAACACCACTGCCCTCGGTGCCTGAGCCTGTCTCCACAACACCCTCTGAAAGTGCAGAAGAAAATGAATTATGTAGCCCAATAGATTGTGCAATATGCCTTTTATCCACAACTCTAAGTCTACCAGATCCTACAGTAATCCATCTGCCATTCCTAGTACGTCTCTGCGGCAGTGGCTTTGCAGCAGTTCCTGCCTGAGTTTGTTTACCAGATAATTAAGAAATCTCAGACTTCAAAAATACAATCTCCTGCCTCAATATAGAGAACTGTCTACAGATTAGACAGCATCCAAATCTCCAAAAAGTGGAATGTGAAACAAATGCATAACCACTATTACACTGAACGAAGTCTGCCATTTTAATGAGGTGAATAATTTAAATCAAACAAATCTTACATTCTTTTTTTATATATTTTTTTTTTTGTCTTCCTGAATACCTCAGATTACCTCCAGTATGTCTCCAATCACACACTTAGAAGCAGCACTCTCCAGAATATCTCCAATCACACATTTTGAAGCAGCACTTAGATGTAGCAACCAAGCTATATTAGCCAAGCTAATGACCACAACCCTTATATAACTCCTAAAATCACCACCCACTAGGAATGTTTAACCAGTGATCTCTTCATTTAAACTTCTTTGACCATGCCATTAACAGACACTGTACTTGCTTAGAACCTCTCACAGGAATGCCACCTCTAACTGTGCGTCTCCGATATAATAGCCATTCTTATTGCGATATTTGGTACATCATAGAAACTCACAGTCCGCCTAGTGTCTGTAAAGAAAGTGATCACCAAACCTATTCTAAAGGAACAAAGCAAAGTTTGGGTGTTTAATTCATGATTAATATGTCAAAATGTTGTCACAGTCTAAGCACCCAGGCGACAATAGCCTTCTTAGTATACTACTATCCAAATTCAGAATAATTTTCCAAAATATGGAAATGCAAATACTTTAAAATACTTAATTTAAATGACTTAAATAGTGTTCCAGACTATGGCAGATGGGCAGTTTTGAAAAGGCAGTGTTTACATTGCCCTCTAGGGACACCTACAAGTAGCCACTCTTTAGATGGCCACTGGAGGGGCTTCCTAGCTCAGGGCTGCACAATAAGCAGCCCTGCCGTTCACCGTCCCCACACTCTGCATGGAGACGCTGAATTGTCCTCATAGAGATGCAACTGATTCAATTGAAACGGCATTTGGCCTCGCCCCTTGACGATTTTAGCCATAGGGAAAGCATTGGATTGGCTAAAGATCTGCCTTTTTGATGATGTCACAAAGGGGGCGGAGCCAGCGCAGTGCTAGGAATAAGGAGAGTTTTTAACCTAAATGGTTGATGTTTGTGTTCCTGACCCTATAGTAATCTTTTAAAATCAATCCTATTAATTATGAGATGTATCCTGGATTTAGCACCTTTTATTAAACTTGTTTTTTTCTTTTTACAGCTGATTCATCCTCCTTCTCTTTTCAGTTCTCTCCACCACCCACCCCCCCCTAGACCACTTTATCTTATTTGAAACTGCAAAGTTTAAATGGCAAGGTTAAGACAGCCTCTCGTTTCCCAGACAGCCACTAGAGGTGCTTCCTGGTTTTTCAGAGTATATCTCTATGAAACATTGGACGTCCTCCCACTTTGCATGAGGATGTCGAGCGTCTTCAATATCTGATTCGGTGTCTTTTTAAAGGCCTAATGAGCACCTTTAGATGCAGAGGGACACTATAGCTGTAGGAATAGTTTTGTAATTCTAACACTATAGTGTGCCTTTAAGGATGTTTTGTTTGACAGTGTTTTGATACTGTTTGCATTCTTAGTTTCTATGTTTTGTAAGTGGATAACAGATGTTATTAGAGTTTAGGAACATGAAAAAAAGTTTAGTCCGAGTCCAATATAAAATGTATACCTGAGTTGCGAAACCTGTGTATTTACTAGAACTGGGTTATGTAGTATGAGTTTCTTCATGGTGGATATTCTAGTTTTTCTAGCAATTCCACCCCCACCTCCTACCACTTTTTGAGATTTCATGACTTGTTAAAACTTTTATTGCTTGACTTTCACAGAAGACGTTTTGTGGTTTTTCTGCCCAAGCTTAAACTATTTTGTTTTAATCTAGTTATACTATATGCGTAAATTCTGTTTGCCCTTGTCAAGTGTTGGAATTATACAGTTTGAGTCCTGAACATAGCTGTTCCCTTGCAGGAGATATAATTACATATGTCATCATAAATCTATTTATTTTCATTTTTAGAAGTCAAGTAGGAACAATAAGACTCTTTAGCACGTTGACTGCCAAAATTCTGCTAAGTGCATCACATATACCTATAGTGTTCAATGAATTAATCTTTTTGAAAACCCATAAAATGCATCCACTAAACTTAAATGCACATAAAACTGATTTTTATTCTAGCAGCCAAAAGGCGATGACATTTAATGGACATTTTATATAATTGAACATGGATTCCATATGGAACTACACACACACGTTTGTTTCCATAAAGTGGATGTTGGATTATCAGAAATTAATTTCAAGCTGAATTTCTTTACGGCTATATTTGACTGTCTTTGAACAGGATTACCGCCCCCAGCCTTATGACATCCTTGTTTTCTTTCTGATTAGCAGGAGGCAAATGGAACTGAAAGATAAACCATGCGGTTTCAGATAAACTTTACTGTGGACGGAGGAATCTAGAAATAAAACTGTGACGTGTATGCTAGCTCATAACCCCGAGTAAGCAGCATTATTGTGTATTGATGGCTTTACAAATAAACAAAATTGTGTTGCATCCCTACAACCCAAAAAGAAACACAAGCTATGAATGTGTGATCAAACCTCATGATTTGTAAAAATATACATTTTTGTGAAAATGAACGGACTCCTTTCAGACGCCAACCTAACTTTTTTTTAATAAACAATTGAATACAATTCAAACGTATCTATATGCATGTGTGATTGTTTAATTTGCATGTGCATTTAGGCTAATATAAATTTATTATAACTCCACTATAGCGATTACGGTATGTTGCTTTGAATGTTCCTTTACTATTGCCTTCTTATCTTTATTTGAAAACTGTCTACTTGGTGATCTTCCTCTTTATTAAATAACTTCTATATTGCTAAATGTGGCTGTGGGAATGGGAACACTTTTTCTGTTTAGAATGTTGTGATAGGATAAAATGTTTCATCATCTTCCGTTTTTAGTGTTAAAAGTAACCGCCACAAAGATTTAGTTTTTCATTATAATTGTAGCCAAAGGCTTTAATGGTTGTGAACTGTTGATCGTCCATTCCTTTTGCTGTGACTTTGAAAAGCTTGAGCAATGAATTACTGGGCATAAATGCCTGGGATCATTGTCTGTGTTATAAAATGTTAGTTTATTTTGTTAAAACTGTGGAACATTGTTCCCTGGCTTCGGTGTATTTTTAATTTTATTTTTACTCCAGGTTTTTTGATTGTGTATTACTGGATAGCTAGTATAATTTGTATCACAGAAATAAATGTGCTTAATATTGTTCGTATGAGATTCCCAGTAAAGTCTGTAATTATTTTTCTTTTTAAAATAGTGTGTGTACCTTTCTATACTTAAATAACATATTTCTCAAGAAGTGCACAGTGCTTCTCCGCCATTCGGACATGGATGCTTGAGACATAAATTTTTCTAACTGACGGCTGTCCTGTTTGAAGAGACATTATAAGCGGCCTAAACACTACAGCTTATTGGCATGGTCCTAATGTGATGTGTCTGTGAGTTCTGTCCCCTTCATTTTCTTTCTTTTTTTTTTTTTTTATTTAGCAGTTTTTGGCAAAAACTATGATTCTCTTGGTTCCTTGTCTTTTTTTCAGATTAAGCAGAGGTTTCACTTCCAGATTACCAATCTCAAACCGTTGAGTGATAAACTGCAAGTGCTGGGAGAAGTTTAACCTGAAATCAAAGTTTGACAGAAAATGGGTTGGGAAAATTATTTAAATCTTAAATAATGGTGCTTACTATATTTATTTTTAAAACCATGAATAAGGTGCGCTGTGTCTTTAAGACTTAACAAATATTATAAAACTGTGCAACACTGTAGAATAATGAAAGTGCATACAAATATAACAAAAGTGTCACTGTGCAAAAATTTAGTGATGTGCACACCTTTGCCAAAGTGCTTTGAGTGAAAATATATGTATAAAACACTTACGAATGTGTGTTGTTAGAATTGCTGGCAACTTTGTACCATCCGAGCGAATACTCAAAGATAACACAGAAAAAGAACATAGTGCAGTCTTTTTTATAAAATAATGTAAGTGTTAAAGATCTGAGGAAGCAGTCAAGGCAAAACGCGCCATCACGCCCTTCCACGTCACATCGTTCTATGGTCCGGACGCTAACCCTGCCTCCCGGAAGAGTCAGTATATATTGGAGTGATCTGAGGTTCTGCAGCTGGCAGCGAACATAATGGTCAGAGACCCTACATAGGACACACTCTGAGGAATGAGTGGAGTGGGGACGTTCTTTTATATCTTATGTGAATAAAGAATTTCCATTGTACCCCTGGCTGGCATCCTCTACTGCATCACTGACCCTATTAGAGGTCTAAACATGCTGAAAGTTAGAGCATTCTTGTCTGCTCTCTGTTAGTGAGTGTTTCTTTACTTTTTACACTTGCATTATTTTACAAAAGATCGCACTATGTTCTTTTTCTGTGTTTTTATCCTTGAGTATATAGCTTGGATGGTACAAAGTTGCCTGCAATTCTAACAACACTCTGCACTGTTTTATGAAATGTTAAGTCTTAGACAGAGCATACCTTTTTCATTGTTTTATATTTGATGAGTGTATTTATGGGCTGTTGCACTCAAGGTGCTGGTTTTTTTTTTGCACAATACTTTATTACATCCTTTTAAATTTATTTAGAACCATATTGTAGCACCATCCTTTATGTATACTATATTTTTAAGGCTTAATGATGGTACCTTGCCTAATCGTGTCTGTAAAAATTCCATGTGACAATACATATAAATATATTTTTGAAACTGTGAAATCTCGTGCTGTCTGACTGATTCACTGTAAATGTGCAGAATTGCTGCCTACCTGTTTTGAGTGTGCATGTTTCATAGACATGTAACACAATACCGTATTGTGTTACAATGAATAATTATACCTACTTGGACAACAATTATAACCTAAGAGCTCTGGGCTGTTTAGCTTATGCTGTTTGGAGTGCTCCTTTATGGAGAAAAGTACATTTTTACAAACCAAACCTCAGATTGATAGTACTGTAATTAAATATTTATTTATTTTCTGAGACCAATACAGCAAATTATTTGATTCAGTGCCCTGATTTTAAGATCTGTTTAGCACTGCATAGAAATTTTGCCATGGGCCTGGATGGAAGCATCCTATGTCTCAGTTTAACCTAGTGAACCTGGTAAAGGCTCATTTTTCAAAAGGAAACCTGGACCACTGCAATGCCTATGTTTCATTGAACATCCTCTAAATCCATTCAAGCTATGATTCAACTCTGAATTCTGCCTATAAGCCTGTTCAACAAGTTTAGTTGCTATTGTGTTGAAAACGTTCTTACATTGTACAATTGTGTTGTTTTTTATTTTTTTGTATTTACGCCAATTATTGAAATCCAGCGTACCCCGTGCAAGGTTCATTAAAACACTTCCCAAAGTAATAATTTAAAGATGCTAGCCTATTGCTATAATTCTGGAGTTTGGCAATTCTATTCAAGAGGTATCCTAGTTATTTTAAGACCCAGATAGGAAGTAGAGGCCTACATAAAATTCTAAACTTCAACATCATGCCTCCTTGAATTCTGAGGGTTGTCAAATTGCACGTTTCATCCATCTCTACTTCATGTAGAATCTATTGATAGTGGGAAAAGGGCTGAGTACCTTCATGCATACCAATTTGGTATGTTTCTGCTGAAAAAAATAATCGTAATTAAAAGTTGATTGGCTCTTCATTAAGGGGAGGAAGAATCTATTAAGAAGTCCTATTAGGTGAGAGAGTTGTAAGAGTGGCATCTTTTTATGTACACTGAGTGGTGTTTTCACTACTGTATAAACTGCAGATGAAAACCACGGCCTATGTTTCATTTCAACACTTATTCCTATATATTTCTCTTGTGTCTGTTATATTCTGAATGTAAAGTACTTGTTGTCAAATATCCCTACTTTATAATTGTAAAGCGCTGCAAAATATGTCGGCACAATGTAAACAATAATGATAATAACATATAACTAAAGCTTTTCATATAGGTGCTACATGGCCGTCAAACAACCATTGAGCAAAACCTTTACCCTATTCTTTCCACACATACTGTAGTTCTCCCTGCATATTTTGTTTCCTGAAATGAAAGTCACATTTTTGTGTAAGTAAAACTTGCCTTAATTTTGTACACTATTTCAAAACTATATTTGTTGCTGCGAAGGAAAAAAAAATGAATTTAGTGCAGTTCTGCTTGGTAAGATGTCTCATGCCGAGTGTTCGTTCTCAGCAATTAACCCGTTGTCTGTAAGATGAATGTGTGAGAAATGTCCCAGGTTTGCATGCTTATTTTTTAGCATGAGGTTTATTGACATGGAAGAACATTCTAGTTCATTATTGTCCCAAAAAGTCACCACAATGGGTAATTGTTTCTCAAACTGAGTAGTTAATATTGATTTACCTTTTTTCTTTTCTACCCTCATTCCTCAACTAGTATAAATTCTCCTTGTTCTCCTATTCCCTCTTGTGCTTCCTTTTTACATTGGTACATCTGGATTCTGTGAAATTCCTTTCCGTATTTATCATTTCCTGTTACAATTCAGCACTACAGTCTATGGCCTTGAAATGTTCCTCTCTTGTAAAACATCATTATTAACACACACTGACCTTCTCCATCTTAGAAAGCCAGTCATTCGCTTGCTGCACACTTGCAAGACCAATTGGGTGCTATGTGCCTTTTGTGTGCCTTAATAATCAGTGGCCTTGTTTGTGCTGCCTCTGTCAGTCTTTTCGGAGTTCGTGGGAAAAAAAGGAAGCTGCACTGTCACAATTCAGGCTACTCCCAGGTGGTTTTCATTTAAAAGACAAAAAAAAAAAAAGTAACAAGCATTTTTCAGTATCCCAATGTAAAGTTTTTCCAAATGTAAACTAAATGCACTTCCTGTGTATCACTAATATTTTTTTCACACTTTTTTTTTTGTTCCCACCGTCATTTAAAAAAAATAATTATATATATATATATATATATATATATATATATATGTGTGTATGTAACGGCACCCCCAGGCATAAAAGGGGTTAAAAGCCATTTAGGAGATCTTCCCCTTCCAGAGTTACAGGCACAGCTACTGCAGAACACCAAACTCCCGAACTGGATACAATGGAATGCTCAAACTCCCAAACTGCATACAAGTAGCACTCCAAACTCCCGAAATGGAACCTCACGAATAGCTCCTAGCAGACAAACAGGAAAAGCATCCAAGCGGCTTACACACCTGGCAATCAGTCTCTAACAGCATACAGTAAATCCCACCCCTCCCCCCCAAAGACAAGACAGAGCTCCATGTTGAGGGTCAAGCAGTGGTCTGGTTTATTGAAGGCTACCTGCCAAGTATATATGCAGGTCTCCCAGCTGGTGGACACTCCCCTAGGGGACCAAATGGGAGACTGTGACAAAGGACAGACATGAACCAATGACAGACACACAGAGGTAAAACATCCCCACAATGCATCCTAATTTCCCTCCCTCTGTCCTGGAGAGAATTGGGAAGTAATCCAATTATCTCCCAGGACAGAGGCAAAACTCCATTAACCACATGGCAATAAAAGACAGTAAAAGACATAAAATTTTTTATAAAGTTACAACTTTTGCACAAAACATATATCCCCAGATAGCTTAGATCTGAGCGGACATTATGACTGGATGGCGCTCAGATCACATACATACAGTTCAATCACCATGGAGCCAAAGTCTTTCCCATAGTCTTTCGTTGCACGAATAGGCTCCATGGCATGGCTATCTGGGGTAATGCTGTTCATACGGTTAAACTACCGAATGAACAGGCATCTGGTTAAATGACCGAATGCAGAAGCAAGAAGGCTTTTTAACATGGGGCCATAGTCCAAGGGCAACAGGCGAGCAACCAGGCTTCTCCAATATGTCAAGAACCCTAATTTTACCCAAAAAACTGGGAAATCTTATTGACTCGAGTATAAGACTAGGGTGGGAAATGCAGCAGCTACTGGTAAATTTCTAAATAAAATTAGATCCCCCAAAAATTATATTAATTGAATATTTATTTGCAGTGTGTGTGTATGTGTATGTGATGCAGAGCCTTGGTGGGGGGTGGGCATTTTTATTTTATTATTATTTTAATATTAACATTTTTATGTTCTTTATTTTCGTCCCCCCTCACTGCTTGATACATGGCCAGGGAGGGTGGCTCTCACTCCCTGGTGGTCCAGTGGATGGGCTGTGTAACTTACCTTTCCTGCAGCTCCTGTCAGCTCCCTTCTCTCTCCTCCGGTCCGGTCAGCTCCCCTGCAAGTTTCGCGGTCTGACTGCCGCGGCTCTCGCGAGACTTGCAGGGGAGCTGACCGGACCGGAGGAGAGAGAAGGGAGCTGACAGGAGCTGCAGGAAAGGTAAGTAAACGCTTCCTGCCAGCCCCCAACAGGACCGCCGGGCTTATAATGAGCCGGCGGTCCTTGTCTGTATTATGGCAATGTAAGTTGCCATAATACAGACACTGACTTGAGTACAAGACGAGTGGGGGGTTTTTGGTACAAAAAATGTGCCTAAAAACTTGTCTTATACTCGAGTGTATATACTGTATGTGCAGGGGCGTTTTAGCCACGAGGCAAACAAGGCATTTGCCTTGGGCGGCATTTTCCAGGGGGTGGCAAAAAAAGCCGCCCCCCAAATGCCTTGTTAGCCTCGCGGCTAACAGACATGCCGGGCGGGCGGCGCTGGGTGGGCGGCTGCTGGCAAGGAAGCGCCCTCTGATCGGTCTGCTCAGCTCCCTCGCGCGCCGCAGAGTGAGGCTGGAAGCCGGGTTGATGACGTCATATTCCGGCTCCCAGCCTCACTCTGCGGCGCGCGAGGGATCTGAGCAGACCGCTCAGAGGAAGTGCTCCCTCGCCAGCCGCCCGCCCAGCAGCCACTGGACCCCAGGGAGAGAGGGAACCCCCCCCTGAAATAGGAGGGGGAGGGGGGGTTAAAAAAAATAAATGTGTGAGTGTGTCTGTCTGTTAATGTGTGAGTGTGTCTGTCTGTTAATGTGTGAGTGTGTCTGTCTGACTGTTAGTGTGAGTGTGTTTGTGTCTGCTAGTGAGTGTGTCTGACTGTGTGTATGTGTGTCTGCTAGTGAGTGAGTGGCTGTGTGTGTGTGTCAGTGAGTTTGTGTTTCTGTTAGCTAGTGTATGCGTATCTGTCAGTGAGTGTGTGTGTGTGTGTATTTAGGGGGCGGGGGGGAAGGGATGGGTGGAGTTTGCGTGGGGGGTTGGCGCCTGAGTTTTTTTGTCCTGCCTAGGGCAGCACAAAACCAGGATACACCGCTGTATATGTGTGTGTGTATGTGTGTAATATATATTTATGTAACATGCTTAATTTGGTAGCAGTTCCATTTGCTGCTATATATATTTACTTCCAACGGTGTATATTTAATTTGCCTGACCTAGCTGTACAAATGTGACAGAGCTTTATTAAATGCACAAGTGACCCCCTGGAGCTCTGTAATTGAGGTGTGTTTTCCAAAAGACATTGTGAGACTTTCTAATGATCCAAAATAGTAATACAAGGTTGTCAGAGATGTGCTTTGGCAGCACTGTGTAGCTCGTTTGTTAATGGTGCCGTATTTAAATAAAAATGATAACCATATCTCTTCCACAATAAAAATAAGATAGAAGTAAAATATCTATACATTTACTTATACACAATTCTGTTCTGTTTAACCACATTCAGAAAGGGCAAACCTTGCCTGAGGGCAACAGTGCACAATATAATACCCTCTAAAGCCAATTTTCCTGTTACTAACCACATAATCGTTTTCTAGACCTCATGGGATAGTCGTGCCTTTCCCGGTAGCACTAACCTGCAAGGTATTACTGTGAGTTGCTTTTTTCATTATGAAATTCTGTCTCCTTTTTTTTTTTTTTTCTTCTTCTTCTTCTTCTTCAAGTGACAAGGAATGTTCTAACTACTTAGAGATGGGAGCACAAGTCCAGAAGGCACTCTTTAAATTAGTTGAATCTCATTGTGTCTTCGCCTGCTGAAATAAAATAACATGGTCACGTTAATAGATGTAATCTTTTTTTAATGCTTTCATATAAGAACATTATCTGTAAATGGCATATGAAATGTAAATCTTGAGTTCGCCCAAAGCCATTTTCTGTACTGCAATTTTAAATACAAATATAGTAATACCCAGCCACTAAAGGGTGTGTAAATTTTTTTAAAAAAATAATAATGTCTATGTTTATGAATGTACTTAAAGGCGCATTTTAAGCATTATAACACTTTGTGTAGTGAATCTGATGACATTTTGAGTGCTCCCTCAGTTTGTTATAAGCCTGGCTTCTTTGCACCTGCTGAGATGATGTAAAGGTTTCATTTTATTGCTATATAGAGGCAACCAACAATACGTTGCATGGTGGGATAAGTTTCCCCCAGAATAATGCCTTCTTCTAGAGGGCGAAACATATGCACCCCTTTTTTTTAAGACACCTTGACATTCCACACACATACCTCTACATTCACATGACTGACATGTACTGGAAAATGCATGCATACGATAAGAGGCTTTTTTTTCCTGCATTGTGTGTTTGTGTATATTGGTTTGTGTTGTTTTCGCTTTATGGTAATCTAACAGCAGTGCTGTAATTTTAGTGTAATCTTTTCCTCAGGGTGTTTTATTTGTTTGTTTCAATATATTATGTCTTAAGGGCTAGGTTTGAGACCTATTGGAACCTAAAGAAATTTATTTTGAGGTCTTCAGCACAGGGGAGTGTACTAAATATGCTTCGGAAACCTCCTGTTTTTGTCAAACTGTTAATCAGTCTGACAAAACCCAGAAATATTCATCAATGGCCTCTTGCTATAACCAATATAGTGGTTATGTTGCTTGGAGTGACTCTTTAACTGCTGAATTGCTCCTAGTACAGTGAATTCCATTGATACTGAGAAATGGTGTTTGCTGTAAGCAGTTAGTCAGGCCTTGTTATTGGTTAGTGAGAAGAACTGCACTCCCTGTGTGTTGCAATGTATATGGATAAACAGCAGATGTTGAATACCTCTGTTATTTTATACAGTCAAGGGCAAAACGGTACTAAAGCCAAATGAAGGACACCATCACCATTGTTGGATTCTATTTTCTTGTATCTTTAGTTCCCTATGCTCTTGGTAAACCGTGTTCAACATTAGGGTACAATATGTCATTGGGCATGGGGTCTGTAATACACCACAATTCACATTGAGTAACTCCTCCCACAGTAAGGGTCTCTTCTTTGTGAGGTTTGGAAAATATTGGACTGTGTGACTTATGTGTCATAGTTCACCTATAAACCCACTTGCAAATGTGTAAACAACCCAAGCCATTGTGTTTGGAACAACTCACACTCAGACTCGCAAACTAATTTAAACCGGTCAAAATTCCATTGTTACGGTGTTAAGAATGTTACTTTCCTTTGTACGGTTCTATCTTTTAGAATGCATTATTGTTTTATACCTGTCATCACGGTTACTTTAGAGGGGGAAAATAAGACTAGAAATATATATTTTGAGGCATTTCGAGATTGCTTTCGGGCAGTTTTCTTGAAATATAAGCAGATTTGTTATAGCACCCATACACATTGGGAGGTGTGTACATTGTTGATTGTACTACAGTACAATATTCAGCACAGCTCTGAAAGATTGCGTTTCCACAACACACAGTGCCGTGCAAATGAACACGAAAAGCTTTGTCACTTTTTAGGTTTCCAGCCCACATTGCCGTAGCAATAGAATTAAACTTTATATGTAAACAGAAACACACACCGTCATAATGGAGATATGCAGAGAGAAATCCAGTATTTGGGGTTATTCACTAAACTGTTTGAGCAGGGCCGGTTTCAATTCTTGTTTCTGTTAAAATGGGCACTATAGGGGCCAGTACCACTACAGCTTAATGCAGTGATTTTGAGGAATACCGTTTTCTACAGGCTATGCATTTTAAATGCTGCCTTTTGGACAACCGCTAGAGGGACTATCTGGGTTTGGTCTTGCAAAGACTGCTTGACCTAGGTTCAGTATCTCTACACTTTGCATGGAGACGCTGAATGCTTCACATAGAAATGCACTGAGATGCTGATTGCTGCATATGCAAAATTGTCCCGTCCCACAATGCTTCCCTTCATTTTTTTATGGCCACGTAGATGGGGCCAATAGCCCTTAATCTTTTCCCAAATGCCCTACTCTTGCTGCCCGCTCCCGGTTTCTCTAATGACACTAGGAGTCAGCTGGGAACAGAAGCATTACCGATGTCCTATTCCCTGTGTGTGTCTCCCTCACCGGTCTTGTTCCTGTTACCGCTGAGGAGCACTGAAGACATTGCATGGGTGGGCAGACAAAGCAGAGCATCAGCCTGACCATGGAGTTTGGTAGACCACAAAGTGCAGGGCTGGCAGCACGCTGCTAGAGTTCTCTCCCCGAAGTAGGCTTGTGGCCGCTGGACTTATTGAAACATTGACTGTCATCTTTTTATTGTGTATATATATATATATGCCTGTCTGTGTGTACCTGTTGGTGTCTCTCTTTGCTTGTGTGTGTGTGTGTGTGTAACTAACTGTGTATGTGCCAAAAGGTATGTTAAGTGACCGAATTGGGGGCTTTGGGTAGGGGTTATCCAATTATTTCTGGACTTCAGCTCTGGGTTTTTCTTTTTGACCCTAGCAACGCCCCTGGGGCCCAGTAATCTAAAATGTTATCCTAACACTATCATGTTAGAAAGACATGTCTGTATTCCTATTTCTAAAGTGTTACTTTTTATTTTATTTTTTTTCAGTGTCAATTACCTGTTGTCAAAAATCCCAATTGGTAGACTTTATAGCTTTTTTTTTGTCCTCACCATACAAAACTTTATCACGTTTAATTAGACTCAAGCTTATTTTTAAAGGAAGTGTTATTAGGTTTACGTTAAATATTTGCTGTTTTTAATCTGCAGCTTGCAATGTGTTCTATCTTACAATCCCCATATTTCCTGTACCCACTGAGCATCTAATAATGTCACTTCTGCTTCCTGCTCTGGACAGCTGTGGTCTACATCCCACTGGCGGGAAGGTGATGGATTAGTAGATTTCTTATATATAGACACAATGGGAAAATGTATTTGTTTATTTTCTTCCCAAAACCTCTATATATGAGACAAGTGAACAGTTAAACATTTAGGCCATACAGGTGTATTTGCAGATTCCATGCAGTACGATGCTGTCTTCTGCGTGTTTTTAAATGGCAGGTCATAATTCAGGCAATTTTAGATCTACGAAAAAATACCGTGACCCTAAAAGAATGCTATAGGGTCAGGAAAACAAGTGTGTATTCCTGACCCTAAAGTGTTAAAAAATCAATAAATGCCAAGTCCCCAGCCCTCCTTGCAACCCTTAAATAAGCATAAACTCCCTTTTATTCCAGCACCCGATCGACTCCTTGTCTGACATCATCAGTACGATGATCTCAGCCAATCACAAAGCATTGGATTGGCTGAGATTGTCAATTTTGATTATCTCAGCCAAGGTGGTGTGGCGGAGCTAAATGCCACCCTAGCCAATCAGCATCTAGATGCATTGAATAAATGGGGGAAGGTTCAGCGTCTCCATGCAGAACGTAGAGACACTGAATGAGTGTGCAGCACTGCTCCAGCAAGCACCTCTAGTAGCCATCTGAAGAGTAGCCAGTGGAGGTATCCCTAGGTTGTAATGAAAGCACTGCCTTTTCTATAAAAAAACTGTGTTTACCGCAAGACGCTGTAGGGGCTGACTACCCTCACCAGAACAATTGCATTAGCTGTAGTTGTTCTAGTGACTATAGTTTCCCTTTTTTCAGTGAAGTATGTGCTAAAGGAACACTCTAGCATTAGGAATATGAACTTGTGCTCCTAATGCTATAATGTCAATGAGACAGCCACTAGAGGCTGGATTAACCCTAATGTAAAACTGCTATGTTTACAGCAGGCAGGGTTAACAAGATGGACCTGGCACCCAGACCATTTCATTGAGCTGAAGTGGTCTGGTTGTCTATAGTGATCCTTTAATGTTCATATCTCTACCGTATTTACAAAAGAATACCACAGCTCCATACACTGGATTCTCTACTGTACTGTACTTCTTAATCTGAATTAAGTCTCTGAGACTTAGATATAAATATACATGCTGACAACTCTATGTTAATTTATGTAATCTCCTAATTATTGGAGCAGATTGTTCCTCAGAATCCTGATTCTACACTTGAGGCCAGATAGGTCGATCTGGAATACCCTCTGGTTATGGACCTGGATCCCGTAATATTTGTTTTTATGTGTTCATTGGTTAGAATTATGACTGAACCGCCCAATTCACAAAAAACAATAGCAAAATGCTGTATTTTTTTGGACAGTGGGTTCCTATCTAAAATGGAATAAAATTTGTCCACATAAAATAGATGTGACTCCAGTGGTTGTTGTGTAGGATTATCCATCATAATTTGCAAGCATTTACATATTTTTTTTTTTTTTTTTTAATTTTTTTTTTTTTTTATTGTTTTTTAGGTGAGTGAAAGAAATCGCCTGTCAATTTCAGTTGTGCAGACTGAGCAATGGTGCATCTCACTGAAAGTGTCTACACTTTCACATCATTAAATATCACATCTGTTTCTTGCAAAGTTAACGTGTGTGAGTTGATTTGTCAAGGCAAAACAGGTGCTTTTGTAGGGCAAAGTGCTAAATAAGCTACATTTGCCATGGAAACCAATATAATGTCTCTCAGCATTTAACACTTTGCCCCATTCTGGAACATGATTCTTCCCCACAGACTTTTCACCAACACCTATAACCATGTGTGTGAAAAGCATTCTGCCTGGCTGGGCTCTTTTTTTGCCAAGTTATTTTTAGTTTATCAACTACGCTTGGCATACTACATGTTCTCCTTTACATAAACCCATTTCATATGTTTTATTTGATTTCATGCATATTTATTCTGACTGACGTTCTACGGTATTCATGTAAATACTTATGAATGTGAAGTAATTTTTTTTTTTTTTCTTGTTCCTTGTATTATGAATATCCATGTTCCCCACTTTTTGCTTTAATCTTCCTGATTTGCAGCTTCTAATTCATGTAGACATTGTAAGGCTGGGAGCCTAGATAACATTTAACCCTGTCCGCTGGGGTTTCACCTCTTATACCGAAATATTTTATATTGCTGATGTCCTTAATTTCCATACAAACTCCATGCAACATCGCCATGTAAAATCACTGAAGTGATCATGGTGCTTGGAGAAACCCTTTAAGAGAAGAGGTTCATTACATGTACCGTTACATAATATCAATCAGATTTAGGTCTTTTCTTAACTTGGTGTCCTCATTTTGTCATCTCATCTCTGCAAACACAAGTTGAATGAACTTGGATTAATGGGATTAATTGACCAGAAATGTAGCTATTGCATTTGAATAACATTTGCATTGATGGGGAAAAAAAAAGATTTGTTTCATCCAAATTTTATTTTTATTAAAATAAATCTGATTTTTAATAGTAATAACAGAAACAGAACTTTTTTTTTTTATCCTAGTGTTTTTTTTTGTTGTTGTTTTTTTTTATCCAACCTGGTATATATATTTCTGATATATTCTGGCATATTAATTCTGGAAGACTTGGGGTTACTACAGTTCAAAAGGTCCCTTCTTTGCTCTGCTGATTGATTGCCTGAAGCATTTATGGAAATCTTAAGATCTGGCCTTGTTACCATCATATCTCATGAATATGTAGTCAAATTTAAATCCTTGTTTAATTGCCCATCACTGGGTGCTGTTATTGTGCGAGCTAGAAGGCTTATCTGCAGCATTTTATTCCATGGCTAAAATAGGTGCCTTCTCTGTCAAATCTATAAATGGAATACAGAATACTATGTTCCCCAAAACATAAATGTTAGGTGTAATTCTCCACTTAACCTTAAAGACAATTGTCCAACCTCTGAACCAAAACTAACCAGCATTAACCCGGGCCCTACATGAACTTTAACCCTAGCCCTAACTCTGCATTATTCCCTCTACTGAAATTAGAAGAGGGATTTCTCTGTTGAAACAGTAGATTGGTCTGTGATAATTACCTACTGGCTGTTTGCAACATGAGAGGGAGACTTCCCTTTAATGCTGCAGCTCCGACATTCTGTCTCTGCTGATCACACTGTTGCTTGACAACTGGCAAAGCCCAGCACCAATAACAATTGTCAGGAGGGCATACAGGGAGACCCTACCAGTGTTTTTCATACCCTAGAAGTCTCCTGAGTGCTTCCTGCTAGAGAAGAACTGTTGCTGGGCAGGATCAGTCAGTTGCAGTGATTTAAAGGGTGGTATGAAGCACTCACTTTGAGCGCTGCATACAGTTCATCTGTCCATCTAGGGCCACTAAAATTGGCCTCGGCTGACAGAGGAGAACTCCAGTTATTGATTGATACCTGGGTCTCCCCATGTGAGCATTGATTTAACCCTTTTCACACGCAAACATTAGGAAGTTCCATGCCATCCTAACACCTTTAAAACCCTTTGCAGAGGACAGCATGTATCGTCAGAACTTCGTTAGTGTTTGTCTTTGTATGTTTATGGTTAAATCCTTATAGGGGCCATAGTATTCTAGTATTCCATACCAACCGTTTTTAATTTTGTAAATTGTGAGCATGAAGGTTTAATATTACTCCAGCACATTAAGACATTAAGAGTTAACTAATACAATATTGCATTGAAATTTTAAAACCATTTAGAGTTTCTTTGTGTTTAAAATAAAAAAAATGGAGCTCTAGAAATCGTGTGTGTGTGTGTGTGTGTGTGTCTCCATCCGTCCCATGTAGTGTGGAGACCAGGCTGGAAATTTGCAGTTAATTAATGAAAGTATCAGTGTGACAGGTATGGCCTTTTAATGCCCAATATGAATTTACCTTCAGGGTAAGTTAACAGACTGATATTTGACAACACTCTGGTATGTGACAGTTCCAGCAGAGCTTAAAATATCCTCAAGGCTGCAGTTGGGTGATTATTTTAAGGTGGAGCCTCAAGGTATAGCATTCATTACCTGTATACCTGCGACTGCCACCTCAATAGTGTGTAGATATGTATATATTTGTTTAGTTTTACAAGTAAAGAAATAGTACAATTACACCCACCAAACATAGCTAAAATGTTTTTATAAGGGTTTGCTCTAATACTTTATTTATCTAAATGCTAAGAATTCCAATCAGAAAAAGTTGAGTTAATTTTAAAATAAATCCTGTCTGGTGTGATGTGTTGTAGCCAGGGAAGCGATGGGTTCTCATAGTACAGTATACAGAGAGCAGTCTGGACCAGTTTCCCTTTCATGGTGCGTGTCTCTCGAGTATTAGATCAGTGACAGGTCAAGGCTGCCATGTACGCTTATCTTTCAGTAATGATCTCTTTCCATAGACTTGAATGATTTGACCCCTGAATGGGACTTGGAAGGATTTTATTCCTCCTGATGTGATTATAGCTCACCATCTGTTTCCTTTCCCCATTTTATAATAATACATTGCATGCTTAACCCTTGTGTGCCAGACCATTACCTGTGCAGGTTTGACAACCAAGCGTCGTGCTTAGTGCCGCAAGCATCAAATTTCTGATTTATGTTTGTGTGAGTTTCTTAGCAGGTTTATGTATCCATTTAAACCACAACCATTACGGCTAATTTGGGACAGGTGAGTAAGTAGTATTCTCCCATATCATATTAGAAAATTTCACCTATTAAACTTCCAAAATCTTTCTTTGGGTATATGGAATTTGGCTTGCTGAACTGCAGTTAACCCTTTCAGGACCCCCAAACTGAGGGTGATGGTAATCAATACAATTTCTCCAGATTACACCAGCTCTTTGCTAATCGCCATTTGTTTTGTCCAGGTGTATCCTCAGTTGATCTCAGCACGAACAGGGGGAAACAGCCATGCTAAACATACCCATATAGTTGGCATCTCTCCCACTTGCATTGGTGGTTGAACTGGAATGCTACATAGTTGCAGTATTTCTCTCCAGGGATTTGGTTTCAACAAAGACCTGACTTCTCATTTCAAGCGGCTGTCTCATCAGTAACTGCGTCTGCCTTCTTAACCCTTCCCTATCTTCCTCTGCCTGTTATAAAAATCAAAAAGGCAATTCATTAACGACTGAAAGCCACCAAACTGACTTCCTAATCTTGGAGAAAACTAAACGAGAGTGTTTTATTTGTAGAGTTGTTTCTATTCTTTGCTTTAAACATAATGCACCTCATTATTTTACGAACATGAAACGTCTGTAAATATAGACACGTGAATATGATCATATTGTACAGTCTGATTTTTTTTTTTTTTTTTTTTCTGTAAATATTATCCAAATACAACATGATCTTGCTTTTTCTCCCCTTTCTGACATGGCCATTCAGATTAAATGGATTTGTGTCACAGCTTGCCGTTTGATGAGCTCCTTGTTCAGTCCGTTTTACTTAATACAATATTCAGACTGTAGGTCAGAATATAATTTAAATAAAAACAAAATTATTCTTTGTAACAGAACCAACAATACGAAGAGACCATTTGCAGAGGTTTTGTTCCTTTGTGATTGTGTTTTTATTCATTTACACTCATTTGAAAATTCTGTTGGCAGTACTTTAGTTTGAAAAGCCTTGTTTTGGCTTCAATTGGAAGATTTGATGAACACATCACTATCGATCCACCTGTGTCCTGTCTACTATATCTAGTCTTTGGGGTATTTCTGGAGTATTTCAGTGACTGTTTATTAGACTTCACTAATGGACAGTCATTGAAAGGTTGAAGTATGTCAGCTACAGATAAATACTCAATGGTCTTTTTTATTAAGTACACTGTTCTAATACTAATTAAAACCCCAACATTACCCCTGAAAAGCCTGACTTCTTCAAAGCATGGAGTGATCAAGTACTGGAAATGCTCCTTATAGATTATTGCATTGTGCAGTTTCTGCAGGTTTGTCAGATGTACATTTATGCTGCAAATCTCCCATTTCAGCACCTCCCAAAGATATTTTATTATTGGATTCAGAGCTGTTGAGCTTAGAGATCATTATTACATTGAACTGATAGCTGTGATCATGGAAGCAACTTGAGGTTGTGCTTTTTCTTGCTAGAAGATGGGTAGGCCATAAAGCGACACAAGGTGAGCAACAATATGTAGGTAGGCTGTGGCATTTAAACAATTCTTAATTTTTATTGACATTTCAGCCAAATCTTATTCCCTACTCCATTCTACCTCTAAATCACTGACACAAAGCAGGATGGGTCCATGGAAGCATGTTTTACACCGCATTCCGACCCTACTGTCTGCATGTTGCGTGTTTCAGTCTTCTACTGTCCAGTTTTGGTGAAACTGTCCAGTCTCACCTTCCTGTTCTTAATTGACAGAAGTACTATCCATAGTGATCTTCTGCTGCTGTAGCACATCCACTTCAATGTGCAATATGTATTGCGATCAGAGATGCTCATCTGGATAAGTCATATTGTCTTGCTGACAGCTAGAACCAGATTGACAACTCTCCTTTGACCCCTCAGTAACGCAGAGGAGCTCATACCTGGAGACTTGGACAGCTAAACCTCTTGGTTATGTCTATATGCTTTTTTTATATTAACCTTAACAGGCAGGTTACAGTGTACCTAAGGGAGTGATCACTGAGTGTACATTAAGTGAGAAACTGAAGAGATGTGTCCGCAATTGAAACACTAAAATAGTAATATATATTTGAAATTTGAAATAGGAATGCCATCGGTTGAGGTATGAAAGAAGAAAATATTCTAGTCCTCAGATTTATTTGATTTTTTTTTTTTTTTTGCATAAAACTCTGGATGGGAGATTTGTTTTCAATAATTTTTTTTTTATTTTTATTTTTTATAAATCAAGGTAGCACAACTAAGTAAAAGTACTATAACATACTGATGTGACTTTTTGGAGATTCTCTAATGTCATCAATATAGTAGAATTCAAATGATTTTTCAGCATTAAGATGGCATCAGTTGCGAAGTCCATCTATGTATCCAAAAGTCTTTAAATAAAATTGAACAGAATATATATATATATATATATATATATATATATATATATTTATGATTTACTGCCAAGTGGGTATAGGAAGATCATGGGGTTCACAAGCCCCTGGAGAGGCTCAGGTTAGTAAACTCATGGATCCATGTGTTAAGTTGATATTTTATAGAATATACAATAAATTACTGTATTGAGGGGCATTATGTTAATCCCAATAATGCAATGTAACTTGAGCATTACTGGGAAATACTGTAAGTGGCAGTAAAAGCTGCATTATAAATTGATCCCATTCACCTACAGCTGTATGACTTACTGACCTCCTTTTAATGATCCTGCATGTATTCTCAGTATACCACAGAGATTAAAAATACCATCTGTAAATTGCAGCAGAGTTACAGTTCTGGGAAGTACTTGTGAGATATGTCTTTTTAGAAAAATATCTTATTTTGTGTCTGGGCTTAGAGCCATGAAACATTTCAAAAATTTGTTTTAGATTTTGAGACCTGGTATTGATTTGATGATGATGATGACGATGATAAATGTTTTTTGTGGACATATGATCTATAGTCCAAGTCATGTGTATTCATTCAACGTCACATTAGGTGGATTGTTGTAATTATTGTTTAAATATTTCTATATGGCTTTGCAGTTTTCTAACCCTTTATGATGAAAGAGAACAAATGGATCTGATGAGTGTAAGTGTTTACCTATAGGGCTTTCAGTACATTCCCATATGCCATAAAACAAGGGATGACCCCCATCCCTTTGCCGCTTATTATGTATACTTTTTTTTTATTCTTTAACAAGTATTTATTTCCCAGAGGTTCCCCCCTTCCCGCCCCCCCAAAAAAGAGGCATTTTCTTGTCCTACACACACATTTCCCACATTTTCCTGCAGTGTGAGAGAGAATTCTTTAAAATTATAGTGGGTTATTCTATGTTGGACAAAAGATTCTAAATGCACCTTGAAGGAACTAACCTTATAAAATCACGAGATCCCACTCACAGTTCACCATGATAGAAATTAGGCCATGTCTGCTTAAGGGTCTGCTCAGTAGCACAGCCAAGAAGGAACAGGCAGGAATAGAGATAGGGGGAAGTGGTTACCTCTTTCCTGACTTGTAAAGGTATTGAATTACTCAATTACCATTTCAAAAGGTAAAGCTTATCCCACTGTACATGAGCTTGGTCACGTGATCCCTGGTCACCATATTAGTTTGATGACAGAATGTCACCACACTCCTAGCAGACTTTCTTTTGTGAAGTTATTTTCTTCTACTGTTTGCTGTTTCGTTCTTAATACTAAGAATACAGCTGTTTTACGGCCAACATATACCTAATTATGTGCATTTTTTTGCTTTTACAAGTACTTCCATGCTGTGGTTTGATCAGCTAGTAATTCCATATGACCGATTTTATTGTTGTCCCTGGATTAGAACTGTGTGTGGCTTCTAGAATGGGAAGCTTGGTCTTCCTAATTATTCTTGATGGTCCTATGATTAAAAGGTTACTCATGCCGCTATATAATTTTATTTTATTTTTTCCTATAGTTTAAATATATCTTTAGGTTCCCTCCCCATCCAATTTATACTCAAATAACCTATACAAATAATACTTAACTGGAATCTCTGCTCATTCTTTGCCTTTCTGTGGAAATAATTGTTATAAATCACATCATGATTTAAAACCCATTTAAACAGATAATGGGGAGCTAAAATGCACAAGCGATATCTTACCCACTTGTACATGTGATTCCAAAGAGTTAGAATCTTCAATGACATAAGAGAATAAAGAAACAAAATATAGTGTAGATGGTTCAAATTAAAGTGCAATAGGTAAGAGGTAATGGATACACTTACATGGAGTGGATTCTTTGTATATCTGCTCATCCAATTTCCAGATGTGCCTTTTAAAGTAGCACTCCACCTTTCTTCAGACATGGTTGGTAACTGTTCCCTCAGGAAGAAAACATGAGGCACAGTGTAGTCTGTTTGGGATTCTTTATATAGACAAACAGAAAATATAAACTGCTCATATGATGTAGAGTCTTTCACTCCTAGACTGTAAGGGGTAAAGATGTAGTGTAATTTTGTTGGGTGACACTACCCCCAAATTCCTTGCTTTTCTACTCCTGAAGACCCATAATCTTCTTCCTGATAACTGTTTAATCAAATGCTTGTTATAGCAAAGCGTTGATGCAATTTAAGCTCTACATGTGCACCAATCAGAGAGGACAGAGAAACAACTGACCGGAGAACGTGAAAGGTGGGCGGACAAGAGGAGAGGACAAAAAAGTGGTGTTCTTAAGGAGGGAGATGAATTTAGGCAAGCAGTTAATTATGCTTGTTGCCAACCCTCAGAAGGTGCTGATGGCAGGCATAATTTTTGTACAGAATTTACATTGGGTAGCACTGAGTCTTCCCAAGTCACAAATGCCGGTGTAACTAGCCCTGGCACTAAAGTGCAAATATCTCAGTATGTGCAACAATACTGAGTAGAAATGCTGCACATACAGATTCCTTCCTCCATAACCACATCAAAAAGCATAAGTGGTTATGGAGGTTCTATTAACTCTTTAATATATTTACCTTTGGCTAGCAATTACACTTTGCTCAATATAACTCCCACCATCCTCAGCTATTTGTTGTTCCTCAGGGTGATACCTGCAACGAATTCCCTCAGTTGACCTTCTGAGCTTTATACAGGGCTAGTCCGTGTGGAATACCCTGCTTTACAAGCCATCAATCTCTTATAGTGCACTTGTCATGAGAAAATGACATGGTAACGCTTTATAGGTAATAACATTTCGTCAATACTTTGTTTTCGCAAACACATAGTTTAAAGGGATACTCTGTGCGCCATAACCATTACAGTTCTTTACAGAGTTATGGAGAGTGCTATCCTCCTATTTTCAAACCATTTCAAAGTGGTTTGACCACAACAACAAAAAAAGGCGAACTCTAATCCTGTACATGCTTGGAGAATTAATTTTTTATTATTATTTTTTTGTCAAACTGCCCTAACATTTGCATGACACTTTCTGGGGTCGACTCCATAAACACAGCAATGAGCTAGAAGTCAGGGAGCGCAGAGGGGCAGGTGCCATTGAGTGCATCTGTCCCTGGGGCGCCACCCTGTTGTCTGATACAAAATATACTGGCTTACCAGAAAACAGGAAAATTTCCTGGTGGGTCCAATTAGACAGCTATATCCGGGGGCCAGTGAGGAGGTGCAAGGAGCTGCAGAAGCCAGCTGCTCCTCACAGTGCACAGAGCTGAAGGCTGTGCAGGCTAGAGAGGCTTCAAGGAAGAGCTTGGATGGGGACCACTATGTATGTGTCATTGTTGTGTCAGTGTGCTTGTCTTGTTCACAGTGTGTGTTCATGTGTTTGTATTGGTCACTGGATGTATGGGTTGCTGTGCGTGTCATTGTGCTTGCACTGGTCTCTGTGTGTTTACATTGGTTTGTGTGCCATATGAGTTAATCAGTGTGTGTGTGTTAGTCAGAGTGTGTCTGTAGTTTTATTGGTCAATGTGTATCTGTGTGTTTGTATTGGTTACTGTGTGTGCCATTGTGTTTGTATGGGGTGTGTGTGTGTTAGTAAGTATATGTGATTGTGTCCGTGTCACAATGTGTAATTTTAGAATTGTGTGTCGTGTGGTTGTTTTGGTCATTATGTGTATACCAGTGTGTTAATGAGTGTATGTTGGCATCAATGATTGTAGCCAGTGAGTGTGAGTATGTGTATCTAGGAGTGTGCATGTATGGGTGAGTGTGTGTCAAAGACTGTATATATATATATGTATATGTATGTATATGTATATATATGTATATATATGTGTGTGTATATATATATATATATATATATATATATATATATATATATATATATATATATATAATTTCAAAATGAGATATAGTAAAAAAAGAGGAATAAAGGTGTGTGTGTGTGTGTGTGTGTGGCACTCTTTATCTGTCAATGAGCAGCAATCCACCTACATGGAATCCCCACAACCTTGTGAAAAGCAAGCAGAGAAAAACAGTGGTGGTGGTGGACCACGCTGAAGTTATACAAAAGGTAATGAAGAAAGATATATATATATATATATATATATATATATATATATATATATATATATATATATATATATATATATATATATATATATATATATATATATATATATATATATATATATATATATATATATATATATATAATTACATACAGTTGATATAATAAAATGCTCTACAATATGTCTTAATAAAAAGAACAAAAAAAAAAATCATAATAGTGCAATACAGTTAGATAATATATGCAGATAACATTTGCAATGCCAGTGGAGCACTCACACTTTCTAGAGACAAACAAAAAAATAAATAAATCTTTGTTCCCTCTCCTCGATCTATGTGGTTTCTAACAGTATTATGCATATATACATATATTTGTATTATATTAATAGATGTGTTTTGTAGGCTGAACTTGATGGACGCAAGTCTCTTTTCCGCTATGTAACTATGTTTTATATATGATAAGCATAATTTTATAAATTGAGTATACAATGCACTGATCAGCCAAAACATTAACCCCTTCAGACCGGAGGGCGTACTATTACGCCCTATTATAGCCCCCCGCGGCACTTCCGTCCTCCACGAAGCCCCCCGGCCTTGTGAGACTGGGGTCCTTGCGAGGACCCCACAATCACATGGCCGGGGATAGCTGGCTGCTGTATTGCCAGCAGGGGGGCTGCCTGTAATGACAGGTGGTCCCCCTGCTGGCTGAAAATAAAATTAAAACAAATAAATGGTGTTAAAAAATAAATATATACTTAGATTATATATATATATATATATATATATATATATATATATATATATATAATATGAATGATCTAAGTATATATATATATATATATATACACCGTCTAGGTGTATTTTACTATTAATATATATATATAATTATAAATATATATTAATATCAAATTACACGTAGACTGATTAAATATATATATAATTATTGTGTTATATATATATATATATTTATATATAATATAAAAAATGTAAATACGTTAAAAAATAAAATTAAAAAATAATTAAAATAAATAATTAAAAATATATAGATGTGTTATTTCTAACTGTATTGTGAAATTAATATATATATATATATATATATATATATATATATATATATATATATATATATCTCTATCTATATCTCAAAATACACGTAGAACAAAATAATATATATATCTATATACATAAATATTTACGTATATATCACTATATATATATACCTATATATAAATAAAAATATTTTTTAAAAATTATATAGATATATACATATATATATATACACATACGTGTATATATATACATATATTAATTCTACATATATATTTATGTAATATTATTACATAATTAGGTATCTTAATTAATTACAATTAGCAGGACCTGCCTGACAACCCATGCCGAAAGTAAAGGGAATTTAATTTGCTAGCACTATATTTAACCCTATAACTTTCCGAGACACCATAAAACCTGTACATGGGGGGTACTGTTCTACTCGGGAGACTTCGCTGAACACAAATATTAGTGTTTCAAAACAGTAAAATGTATTACAACGATGATATCGCCAGTAAAAGTGAAGTTTTTTTGCATTTTTCACGCACAAACAGCATTACACGGACAATATTATTGCTGTGATACTTTTTACTGTTTTGAAACACAAATATTTGTGTTCAGCGAAGTCTCCCGAGTACAACAGTACCCCTCATGTACAGGTTTTATGGGGTTTTCAGAAGTTACAGCGTCAAATATAAGGCTTGCGTTTCATTTTTTTCCACATTAAAATTAGCCAGATTGGTTACGTTGCCTTTGAGACCCTATGGTAGCCCAAGAATGAAAATTACCCCTATGATGGCATACCATTTGCAATAGTAGACAACCCAAGGTATTGCAAACAGGGTATGTCCAGTCTTTTTTAGTAGCCACTTAGTCACAAACACTGGCCAAAATTGGCATTTTTTGCATTTTCACACACAAACAAATACTAACGCTAACTTTGGCCAGTGTTTGTGACCAAATGGCTACTAAAAAGACTGGACATACCCCATTTGCAATACCTTGGGTTGTCTACTATTGCAAATGGTATGCCATTATGGGTGTAAATTTCATTCCTGGGCTACTATACAGTCTCAAAGGCAACGTAACCAATCTGACGAATTTCAATTTCAAATGTAACGTGCTATATTTGACCCTGTAACTTCCCAAAATGCCATAAAACCTGTACATAGGGGGTACTGTCTTACATGTGAGACTTTGCTGAATACAAATATGTGTATTTTATTGCAGTAAAAGCAAACAGTGTTATGACACTGACCGTTAAAATGTCATGTAGAACTAAAAAAATTTAAAATAAATCGTATTTTCTCCCATTTTTTTCATATTAAATTATGTTTCACAGCTAAATATTTGATATTAAATGAAAGCCCTGTTTCCCCTGAATAAAATGATATATAATAAGGGTGGGTGCATTTAATATGAAAGAGGTGTATTACGGTTGGACAGACGTAGCGCAAATGCCAGGTTTTGTTTACATTTTGTTTTGTTCACAACGTGTACATTTGGCTCCGTCCTTAAGGGGTTAAAACCAGTGACAGTGGTTTTTCATTGACAAGTGGAGATGGGTGTTTTTATGCAGCCTTTAACATTGAAATATTTAAATTACATTTACTTCTCTCTTATATTTAACAAATCTGTATTTGTGAAGTGTGAAAAATAAAGGTAGAAATTCATACCTCTTTTTTTGGGGCACCTTCATATTGGCTCCTTGTCAGTCTGTGTTAAAGGCTCAATCCTTTGCAAAGTTGCACCTGGCATGCAGAGAAGAGGAGAAATGAAAGCCATGTTGCTATTTCTCCATATTTGCAATGTGTGCTCTGACTATGCCTGGAGCGTGATGTAATACACATTTAAAGGAAACCCGAGCAGCTCATGGAAAATGCGTAATACAAATTATAGGTGACTCTCAATGTTTTATTCAAAGTGACTTTTTCATTTAAAAAAAGGATTGATTGTGTAAAGAGAACGTGTGTTGATTTCGTTGCCTATGGTGTATGGCATTCAGCTATTTGAGCAGCTGTATTGCCATCCAAATCTAAATGGGTAGTACGTAATTTCCCAGTGTATAAATATATGTATAAGCAATAATCATTTCAGCACATGACAAAGCTGACAGAATTTGTTACATCATTTTGTGTAGAATTTGATTTTTACAGTGCTGGACAATGCTGTTTCTACAAACATTACTATTTTTATTACTTGGAATCAGTGTATACATATAGTGTATAAAAAAAAAAAAAAAAAAATTATATAAAAATATATATATATGTATATGTATTTATTTGTTAAATTTATCTTTCGTGTAATTGATCTTAGTCAAGTAATATTTGACTAATAAACTCTAACGACCATGGTTTTTAATAGTGCATAATGGAAGATCTTGAAGATATTGTTAAACATGACCATTCTGTTTTTCATTCTGGACTTTCACTCCATTCTGGAGTACCCAGAGGGAGCCCCTTTGGCCCCCTGCACAGATCTGCTGGAGCTCTACTACAACATACACATAGAACAAGGAGGATTGTAAGTCTACATTAAAGGAAAACACAATTGAAGAATAAATAACAATTACTTTTTTTTTTTTTTAAAGCATTTAGTATCTACATCCTCTCCAAGCTCACTGAGAATTGTTTGAGAGATAAGAGCAGTAGTGTGCATATACCCAGTTGGTGAGTTTAGTGTTAGTCCACTCAACCTGCCAGTCATGTGATGTAGGTTTCCTTATAGTCCAAAGCAAGTGAGTCAGGGACCCCATTTGGCTATCTGGTTGAACGCTGCAAAGGTGTGACAAAGGTGTATTACAGAAGTATCCGGGACAGCAGGGACCTTATCCCTAAGGAACCTTAGCAAGAGGAATTCCTTTAGGTGTCTCGAGTGATTATTTTTATTTATTTTTTAACCATGTTTTACGACTTGTTTGACACATACCAGTGTTTACATTAAGTAATGCTTTTAAGAGTTACGTTTCCAAACTGCCCCTGCAGTCTCACTGTTCAGTTCTCTGCCATGTAGGTTAGATCGCTTTGTTTATGCAGCCCTAGCCCTACCCTACCAGTGACTCGGACATGCTCTCTACACACTGAAAAGGGTCACTTTTTTTTTTTTTTTTTAAACTGTCCTTATTGCACTGTTTTAAAAAAATTAATAATTATTAAAGGAACACTCCAAGCACAATAACCACTTATATAATTAATATAGTCCAGGAGCAAGCGTACTGTGGTCCAAAGTAGGAACCTAAATCTTAACGAAAGATTAAGCTGCACACAATATGGTGATGTTGGAGCACACCCACAAGTGTCTAGCAAACTATGCATTTTCCAACCTAAAATGGAGCATTTTTGTGAAGAACCCCCCCAAATGACCAGAGGCTGTTTTTTTTTTTGTTTTTTTTTTTTTAAATTTTTTTTTTTTTTTCAAGGGGTTTTAATTCTCTTTCACAATTTGAACAAGTGTCCCATTGTCTGCCTTTTCCTGTTACATGCCTCTTTCCTGCTGGTTTTATATATACTTTTTATTGCCCTCCTAAAATGGAAACTAAAGAAATGTACTTCCTTTCTGACTTCATTTGCTGAGCTGCAACACTTATCTTTCTCAGAAGGTCTGGCTGAGGCTTAAAACAGATGTAGTTTCACACCAGCTGATGATCAATAGATTGGCAAACTAGACACTGTTGTTGACTCAGTAGCTATGTAACGCTTTCTCGTGAATATGTTGTACAATATGGGTTGACAGTGCTTTCATGGTACTGACTAAATTTCAGTGTTAATGTGGTAAAAAGCAATACAATGTTAATTAGCCAACTTTGCTGATTATTACTGTAGGGACATGAATACTTAGGGAGACACAGGATTGATCAGTGTAAAAAAGCAAGCTTGACAAAGGCAATAAAGTAATGCCCCAAAAAATGGACGCTTGGAATAGCCTTCCAGCTGAAGTGGTAGAGGTTAACACAGTAAAGGAGTTTAAGCATGCGTGGGATAGGCATAAGGCTATCCTAACTAAGATAAGGCCGTCACATTCTATGTTTCTAAGTAAGTGGGAGCAAATGGGTAAAATATACATACTTCTCCCGATACTGAGAGATTGGAGAATACCTAAGATTCTGAAAATCCTATTTAAAATGTAGTGAAAACTCAAAATGTTTGTGAAAAAAAACAAACAAAAAAAAAAACAAATAGCCAAGGGCTATGTTTTTGTTTTTGTTTTTTTTTGGGGGGGGGGGGCTTTTTGTTTTTGCCTTCTTACAAGGGGCTTGAATTCTTAAAACATGACTGGTTTGCAATATTTGTCTATATTTTCTGTTTACTTAAATGATTCATCTCCTGCATCATTTGAATTTATAGAGGACGACACTGCTTAGGCTATTGTATGATACCATGGTTCCAGCTAATCTTTCATATGTTCACAAGATCCGTCCATTAATCTTTTGAATTAAAAGTGAATCCGGCTTGAGGATCATAACCTGTAGAGCTCAACTCAAGCTGGAGAGCTAGCAGGCTGGCTTACTGTCTCTGCTATAATATAAATAATTCTAGAGCTATATTCTCATGTTCACATAGCTATCAATGTGTGTGGTGCAATGCTCCATGGGCAGGTTATTTAATATGTGATCATTTGTGTTCCTGAGGTGGCACATGAATCATTGTTTTCTAAGCTGCTTACACCAGTGTTTGTTCGTGAGGCGTAACTGATGTGAATTCTGTATGAGGTGTTTGAGGGCTGTATGTCTGTTTGTACAGATGACAAGATAGTTTCGCTTGTTTGATCTAAGTCAAGCTTTAAAAGCACTTAATCCTTTGTGAAACAAGCAAATAATGATTTCTTGTTACTGTCTTGATATTTCCACTATTGCCAGTTAGGTAGGACTGAAGTACTGAACTTCAATAGCAATTGGGACATACATAATGCATCTTCTATACCATGTCCATTGCTAGTATTTAATGTGTTACTACTTACTGGACTCAGAATTACGCCAATCGCATTATCAGCCATAATGTACCCGAATCAGTGACCAACTGAACTGTGCAATACCGAACATGTTATGGACGTTATTCTAAAAGAAATGTTTGGGTCCATTTATTAAATATATAATGTATAAATATAGATCTATTTATTTATACTGCTGTCCTTTTCTCTATGGGTTACCTTTTTATCACTTGATCTGTAAACCAAATTGCAAGAAAATGCTCTTATCAGTACTGCATAGTACATATATTATATTTTATAGCACAGTGATTGGCATGTTTGGCTCCCTTTTTTTTTTTTTTTTTTTTTTTTTTTTTTTTTTTTTTTTTTTTTTTTTTTTTTTTTTTTTTTTTGCTGTCCTGTTTTTGTCTCTGTGCCAAACAAACCAACATTCAGGTGAAATTGAGGTGTCACAAAACATTTCTATTTTCAGGGGGGGAATTGTTTGACTGTATCATGCGCGAGTCTAATATTTACATATACAGGTACTGTATGCTATTGGTTACAAGTGTAGCTGTGTTTAATGTACATAATTTGGAGAATGGGATTTGGTCCCAGAACCTACACTGATACTGTGACAAGCATTCAATATTTTTAGAGCATATGGGATATCTCACTAATGCTGGGTGTAGTGATTTTTCTTTTGCTCATCTTTTAACTCTCTCTTTTGATTTATTTGTTTTGTCTTTAAAAAGTTCCTAATTCAAAGTTCTTGCCTTTTTGTAGAGCATTTCAGTAGTGAGTTTCTTAAAAAGCAGTTCACAACCAACACAACAGCTGAATTAGAAATTTGTATTTAAAGGGACACTATAGTCACCTGAACAACTTCAGATTAATGAGGTTGTTAAGGTGTGAACTATAGCTCCCTGCAACCTTTCTCATGTAACACTGTATTTTCTGAGAAAATACAGTGTTTACATTGAAAGCTAGGAACACCTCCAGTTGCAGTCACTCAGAGTGAACCAGATGGTCTTCGGAGTTGATGGAGGCATAACATGCCTCCATCCACTCAGATCTGATGTGCACGAGCATCCTGTGATTTAGTATATCCTCCCTCTGCATGCAGACACTGAACTTTCCTCATAGAGATTCATTGATTCAATTCATCTCTATGAGGAGATGCTGATTGGCCAGGGCTGTGTTTGAATCATGCTGGCTCTGCCCCTGATCTGCCTCTTTGTCAGTCTCAGCCAATCCTATGGGGAAGCACTGTGATTGGATCAGGCTACCACATGTCCGCAGACTGCTTGTTTTTCTGAGTCAAACAACATGCAGATTTACAGCTTCAGGCTTGAATACAGTAAGATTTTTACTATATTTATGGAGGCATGAGGGGTTAGATGGTGTTAACACTACAGGGTCAGGAATACATGTAGTTGCACTGGTGACTATAATGTCCCTTTAACATAAGCCTAGCTATGATGCTAGGGGAAATCACAAAAAGAGAAAGGGGGGGAAAAAACAAGCATGTGTCAAATGACTGCAATAATAGCATTGCACATGTTCTCCAACCTCTCTGCTTGGTTTTATTTAATAGCATTAAAAACCCAGAGCCAAACATCTAATGACAGAAAAGCTGCATGCCTTGTAAGTACAAACAGAATTTTAAATGAGTGTTTTTTTTGTTTGTTTGTTTTTTAACATACACAATTGTTGCAATGACGATATTGGTGTGAGTTGCATGAGATTTATTGTGCGTGTACATTAGAACAGTAATAGAGGATATAAGATAAGTGCAAATGACTGCTGACTTATATGAGGTTGCTGGATACAAGTCAATATCCACTTTAAACATGTGTTTATTCATGCAAACTATGAACTAAGATAAGTGTTCTGTTCCTGATTGCGGATTGTTTAAATGAATCCCTGTGATTATTCTTATGCTTAATCTTCTCGCTCCAATAAACCACAACAAGAGGTACAAATGGGGCAACGTTAACAGGTTGAATATTCAGGAGATACTGAAAATATCATTGTTACTTTTTAAATACTATAAAGCACATGAGTGGCCAAATACAATCAAAATGCAGCCCCTCCTCACCAGTTCCATAAAACAGCCCCCCACTGGGTAGCAAAGCTTCATGGGATTTGTAGTAATTCATACCTCCCAAAATTTAAAATGGACAAAGAGTATGGGGGTGCAGTCAGAGACATCACTATTTGAGAAATTGTAGGCAACTTCCTAATAATTTATGCAACTAAAATTGAATTTATAACAAGAACTATGTATCTTATGTCCACAGAATTATTTCGAAATACATTAATTGTAGTTTAAAGACATTACTGTGAGTATTATTGATGTGGAGCTATGTTATGCACTCAAACACACTAACAAGCTCCTAGAAAAGGGGGACATTCGGATAGAAAATAAAGACTGTCCCTGCTGAAAAGGGATACTTGGGAAGAATGGTGATTCAACAGATTAATTGTTGGCTGTCTTTACTTTATTTATTAATAATATTTTGCAAGGCACTACATTTTATGATGACGCACAAACCAAGTAATCTTGACCAATTTTGAGGATTCCTGAATAGTACATGGTTTAGGAATTTAATAATTATGATTAGCGTGTACTAGGAAAAACAAAACAAAATGAATACAAATAATAAACATAGAAGAAAAACAATAAAAACGTCATCCAGACGTGGTCACCTTGCACACCATAGCTGTGGGTATTGCCTATACCGCATTGACGAGGCCTAACAAGGTAACTCTCGTGCAGAGAGAGAGACTGCCTGCATATTGGATTTTAAACCACCCTTTTGGGTTCGATCTATGGTCTGAGTTCTCTCTGTAATGGAACAATTATGAGTTAAAACCAGATAATTCTGAGTGGGAATCCAAGCTATTTGAGCTGTTGTCCGTTCTCCGTATTCTCTTGCACCCTGTTTTTTCGTTTTGTTTTGTCTTCGCTGCTCTTTGTAAAATAATAAAGATAAAATGTTTGTTTATACATGCTCTGTTAACAGAGTCCTTCTTCAACATCCTTTTTCTTCTAAACCAAAACTGCCAAAATAGGTGCACAAATTGTGCACTAGAAAAACCTTAAATAAAATTTAAAAGGACATTTATTAAAATACAAAAACCACTGTCAAAAACACTCAAGATCAAGATAAATGTGTTTTACTGCTACAACTGTCATGGTCCATTGAAACCAACAGAGCCTTCTGACTATGGGCAACACTCTTTTATAGACATATATCATCCTTCTTCCAAGCTCATTGCAGTTCCAAGTCTACTTTCTACATATTGTTCAGCTAAAGCTTTTTCTGTTTGTGTATATCTGTCTGTCTATCTATCTATCCCGGCAATATTGTGTCCACTAGTTATGCCAAAGTTGATAGGATGAGCCAATGCCCTTCAGTAGAAGATAAGGTCATCTAGGAACACTAATTATCACAAGCTTGTTGCAACATTCACCACTTCTAAGGAAGTAGTCTTCATTAAGTATTGTCTTTGCTTTTCAAGAAGTTGTCAAGTATCTGTGGTCTGTTAGTGCTTTAGTAATTTACCTATTTAATGTGATGATTTATCCTTTTCGTGAAGTGAGTCATTTTAGTTCGACTTATAGTTGTGTAGTGTTTACACTTGCCTATATCTATTGTTAATACATTTATTCAGACTTTTTATTTTTGTAGTGCAGGGAAGTACAGGTAGATGCAATGACACAAAGAAGTATAACATTCTAAACAATCATATTGGTAATAGAGGCAGGCATCATGTCCAAGAAACTGCACTAATTTTATATTTAAGGAATAGACATGCTGAACATACATGTCTGAGTGTGAGACTAGGTAGGAGATTCAATAACAAAAAGCATCAGACAGGATGATTACTAGTTGTGTTAGAGAGAGAGAGAACAAATTTGTGAGCGAGACAGCATTATCCAGCCCAACATACTTGACTTTAATCGAGACACTAAGCTGAGACTCTCAAGAAATTAGCTAGCCATTGTGTTAGTAATAGCATGAAGATGCTATGTAGCATGCTAGTAATTGTAATAAGTAATAAAAACAGTCAGGGGCCAAGTACCTGACCTAGATAACCTGGTCTGATCTGGTACTACCCCGTACTCTATATTCGCCCGTCAGTCTAGGTACCCGGGTTGAGTGATATATTCAGGCCTACATACTTGTGACCCATTCCCCTATATCGGCTGTAATGAGGGTGATTATGGTAGGTATCGCCTTTGTTCACAGCTTAGTGGGCTAGTTATGGGGGTAACAGGGGAGGTATGGTCGTTGTGAGGGGTTTGGCCACTTGTAGTTCACCCTCGGTACGGTACTAGGGGGCTTTTGAGAGATATAATCAAGGTGGGCATCTGAGTAAAAAGTAATAATGAGTTACCCATTCTTAACTTAATGTGTAAGTTAACATACTGTGATACGTCTCTCAATGACCCCTGAGCACTTTGGGGGGACACCTGGGGCAGGCACTTAGTGAACCTTCACAACACTGTTAAGGTTAAGTAGATAAACGATAAAGTAGGATTACTAGTAATTTCCACCACTAAATCATAGTAGTAATTGCAGGGGAGATAGTGGGATAGAGGCCATAGTGTATGCTAGGGGATTAAGATCGAAGTGGATAGAAGCTATAGTGGGCGCAAAAGAGGGATAGGGGCTGTAGTGGGCGCAGAGGGCAATAGAGACTGTAGGGGGTGTAGGGACAAGAAGGGCTGTAGGGGGTATAGAGGCTCTAGGGGGTAGTAGAGTTTTAGGGGGCAGAGGAGCTGTAAGTGGTAATGGGGTTGTAGGGATTTCAGGGTCTGTAGTGGGTATATGGGCTGTAGGGGATGCATGGATTTTAGGGGCTGTAGGGCCCCGGGGGTATACGGGATGTAGTGGGTGCAGGAGAAGTAGGGGGTAGAAGGGCTTTAGAGGGCAGAGGGGCTTTTGAGGGTAGTGGTGTTTTAGGAGCAGATGGACTTTAGGGGGCAGAGGGGCTGAAGGGGGTGCAGTGATTTTTAAATACTCTAGGAAGTATATGGGCTATAGAGGGTACAGGGCTTGTAGAGGACCTGTACGGGCTAGTAAAGGCTGTAGTGGGTACTGGGCTTATACTGAGTAGTGGGGCTGTATGTGGGTAGAGAGCTTGTAGGGGGTAGAGGGCTTGTAATTGGTAGTGGGGCTGTAGAGGGTACAGGGCTTAGACATGTAGTTGGGCTGTAGGAGGTAGATGACTTATAGGGGATAGTGGGGCTGTAGGTGGGTAGAGAGCTTGTAAGTGGTTGTGGGGCTGAGGGGGTTAGTGGGGCTTTGGGGGCTAGAGGGGCAGATTTATATATTAATAAAAAAAAATGAATTCCTCTCCCTATTAATAAAAAAAAAAAAAAAAAAATGGATTCCTCTCCCTGAGCCTTACCTATGGCAGACTCTGCTTGCTCCACAGGGCTCACTGAACTTTTGACACAAGATGTCATTTACTCTATAATGAGCTGCATGGAGCTGCCTGATCTGTGTTACAGACAACTCTCATTCTGTGCTCTTCAGACAGGCTGCAGGTACATTCAGAGACAGCCCTAGTGGGTCTTTGTGAGGACCCCATTAGCGGTCTCTCGCTGTGCCCAGCCGAGCAACGGGTTACTCTCTTGGTGTTGGCCTATGGAGGAGATGGACTCCTCAGCCACCCTCACTTTGGCATTGACCGCCGACATGTCCTCCCTGATGATATCCATGTCCACATTAAAGAAAGCGCGGATATTGTTTATTAGGGCCTTAATATCCTCTGCAGGCACGCGTCTGTTACCTTCAGTGTCAGAGCCGCGGCCCTGTACTCAGACTCATTTTAAAAGTCTAGCATTTTTCCATCAAACCTGATACTGTCCAGATTTGTATTTAGTTATTATTTTAAAGGCAGATGCAACACAAACTAGATATATCCTACATCCACCCCAGAGACCCAGTAATAGGCCGTGGATTTCTATGTCCATCCCTCTTGCATTAATTAAACTGTTGGTAGTTTGGATAAAAACACCCACCTCACCCACCTGAATATAGAGGCAAGAACCAGGCGTATCCAAAACATATTCTATGTGTGAACAAGTTATATGTTAAAACCATAATTGCAGCTAATTACAAACGCTTGGTTACACGGAAATAGCCTAGTTTGGCTTTAAATTGATTACCCCATATGATCTATTCTATCAAGATGTCCGATTGAAGTCATGGAATGTGTAATGATTTTTTAAAAAAATTTTTTTACATTAAAATATATATATATTTTTTTTATGTATTTATATATTTGCATCAACAGACTAGATCAAGGCTAGGCAACATAGAGCGCTCCAGGTGTTATGGACTGCATCTCCCATATTGCTTTTACAACCTTAATGCTGGCAAAACTTCAAGGAAGACGCACATCATCCGGAGTGCTGAAGGTTGGACACCTCTGGGCCATATCATACCATCACCTTTTCTGGTGTGCTTTGTGTCCGTTATAGCCAGATTTAGTGGCTCAATGTGGGCAGATGAAATTTAAGCAAGACTCAAACCATCTGCTACACTTTTGTATATTAGTGGATGGACACACTTCCTCTTTCACCTGAGCCAACCGGGACTTCAGTGATGAACTCACAGGGGGCTCATGTGAAGGTGGAAATCCAGCCACCATCTGCTATTGCTGGTGAAGCCTTTGGTGTAGACCATAGAATGTGATGTCAGCTGTGATCTATTGAGACGAATACTGTGATTAAATTGAGCTTCCATACAGCCCATTGACACGTTAATAGGGAGAAACGTTTTGTTTCCCCTACTTAGAACTGATAAAACACTCATAAAGATTCGCTACTATATTGGGGTCCTTTGGGAACAGTTCCTGTAACATCACAATGGGTTTCTTTGTGAGCATGATGTCTGTGTAGTCTGAAAAGCACATACCACATGGGCCCTATGATCATATTCCCCTGATCAGCTGATCATGCACGCACAGCATAGTTTATTAGCATAGGACAATTGTGTATATTGTTTTTTCTTTTATTTGTAAGTGTCATAGAAGAGTTGAATTGCTATTGTGCAAGTGTTTTTGCAAATAAAGATAAAAGCTAAAGATTATCTGGCAACATATAAACAAAAAGGAAAATCAGAATAATTGGAATAATAATTTGTTTCCATCTGCACATTTCCTAAACTACCTATATAAAATCAGGACACTGGTTTCTCATTCCCTTGTCCTGCTGTTGCTTTTACATTGTGCTATAATAGAGCACTGTCCACTCGGTTTATTTAAAGGGCGTTTGGCATATAGTAGACACAATTTGATTGATTATATTGTTACGTTGGAGTGAAGTATGAGCCATCATTTTACAAATTGGAACAAAGTTTAAAAACATATTCCTTGTGCCTGTATTCCTCGTGTTCTGTAACCAAGCTGTGTATTACTAAGATGATGTACTTAATGGCAAGGGATAGCATTACATTATAATTTATTTGATGGGTTTGATCCTCGATATTTTGTCGTGTTGTTTCCTGTGTGAATTTGTTTTGCTGGCTTAGTTATATGTTGTAGTGTTGGACTGGCAACCTTTCCTGCTAACCTACAGAAAATCATGTATGAATGCAGGCTTCTGGATTATAGAATAGAATAGCCAGGAAGCACTTTACACCAGTCTGTCACTTGGCACCATGATCCTTCCGTGTCTTTCTTATGTTTTCTTCCTGAGCAGCTCTGTTCTTTGTCACTGTAAGACCTGCTGATTTCTGTCCTGTGGAGTTGGCTGAGCTAATAATCCATTGTTGACAGAAATTGGACAATGTTTGTGAGTCTTCTGTTTATGGAGATTGCTTATAAATGTGACTGATTAGACCCTTTGTCAATACACCCCCTCCCCACCAGTTCTTTCACCTGCCTATACTGTAGATCGGGGAAGCTGCTCAGACTGTATGGTCGCTTTCTCTAGATTTAAGTGACAGTGTTTTTGTCATTAAGCAGGAAGTACCTGCAACTAGATAAGAACATGCCTTTATCTGTTTATCTTTGGAATTATTCCAAAATGTAAAGTGACACTTATCAGCAGGCAGCAACAGCAGTGAAGCCCTCAAAGACCATGAAGACTCTTCTCTAAAATTGCACTGTTTTCCCTTGCAGGGTTAAGGGCACAGGGACAGGGACACCGCACCCAGACTCCTTCAACGAGATGAAATGGTCTAGGTGCCTATAGTGTCCCTTTAATAGAAATTGAGTTTACCAAATTAGATCTGCCAGTATAGCCAGATAACCGGAGTTGTTATATTTTTTTATTTTATACTATTCACAGGCAGATTCATAAAATTTCACTACGGACAAAATATAACGTCAGCCCTCAATTTTATTGCTATCAAATAATCATGGATTGCTATCAAAGATTTTAATTAATGGGGCATCTTTCTCCGAACCACACAGGCTATAAAACACTACTCCGGTCTGTTTCACGGATGTTGGCTAACCAATTTACTAGAACATTATAAATTCTGACAGGATTGTTATTTTGTGTTCACTCACAATCCATTTCTCTTTTTTCCCAGGTGAAGCAAAAAATCTTCCTTCATATCCTGGGCCGAACAAGATGCGAGATTGCTACTGCACTGTGAACTTGGACCAAGAGGAGGTATTCAGAACTAAGATAGTGGAGAAAACTCTCTGGTAATTTTTCTTTTATCGTTATTCTTATATGAATGTAACCTTTCTTCAACAATTCCTGTTGCTCTTCTGGAGCCAGAGGGATGTCATACTCAATCTGGTGACGTTCATTCCCCTCTAAAAATCTAAAGAGTATAAAGTTGAGTTTTTATTTATTTATTTATTTATATATATATATATATATATATATATATATATTTTTTTTTTTTATTATGCTTGATGTCTGTGTAGTCTGAAAAGGCACATACCACATGGGATATACAGTCAGGTCCATAAATATTGGGACATCGACACAATTCTAATCTTTTTGGCTCTATACACAAACACAATGGGTTTGAAATGAAACAAAGATGTGCTTTAACTGCAGACGTTCAGGTGAATGGTGTAGGAATTACAACAGTTTGTATATGTGCCTCCCACTTTTTAAGGGACCAAAAGTAATGGGACAGATTAACAGTCATAAATCAAACTTTCACGTTTTAATACATGGTTGCAAATCCTTTGCAGTCAATTACAGCCTGAAGTCTGGAATGCATAGACTTCACCAGACGCTGGGTTTCATCCCTGGTGATGCTCTGCCAGGCCTCTACTGCAACTGTCTTCAGTTCCTGCTTGTTCTTGGGGCATTTTCCCTTCAGTTTTGTCTTCATCAAGTGAAATGCATCCTCAATCGGATTCAGGTCAGGTGATTGATTTGGCCATTGCATAACATTCCACTTATTTCCCTTAAAAAAACTCTTTGGTTGCTTTTGCAGTATGCTTTGGGTCATTGTCCATCTGCACTGTGAAGCGCCGTCCAATGAGTTCTGAAGCATTTGGCTGAATATGAGCAGATAATATTGCCCAAAACACTTCAGAATTCATCCTGCTGCTTTTGTCAGCAGTCATATCATCAATAAATAAAAAAGAACCAGTTCCATTGGTAGCCATACATGCCCACGCCATGACACTACCACCACCATGCTTCACTGATAAGGTGGTATGCTTTGGATCATGAGCAGTTCCTTTCCTTCTCCATACTCTTCTCTTCCCATCACTCTGGTGAAAGTTGATCTTGGTCTCATCTGTCCATAGGATGTTCCAGAACTGTGAAGACTTTTTTAGATGATGTTTGGCAAACTTTAATCTGGCCTTCCTGTTTTTGAGGCTCACCAATGGTTTACATCTTGTGGTGAACCCTCTGTATTCACTCTGATGAAGTGTTCTCTTGATTGTTGACTTTGACACACATACACCTACCTCATGGAGAGTGTTCTTGATCTGGCCAACTGTTGTGAAGGGTGTTTTCTTCACCAGGGAAAGAATTCTTCGGTCATCCACCACCGTTTTCCGTGGTCTTCCAAGTCTTTTGGTGTTGCTGAGCTCACCGGTGCGTTCTTTCCTTTTAGGGATGTTCCAAACAGTTGATTTGGCCACACCTAATGTTTTTGCTATCGCTCTGATGGGTTTGTTTTTTCAGCCTAATGATGGCTTGCTTCACTGATAGTGACAGCTCTTTGGATCTCATATTTAGAGTTGACAGCAACAGATTCCAAATGCAAATAGCACACTTGAAATGAACTCTGGACCTTTTATCTGCTCCTTGTAAATGGGATAATGAGGGAACAACACACACCTGGCCATGGAACAGCTGAGCAGCCAATTGTCCCATTACTTTTGGTCCCTCGAAAAGTGGGAGGCACATATACAAACTGTTGTAATTCCTACACCTTTCACCCGATTTGGATGTAAATACCCTCAAATTAAAGCTGAAAGTCTACAGTTAAAGCACATCTTGTTCATTTCATTTCAAATCCACTGTGATGGTGTATAGAGCCAAAAAGATTAGAATTGTGTCGATGTCCCAATATTTATGGACCTGACTGTGTGTGTGTGTGTGTGTGTGTGTGTGTGTATATGTATGTATATGTATATATATATATATATAGTCATGTCTTCTCTTGTTAAGACCACTTAATGTTATCTCACATATATATTATTATTATTATTATTATAGCAAAATTTGCCACCCTAACTCCTCCCACAGTTTTTACACTACATAGACAAAAATTTACCAAAACGTGCAGATTGTTCCCGATCGGATTGCTATTACTTTGTGGAATGTTTCGCCGAATGGTTCACGGAATATCGTCGTTCTTGTGGCGAAATTTGTCCCATAGGAATGAATGGCAAAGCTAGAGTGGGAGCTGGCAAAAGCTGAAAAATCAGGACATGATTTCTAAACTGCCACCACTCCCTTATTTTCAGGCCCATCTACACAAATCTTATATCAAAACGTTCAGCTATCCCTGCTGCCACTAAACATGTCAACGGCTAAGCCATAGTCCTGATAGTTTTCACAATATAATCATTTGTTTGCAACTAACGCCGTCCATTGACATTCATTGAAACTTCCCTCTACAAAGCTCAAATTTGAAGTGCAATTTCTAAACTGCGACTGTGCCTTCATTTTTAATACTTCAGAGACATACTATGCATCGAAATGTAGGTCTGGGTCTTGTGATTCTCACAATATAAAGCTCTTCGCTGTAGGATTTATAGTTTCTAAAATACGACCGTTTGAAGATGGCAACCGCCAAAATACTCTGACCTGTGTCAGGCTGCAGCAGCAAGTGATGTCATAGACAGGGCCTTTTGAACACCTGCTAATGTTTTATAAATGTATGGTTTAATGTAACTGTGCAACAACGTTGCAATTAAATGTGTTATATAAATGATAACAGTTACGTCGCCCACTCCAGTTGTAGACTACTGGTGGAGGCAAGAACACTTCACACAATTTCCCCAGAAATTGTAGCTTTTCTAGTTTTCTTTACAGTCCTTTCTATAATACAATTGGTTCAATATGAAAAATGAAAAATACATAAAGTTTATTTCAAAATATGCATGTAAATGAACAATAGTTGATTGTCCTAGAACAATATTGCAGTAATAAATAAAAATGGGAGGGAAGAAAAAATGTGAAATAAGTATTTGGAAGGAGGTCGGTAAAAACATTGACAGTGAGTACAAATGAATAAAGTGACATTGACAAAGCATAATGTTTAAGTGTAGCCACAGATATCTTGTTGAAGAACCCTACATTCCAGCAGGTCCCACACATGGACACCTGTATTATATTTTGAGCCTGTGTAACAGGTAGTTGAAGTGGAATTCTGGCATCATCAGGGTTGAATGTTTCCTCATTCAATCTTCACTCTTCGTCTGAGCAGTAGAAACAGTTGTCTGTTTTATTTACAAATTTTTAAATGCCTTCATTGGACTCCTCCCAGTATTAGAGAGGTCAGGTTTTGTTTAGGGTGGTCATGTGCAGTTACAGTGAACATTATGTTGTGGGCAGTTTGCTGAGGTCTGGTTCATCCATTAGGGACATAATCATGAAGGCCCAGTTTTTGATTCCCCACCTACGGGTTAAGATCCACTGATCGATATTTTTTATTTATTTTTTTTTATTGCTTTTTTCTTTAGCATCCCTTCATTCTTAGCCTATCTATCACCCTTCTTTATTTTTCGTGACCTTTTGCTCACTATTCATACTTTTGCTTTAGAATTATAATTTTTTCCCTCAGATTTCCAGATTGTCTTTATATTCATGGAACAAAAAAAATCAATTATATAAGTTACATTTTCTACTGTCTTTTTTTCAATGTCTTATAAATCTGACTTGTTTAGTTTTAATGGTGTATTTGCTCTTTAAGTAGATTATGTAAATATTAAGCAGATTTCCCAGCAGTGTAAGTGGTAACAATTCGCAAAGTGAAGATGATCTCCATAGTTCATGTGAGGACCAGTCATGATATCTTGTTGTCCTGTTTTGTGGTCTGCAGCTGCTATCAGTCTGGTATGTATATATAAACTAGACTTGTGGTTATTGTCCTGAGTGCGATATTCTTAGTAAGCTTATTTTTATTTATTTATTTATTATGAAAAAGGTTTCTGAGTGAATCAATTTGCATTCACAGTTAAAAAGAACACAGCGTTAGGGACACAAACCTGCCATAGTGCCCTTGTCTATAGTTATACAGAAGATCTTTTATTCCAATAAAATTAGTAAAATAAAGGTTTTACTTGCCTTCTTTCCAGCACTGATACCGCCTTGTCACTGCTCACCTTCTGCAACGTCATCAAGGAAGCATGGATTTCTCCGTTGATGGACCAATGCAATGCTCCTCATAGAGGATTATTGGATACCTGATGTGAATGGGCGGTAAATACCACACGCACATCTAGGGATGTATCTACCGTGAACCAAAACAGGCATTTGTCTTGGGCAGCACTTTCCAGGGGGCGGCAAAAAACACCTTTTTGGGGGGCCCCGGGACAGGCGGCCCGTTGTTTCCCCGGCGGGCGGCAAGGGAGCACTCTCTCCTGATCTCTCCCTGATCAGCACTATTGTGCAACCCGCAGTGATGCCGGGAGCCGGAATATGACAACAGTCCAGTTCCCGGCATCACTCTGCGCACGCGAGGGAGCTGAGCAGAGCGATCACAGCTCCATCGCTGACCACTTAGAGTGGCCGCCTGCCTCCACGTCTGCCTGCCTTGATGCCCAGCAGCTCAGGCCAGCAGCCCCACTGGACCCCAGGTGAAAAATCCACCCAGCTATCACAAAAGTAGGGAGGCTGGGTGGATTTAAATTTTTGGGGAAAATGTGTCTGTCAGTGAGTGTGTGTGTGTGTCTGAATGATTGTATGTGTCTGTCAGATTGTGTCAAATCAGTGTGTATGTCAGTGTATCTGAGAGTGTGTACTGGTCCGTGAGTGTGTCTGTCAGTCAAAATGTGTGTTTGTTAAAAGGTTTTGGCAGGAAGGGGTGGGTAAATTTAAATTAGGGGGTGCCCGAGATCTGTCATTCCTAGGGCAGCACCATTTCAAAATACACTACTGTGCAGATCCAATTATTCTAATAGGAGAGCATTTAATCCAATACTTTCCTATGAACTGTCACATCATGTAACAGTTTTTTGGGTTTTTTCGGCCAGTGCAGCAGAAACGGGTCTAATGGATAAACGGCAATGTTTTACCTTATCGGGTTAAGCATACTGGATCACTGCACCTGGACCACTTAAAGGGACACCATAGTCACCCAGACCACTTCAGCTCAATGAAGTGCCAGGTCCCCCAGGTTTTAACCCTTCAGATGTAAACATAGCAGTTTCAGAGAAACTGCTATGTTTACATTGCAGGGTTAATCCACCCTCTAGTGGCTGTCTTCCTGAAAATCGCATTCCGCATGCAGAACGTCTATAGGAAAGCATTGAGAAATGCTTTCCTATGGACTGTTTGAATGCGCGCGCAGCTCTTGCTGCGCATTCGTATTCCGCTCCACTCGGGAGCTGACGTCGGCAGGGCAGGAGAGATCACCAGCGCCGAGGGAGTCCAGCGCTGGATTAAGGTATGTAGCTGCAGGGGTTTTAACCCCTTCAGCCCAGTGGGAGGAGGAAATCTGAGGGTGGGGGGGACCTAAGGGTTATATAGTGTCTGGGAAAACTAGCTTGTTTTCCCTGACACTATAGGGATCCCTTAATTGAGCATAAATGAACGTTCTAAAAGAGCTAACTCTCCATCCCTGTATTTATGAATGCACCCTTTGTGAACATGTTGGACGGTGTTGGTTTTTTTTTTTTTCTCTCTCTCCATAGAATTCTATGGAATTCTCCATTTCCAGTACATGTCTGAGGATGAGGCCACTGCATTTGTTCAGTTGGAGGAAGTGGAGTGCTGTGGCATATTAATAGCTTGTGCTGAGCTTAAAATAAAATCTCTGTGAACAAAAAAATTGCGTTTTTAATTTTTTACCCTGGGAATCTCATTATTATTCTTAGAGCAATTCCCGTCAAAGAGAGGACAAAGTGATGTCACCCACCAAGGGACTGAATACTCCACAGAATTTAGTGTGTTGTATTAGGAGGGCAATATAGGTTCCAGGGTTCAGAAACTGAATATACATGCAGGGTTAATGCATGCAACATGTCGTCTGTGGGTCACATCATATTGAATTGGTGAAATGTAATTGCTGATTTGGCATTTCTATCACATGTGCAGAAAATACCAACTGAAATAATGTCTCGATATTTACATCTTCTTGAAAATCTACTATAGAGTTGTATAAAACAGCGTTTTTGTTTTTCATTTGATAGATTGTGTTCTTTTTAATGTGAGTGGCCGATGCCTGGCATAGCCTTCCGGTAGAAGTGCCTGGTTAACAAACTGGAGATTATAATTGAAGTCTAGAAAGGGTGTATTCGTAAACACGTGTGGTAGGGAATTAGGTCTTTTAAAAACTCATTTAATTCTGAATGCCTATTGTTTAATTTGGAAAACTTTTTAATAATAAATAATGGGGAGAAAAAAATTAGCAAGGATCAGCGTGAAAGCTTACAAGGACATATGTAATGTGTGTATATTAATACATAGGCTGAAAAAAGACATGTGTCCATCCTCACATTTCTTTTTTGCCTTTGATCCAAAAGAAGGCAAAAAACCCCAGTTTGAAGCACTTCCAATTTTGCAACAAACTAGGGGAAAAAATCCCTCTTGACCCCGGAATGGCAGTCAAAATTATCCTTGGATCAAGAAGCGGTTACCCTACAGTTGAAAAATTATATCCTTGAATATTCTGTTTTTGCAAGTATGCATCTAGTTGCTGTTTAAATTCTTTATTTATGTGGGTATACGAAAAAAACACTTTACTGTGCATAAAGGAACAAGTATGAGATACACATAACATAGCCTGTGTTTAGCATGTATAACAGCACAAGTAATATTTCTACCAATTTTTTTATTAGTAAGTCAGGCTAATCCCCCTCATGTCTAATCAAAGATTGTGAAAGTAATTGCCTAGGAGGGTGCAGGTAATATGCGTTGTGTCCCCTACTTGGTGGGGTTGCACACTGTACGTAGGTTAGTGCACGTGTGGTTAGGCGAACTTGGACATAATGGCCTTTAGTTACCCAGGGCATTGTGCAGTGATCCTGTAGTAGGTCAGGAGCTCCAGGTAAGTAGCTGAACGTTTGGTGAGGAACTTAGAACAAGGGTGTTTGGAACTTTCGGAGTAGGGGGGGGGATATTGCTTAGACGGTGTCGTTGGCTGAGCCAGATTATAGAATGTATCTTATAAACATAAAACTATGAAAGCTGTTATATGAAACCCAAAACGGAGTACTGTGGTTAGAACAGTGTGAGACAATATAAAGTGATACAGTGAGATGCGGCTGCCAATCTCAGGTCAAGGAGTCCGCTGTCCTTGCTACTGTTCCCCTGGGCACAAAAGGAATTAATTTATGCAATATTCCAGGGTGGACGGGCATCTGTTGTTGTTGTTGCTGGGAGACCCAATGACGGTAGGAAATTTGCCGCCTCGGAGATATGTGACAGGAGGAGCGTCTTGCCAGCATGTTCTACCATTAAATGATGAGGGCCACATTTATAAGGGATAGATTTCTCCCAAAGCTGCTGGGTGACTTGGCGAAAAGCTCTGCGCCATGTAAGGGTGTGTCTTGAAAAGTCCCTGTATAATATCAGGCTTGCTCCTTCAAAAGTAATCGTGGGAGAGCCTCTTGCGGCTCCCATAAGGATCCACCGGACAAACTTAACTAGCACATCCCGTCGTGCATTCTGGGGTGCCTTGATATCCCTGGGGAGTCGAAAGCAGGAATCCATTAATATTTGCTTAGCTTGCTTTGGTATTAATAAAGTGGCTATAAGCCTCCTGCAGTAGTGTGGCAGTTCCATGTTGGAGACTGTCTCAGGTACCCCCCCGGATCTGCATGTTTCTTGCCTTGGCTTTGTCTTCTCTACCGGCTAGCTGGGCTCTCAGTGTGGCACACTGTTTTTGTAAAGATCCCAGGGTTGCGTCTGTGGCAGTTTGCGCCAACCTGGAGCTCTTGAGGGTCTCCTCCACTGACACCAAGCAACCATTAAGAGTAGCATTTTCTCCTCTGACAAGTGCCATGTTGGCATTAAACATCGCCATAATATTTAGCATTAGCACCTTTATGTCGGATTTCGTAGGCTGTGTCTCCTAGCTCTTCTAGCTGCTGGGGCACATCTTGTACCTTGGCGGGTGCAGGTATGGAAGCAGGTAAGCTGTTGTCATCAGATGACTGTGAAGAGTAGGCCTCAATCGACGCCATCTTGAAAGGCTTATGCCGCGTGGTCGGGCCCATGAAAGCACCAATATATCTGGATCCAGAATCGGGATCTGCTCTGTGCTTCTTTGTCTTTTTCCCCATGGTGCAGGGTACTCTGGTGACCCCCCTCAAAGCCCAGGAGGTATTTTGTAGGCTCCGGTAGATCCGTTTTATCAGGTCCGGGATTCTGAGCTGTGGCAGGCTGCGTCTTGCTCGTTCAGGCACTGGCTCCGCTCCCCCATCAAGTTGCTGTTTAAACATCTATACCGACTCTGATTACACCACTTGTTCAGGTAGAGAATTTCATATCCTTATTGTTCATACGGCAAAAAAAACTTTCCTTGGCCTTAGACTAAATCTTCTTTCTTCAAGTCTAAATGAGTGGGCTCGTGTCCTATGTAAAGTCCTGTTTTTGAATAGATTTCCACGCAATGGTTTGTATTTGCCTCGGATATATTTGTATATTGTTATCGTATCCCTTCTGAGGCGACGTTTTTCTAAACTAAAGAGGTTTAAATTTGTTAACCTTTTTTCATAGCTAAAATGTTCCATTACTTTTATTAATTTTCTTGCTGGTCTCTGAACTTTTTCTAGTGCTATAATATCCTTCTTCAGAACAGGTGCCCAAAATATATTCTAAATAGATATGTTTATGTATTTATACATGTATGTTATTAAATATGTTTGTGTGTGTAACTTATTTGCAAGCTAAGCTTACATTCATTGCCTTGTGTCATGCATGAGCCCACAAACTGTATGACTCAGGTTATAGAATATCTTTCTTCTTGGGAATATATGACCATTTTAAGAGAGGTTTAAGTGCCTCCCATCCTAATTGACTCTTCCAGAATGTGTGTTTTTCAGAGGACTCCAGCAATCTTATTATCGCATTGTTAAAATGAGGAAATCTTCAATTACTGAAGCTTAATTGAAACGGTAAACTTTTCCTGCAAGATGTAATTGGGAACTGCAACTGCTCATAGACTACATCAATACAGCACAGATTACATGAACATCTCATCTCCAGAGCCCTAATCACGTTCATATGGGATAGTCTGAATGGTTCTGATTTCAGCTCAATTCTAAATTGTGGTAATTGGGTTTATTTGTATATATTTGACCTATAATTTGTTTTCTGAAACCTAAATGTGGGTTTTTTTGTTTTTGTTTTTTTTCTTCCAATCCCATGAACTTTTAATAGAATTGCAGTCTCGGTAGTGCAACATGTTGGATGATTTATTTAACAATATTTACTTTATAAATATATATGTGTAGGGTGGTAATCTTTACATTACATTCTCCTTATTACTGAAGGGTTAATCCGTGTGTTGTAAGTACGGTTGTATTTCCCATATTGTTTTTTTATCTCTGTTTTTCTCTACGATATTCTGTCCCGATTAGTATAGCAGAACATGTTTACTTTCCAGATAATGCTGCAAATCTTTTTTTATAACAGCTGGGTTTTAGAGGCACATTTTGCCCTCCAGAATTCTGATTCAGTTTAGTCCTCTTCATTTAAGCTGGATAGCTTTGTTAATGCCGATCTTGTTAAATAAGATGTAATTCCACATACTTCAAAGGAGTAATGGTTTATTGTAGTTGGAATTAACATGCTAATATGTGTCTGTGTATTGAGAGATTTCTGAGATAGCACGGCGTATTCTTTATCCATTTGCCAAGTGCGAGATTCCAAGATTTATACTTTTTTTGTGATAGAGCTAGTGTACCTTCTATCCATGTGCTTATAAGGCTAACAGAGGCATGGTCTACCAATACGCTTATAAGGCTACCCATCAAAGCATGTTGTCTTGGAGATCATTGAAGTCCAGCATTTTTACAGAAAATGTTAGCTGGGTCAAAAGGTTCACTTATGTTCCCCTCTGGCAGCATGACGCTTGGGGAAAAAATGGTGAGCATCTGGGTATGGGTGAGCGTAATGTTTGCGTCCTATTTATTCTCTCAAGGTTTATGTAGGACAATGTCCTCAACTGCAATGCACATCTCGGGTTGGAGAGTCTGTCCACGTGGGGCTTTCTTTACCAGTTCTTTTTCTCCAGTCTTGTAGTAAGTACTCGAAAGTAGAATGCTCTATTGTCTGTGTAGTGAAGTACAAAATAATCATCCCTCGCCATACTCCTCATCAAAGTCTGCTTGCAAAATCCAGTGCTCCAACTCCATGAATGCCTTCTAAATGTGCAGTTGGGTAATGGTATTGTGCACCACTTCCAAAAAATTCTATTACACTTGTATGACGTTATTTGCATATTAAAACCATTTAATAGTTTGGTCTATGTCGCAGAGCATTTTGTAGATATAAATGCCACCCTAGCAATTGTTCTTTTACATGTGTTTGAACACTGTGGAAGGGTCTGTGGATTATTTAAAAAAAAAAAAAAAAAGTAATAGGCCTGGCCTGTCTTAGAAAAGTCTGTGTCTTTCTTTGTGTGATTTCTTAATGTTGATCTGCAATCTATGCTATTTGCACGAGGAGACTAAAATGACTACACAAAGAGGCACACCAGTGATTTGTATTCAGAATTCACTGCCAACCCGCCAACCGTGAAATCTTCCCATTGAAAGACTTCTATAATTACCAGTGATGTTTGGTGGCAAATATTGAAAGACTTGGGAATACAAACAAAAAACCGTCATGAACTGAATATTTTTTCCAAAATTATTAATACAAAATATATGCCTTTTTATTGTACATGAAGTTTATTATCCTTTTACAGATCATGTGCAGGTTACTTAGTAGATAGTGGTAGTATTCATTATACTTTGTTTTATTGAAATAAACTAAACACAATTGTATTGCTTAAAAAAAATAAATTGGCGACACCAGTCACATTAGTATAAAAAGGGTACTGACACTCCTCTGGAAAGTGCACCGTTGAATGGAACATTGAAGATTATCTGAAATTTGTTAACATATTTATTTGATTTAAGTTTCTGCAAATAACATCACGATCCATCCAGTACAAGCACAGCCAGGGCACACACTGCTAATAAGGTGGAGAAGTCAAAACAATGTTTAATTTCTCCTATTTTCAGTTGACTTTCCCCATGCTGATTGCCAGATGCAAAGAACCCAGTTTAAATAATGATTGACAGGCAGTTAAAATGGAAGCACATGGCTGTAAGATAAATAATTCTTGATTTGTACATTGAAAGTGGCTCGATAAACACAATATAATTTCAGAGTATTCTATAAAGACAAATTCTTTGTCTACTTGAAGTCTACTCAGGGCTAGATTCTGCCAATTTACCAAAGCATGCTTGTAGGGTACCTTTCCTTTACAAGATGCACCACAGCAGGATGTTATGTGCGTTAGGGTCAGCTCTGTCCGTAACCTCCACTTGTTTGCTTTTAAAGCAGACTCTGTTGCTTGTTCTGCCTACCATACAAAGAAAAGCATTTTAATCTTGTCCTGATAAGTGTCCATTAAATAAGGTCCTCCCCTCTAATCTCTGACACCCATGAAGATAGCGATACCTGGTGTGAGGTTTGCGGTTTGTGAATTTTTCCCCTGGGTTGTACATACTTACATCATCTGGTAACTGCAGCTCCATGCACTCTACATTATGACATTACACGCTAAGACACTGCCCTGGATTTTCATCTGGAATTCAGTCCTTTGCAGCTGTCCTTGGTACCTCTCTCTTTCATGGCTACGTTGTGGCAGCAGTTCCCATGGTCATACTGTACAAGGTCTTGTGTACGTATACAAAGCAGCTTGTTTTAAAGACTTATAGTGACAGTCTATTTTTGTAGTGGTTATGAACCAATTTAACAGTTTAACAACTTACCTGGGTTTGGGACGACTGCAATCTGCCACCTCCTGGAGCCTGAATCTTTTACAAAGAGCTTCTATTACCTCAAGTGAGCTAGGCCCTGTCGTTCTGGACCAGCTCATTGGCTGAAAAAACTCTCCACCAATAAATGCCTCCCAATTCTGTTGGGCTTAGCTCAGTGTAGGAACTTCTGGTGACAGATGGGGCAAGGTGCCTGGAATACCCCAGGTAAGTTGACAAGCCTTTCCTAAATGGTTTCTGTTTATTGATACTAGGAGGATGCCATGGAACTCTTGGCACCATAAGCGCTACAGCAGGATGTAGTGATTATGGTGCTTGAGGTTTTCCTTATAAATCATGTATGGGGCAAACTCAGTGCAGCTTCATCAAGGTCACCAAGTTGTGGCCTGCCCCCATCCCCTCCCTTTACTCCAGTTAAACTCCTGTCAAGTCCTCGATCAGTCTCCTTGTCCCAATCTGACTCCTGTCTTGTCTTGGATGTTTGTTGCAAACACTTAAAACTTGGCACGGGAACCAATGCATCTATTAAAGTGAAGACGCTGCATGAGGGATCCAGCTTTCTTCTCTTACTTGTGATTCACTCACCCTACGTTATCCTGTGTTTAATCACATTGACTAACATGCACTCGTAAATGCTTTATGCGGTAAATACATAATTATGTGTATAAGGAGTTGGTGTACAGTGTAATACACGTGGTTGAAGAGCTTGCATTGTAGATGTAAGTAAAGTGATAAGAGTCGAGCTGTTGGCTTACGACTTCCTATTCAGCAACTGGCTCTACATTACATGGGTTGATTAGCAGTCACAAATAAGACTCTTTACCACAATGAATTGCATGTGATGTACATTTTGCTTATCAGAAGTTGCAAAAATGTACAAGTTTTGCGACTGTGTTGGAAACATACGTTTATCCCTTTATTGCCTAATACGCTTAGCAAGTTGCATGCAATACAAAGCATCTTTACCCACTGTGTGCCCAACGTATGTGCACAATAATACATTGCCATATCTGGGAGTCAGAAGGGTTAATATTTGTTACTAAGGAAATGTTCAAGAAAGCACCGACTAGTGCATTTACACATTTTGACAGCTGACAGAGAGAGGGAATTGAAATATGTGGTCAAAGTAACAATATATGTTGTACAATATAGATTTAGATTTCCCCATATTATTAATGTTTCATTGTCATTAATAACCGCAAAACAGCTGAAGGGGTGTGATGATATATGCAAAATATATCACTAAAGCAACTGTACAAAGACGTTAGTGCGGAATCTCTGAATCAAATTTGGGTAACTATAGAAACTAGAAAGGGGGCTGTTTCTTGTGTAGGAGTAATTCATAGATTTCCAGAACCAGATCCGGAATTAAAGCGAGTTGGTAGAAGTTGGGAACTTAATTACAATAAAAAGGAATGTAATTATTCTTAGAAACTATTATGTTCCAGGTGGGAGCTGTAAAGTTATTTGTATTGTTCAGCCAGCACAATTCTAGATTTCTTGAAAGGAGGTTAACCTGTGCAGCAGTGCACACTAGTGTGTGTGTATATAGACATAAAGGTAAAGTATGTGTTCTGGGGAAAATAATGTCATCAATGGATTCTGATATCAATGGGTTGAATGGATTATGGGTGTCTGCAGAACATACAGAGCTTACATTATTTTCCCGTAATACACTTTTCAGCATTGTGTATATTTTTTATTACATGGTTTAAAAAATATATTTTTTTATTGAACTTTATTTAACAGCTGAGATGCCTCTGCTTTTTCCCTGACATACCATCTGTTGTGGAATGCAACACCAATATGGAGACACACACCGTACATATCAAGTTTATATATAAAAAAAAAAAAAAAAAAGTTTAAATCAGAAGAGCAGTGTAGGGCAGGGATAGGCAACCTTCGGCACTTTAGATGTTGTGGGCTACATCCCCCACAATGCTCTTACACCCATAATGCTGGCAAAGCATTATGGTAGGTGTAGTCCAAAACATCTGGAGTGCCGAAGGTTGCCTATGCCTGGTGTAGGGTATACAAGTTCAATATAACTGAAATATTTAAAAAGTACATGAAAATGCGGTAGTCACATGATTATCGTGTTTCATTAAACAATGTGTAAGTAATATTTAAACAGATGTGGAATTTATCACATGTATGGATTCTCCTATGACTGTAACAAAGGTTACCAATAGAGGTATCACCATTGAGTTATACAATAACAAGGCGACATCTGCCAATTATATCTTTACCAAAACAGTTAACTCAATGCTGCTCATTTAATAAAATCGTTTATATGGGTTCAAGTCCACCCGCATCAGCTTAGGCACATCGCCCACTATCATGATATGCCTCAACTATAAATAGAGCGAAAACCTGTGACATTCCAACATCCGGTATAGAATTATTAAATCCATAGTAGGGCGTACCATACACACTGATTCTTAAAACCCTTTCTGATATAGGACTATAGGATTTCCTCACCAACTAAACCATTCTGAACCCTAAGGTTGCCACTATGTTCTGCTGTTTTAATGGGGGTATTCCTTCCAAATCCGCACATCAATGGGTTTGTAGGTGCATTGCACAAGTGAAGTAGAGTATTGGTCGCCCACGTAAATTTCCCATTATTAAATATACCTAATAGGAAAAAATAAAAAGAGATTAGTCTTTTATTAATGCCCTAGATCAGTGATGGCGAACCTTTTTGAGCCCGAGTGCAATTAAACCTAAATACTGAGGTTTAAGTTTAGAAGAAATAACTCGTACAGTTGTCCGAACAAATTAACATCTTTTGTTTTTAAAAGAAGAACACAACAACTGAGTTCAATGAAACAAATTTTAAATAATGATACTAATAAATATAGGCTTAATTTTATTTATTTATATCTCCAACAAATGCAATACATACACACAGTCTGCTGAATTCTCATTCTCTCTCTCTCTCTCTCTCTCTCTCTCTCTCTCTCTCTCTCTCTCTCTCTCTCTCTCTCTCTCGTGTGGTGGTAGTAAAGAGATAGAGAGATATATATATATAATATGATTTATTAAATCTTTACACCCCCCCTTCTTCTTACCTTTGGTGAAGGGGGCGGTGAGGGGACGACAAAGCCATCCCAGGTGGTCCGGTGGTGGTAAGTATGTGACTAGGAAGCAGCTCTCCTGTCCTCCCGCGCGATGCTGTGTGGAGCGTTGCCATGGTCATGCGCAGCAATGATCCACACAGATTGCTTGCGGGAGTACAGGAGAGCTGCTTCCCAGATCCCTCCCCCTGCTTCCGGGTCCTCCCGACATGAAAGCAGAGTAGGCGCCTGCCATTTTGGGCAGGCAGGTGCCTACTCTGCATTGCTGCCGACAGCCAGCAGCCCCCTCCCCAGGCGACCTATGGCCGCGTGCCCACAATGAGGGCCTGGCATGCCACAGGTTCGCCATCACTGCCCTATAAGAGCAACGTTTCATCCTGAACAAGGTCTTTGTCAAGAAGATGTTTGGAGTCCCATTCACCTCATTCTAGCTATGGACACACTTTTTTTTATTTTTTATTTTTTATTTCTTCTCCCTGTCCAAAGCACTTTCCCAGCTGACAGAGGGTGATGGCCCGATGAGTCACAGTGTCACAACACACTTTTTAAGGTTGGAAATTGGGGTTTAGGTGCCTCCCCTCCTCAAAATAAAAAGTTTAAGTTTCTGATTAACATTCTAGAAAATATGGAAGAAGATTTTACTTGGTTGATTCTTAGGATTAATATAAAATAAAATCCTCTGTATTCCTCAACAAATAAGACTGATTACAAATCACTTGGACCATATAAAAAGCTGTCATTGCATGATTTCAATTGAATTTATTGATTCCTTTATGTGTTTGGCTTCCTCCGTATTACTTTCCACTCTATTTAATTTAACACATACAGTATGTATTGTTGTCTTGCGGGACCCATCTGTGGATTTCACAAAAAGCATATTTATTAGGGTGAAGCAGTCACTTGATGAACTCAACAAATTCATTTGATTGTGTTGGACAAAGAGTACAACTGAGAATTACAAATGGGAGGATAATCAGCTTGGTGTATTAAACACAGAATGGTATCAGTCACTTTGCCAGCATCCAATCTATATTCCTAGGCCTATTCACACAGCAGTGTTGGGTTTATTCCCAGTGGCATATGCACTTACATGGAACCGTAAAACTGCTGACATTGTAATGCCTACATTTTGCAATTTGGTTTTCTGTTCACTACAAGTCAGTGTTTACTTTTGCTAAGGACCATTGCAGCATGTCCTCATTTTGTGATGTTATACATAATCAACATATGTTTGGTAAAATGGACAGTAACTGGTGATGCAAAATAATTTCCGCATCACCTCCAACCCCCGTCATCTTTTACCTCTCTCTTACAGCCTGCCAATGTCTGTCTCAATCAGTATAGAACATCTGACCTCTTCTTACTTTTATTTGTTTGTTTGTTCTGTTTGTCTTGGTTTTTCCTGTATTCTGTTTTTGCTTTTTTTTTTATTTTTATTTTTTTGGTGTAGCATAGTTCATAAATATGGAGTAATGGTTCAATAACTATTCACAACACTAGGTGTTCAAATATCAGTGGCCCGGGCTGAATTCTTAGCTGGGTCCAATCAGGGAGTACTATTAAGTTGATAAATGTAACCACTGTTAATTTGCTGGTTAGAGCAGTAGTAATGTCACTACTTTAGAACTGGGGGACCTGGGTTTGAATTCCCAGTGAGACAACCTTACCAGTACGTTTTCTTTAGCAAGACCCCTAATGACATGCATCTAAATACCTTAAGTCCTCATAGATTGTAAGTTCTTTTACCTGTAACCTATTTATACTTGCAAAGCACTGCGGAATATATTGGATCTATCTTAATAATAATTTGCTGCAAATCTTCCAGTCTTGAAGTGATTTTTGTTGTTGTTTTTCAAGTGTAGAGGCTACTCCTGCAGCCTTGCTGAAACTCTGTGCCATTTCCTTTTACAATTCCCATTCCCCTAGAGACAAACTGACACTAGAAGCATTGGACTTGATCATTGAATATATTTTATGTCTGGTGTCAGCACACAGACTGTGCTGATGCTGGCTGTTTGTTAAATCAGGCTGAACAGTAGCTCTGCATGAGTAGTAGGAAGATCAGACAGGTACATTTGTGTGTGTGTGTGTGTGTGTGTATATATATTTATATCACTTCTAATCTAAATTATCTGTCATTATTACTATGCCCATGGCAGCTATGTGGCCATCTGCGTATCGCTGTATGCTCGCATGAAGTAGGTGAATGTTTCCATCAAAGCCTGAGGAACATAGACCAGTGTCTTACAGGAGACTAGTGTGCATTGAGATTTTATTTCATGGTTAAACTGGTTTGACTGGGTCAGGGACTTCAAATACCTCTGTGTTCTATTAGGTGCCCTTCAAGCTTGAGATAGAGAGAGCTATTTCGTGTTTGTTGCTTTATTGCAGGGCTGTGTCTTTTTCCATGTAAGTCACTGAGTAAAAAGATAATCACGTGCTATTTGGAAAGCAGCTTTCCCTTCTTAAATGTTTTAAGGATTTTTGAGCAGTAACACCTTTTTACAGCACAGGTCATTTTATTGCTCTGTTGTGACATGTTTATTTCAAAATACTTTGCTTTTTTTCTGGATTAAAAACTTATTTATTTATTTATTTATTTATTTTTTTGAATTTTGGTAGGAAGATTACAGCATACATTAGTTTGTTTTCAGTTTGATATTGCTATGTCACATCTCTATTTTGCTGTAATCTATTTTGTATTGGCACCCAACTACAGATACTCTTCTCCATGTGCGTCAAACTCTATGTGATCTAAATATACAAAAAATAAGTCCTGTGCTCAAACGCACACGACTCTTGGGCAGCAGCAATGACTATAGTAAACATCAGCCCCAATACATACAAAGGAAAAAGTCACTTGCACACTGTCCAAATCTCTATGCGTATTTAAATAACTGGAGGTTTTTTATTATCAGTCAAATGTCCACTTGAGTGTAAGCTCACATGCTACATCAAGGCAAAACCTCTTTTACACTAACAATTTACCTTGCAGTGTTCAGCTAAAGGTTAAAGGACCACTATAGTGCCAGGAAAACATACTCGTAAACTGTTAAACTGTTTTATCTGAGTTTTATGTTGATACACTAGGCGTTTAGTATTTGTGTGCATTTTCAGAACATTATCTTTATATTTTAAGTACTGATTTTGATTGGCTAGTTGCATCTCCCTGGTGGGGATATGTACTGCTTAAACGGCTTCCATAGATTTTCCTCAAATTTATGCTTTCCTGTGGTCTGTAGTGCATCTGTAGTGAAGAGGTGGGGTGCTCACCTCAAAAGGAATCTGGTCTATTCAAAATATACACAGAAAAAAAGGAATTGGGGGCACACCGAGAACATGTATATTATAGTCTATATGCTCAATGAAGTGGTCTGGGTGCCAGGTCCCTCTAGGGTTAACCCTGCCTGCTGTAAACATAGTTTCAGAGAAACTGCTATGTTTACATTTGGGGTTAAGCCAGCCTCTAGTGGCGGTCTTCCAGACAGCCACTAGAGGCGCATCTGTGACACTGGAGGCACATTATGCCTCCATCACGCAGAGCGTCCATAGGAAAGCATTGAGAAATACTTTCCTATGGACACTTTGAATGCGCGTGGCACTGCCGCGCATGCGCATTCCGCTCCGCTGACGTCACGCGGGGGAGGAGAGGTAAGGGAACCTGACAGTGGAATAAGGTGAGTAACTGAAGGGAGGGGACACTAAGGGTGGGAGCACCCTCAGGGCACTATACTGTCAGGAAAACCAATTTGTTTTCCTGACACTATAGTGATTCTTTAAAGATCAAAATGTATACAAATTATGGAACAGCGCACATAATACAGCTTTAAATTTTAAAATCCCCTATCTTAGCAAGCAAATATGTGGATTCAGTTCCGCCATATCGTGTTAAGTCTACCTCTACATTACAGTACCCCAATTAATTCTCCCCCCCAAAAAAACCTCCAGCCAGTTACAAAACTGCACTTAAAGAGACACTCCAGGAATCTAGACCACTTCTGCCCATTGGAGTGGTCTGGGTGCCAACTCCCACCACCCTTAACCCTGCAAGTGTATTTATTGGAGTTTTTATAAACTGCAATAATTACCTTACAGGGTTAAGTCCTCCTCTAGTGGCTATCTATCAGACAGCCACTAGAGGGACTTCTGTGTTTTTAGAACACGAAAAGTGTTTTAAACTACGCTGGACGTCCTCTCGCTATGCATGAGGTCCTCCAGCATCACCAGAATCCCCATAGGAAAGCAGTAAATAATGGTTTCCTGTGGGGAGGTCTAATGCACGCACGGCTATTCCCGCACATGCGCATTAGGTCTCCCCTGCCGGCTGATGTCGGCGGGGGAGGAGCATGGACTGAGCGTGACCCAGCGCCGAGGGACATCGGCGCTGGATTCAGATAAGTCACTGAAGGGGTTTTAACCCCTTCAGCAACATGGGATGGGGGATGGGAGGGAGAGGAGCACTGCAGGACTCTGCAGTGCCAGGAAAACTGATATGTTTTCCCAGCACTGGAGAGTCCCTTTAACCTACCTTTCAAGATTTATCTATATATTATTTATCTTCAGAGCTTCAATGGCTGGAAAACTACACGAGGACTCCTGTCTGCAATCCGTGCATTAGTTTGTCAAGCCTCATTTCACAATCCGTTACTCATCCCTAACAAAGATACTGTGTGGAGAGAAAATATGTTTTTCTGCTCCCATTCTTTGTATGTTGGCTCACTAGACTTGTGCAAAATTGTGTTTGAAGTGATTCGTCTGAATGAAATTCTTTTTTATAGATAACAGAACAAATTATTCTGTATCAATCTCACCTGTGTGTTCCACATATAGAACTACATGTAAAACAATTTACATTTACAATTTAGCACTGCAGAAAGTCTGCAACACATTGTAATAATTCATTTTTGTTTTTCCTCCACAGCCCATTTTATGGTGAAGATTTTTATTGTGAGATTCCCCGTAACTTTCGTCACCTGTCCTTTTACATATTCGACAGAGATGTTTTCCGGAGGGATTCCATCATGGGTATGTTAAAAAAAAAAAAAAAAAAAAAATGTTATATATATTTTTTGGAAGCAGTAAATGAGAATTAATAAAATAAAACTCTCAATTCTATGGAATGAGCTGCTTAGTTTTACATTTATTCTAAATATCTAGCAAAAGGCCTCTTCATCTCCTAAGACAATGCAAAGCCAGGGCAAACATTTCTCCTATTCTGTAAATACATTCTCTATACTTACTGCCAGGTGCAAAGGACAGAGCTTATAACCATCATTGACAGGAAGCTAAGATGGAAGCGCCCAGTTTCAGTATAAAGAGGTGTTAATTACTACATTTTAATTTTTTGTCCTCACACCTCATAAGTATATATTTGTAAAGTAAGCTTGGTATTAAAAATCCAAGGAAGTGGCAGTTATAGGACAATGGTTTTTAATTTTTGAATTTCATTTTATATATAAATATATTTAAATAAGTTTAACATCTGTGTTTATTTTTCTCTCTCAAATATTAAAATATTTCATAAAATTGGCACAAATGCAATACCTTTTTAAAGAAAGTTAGTGGGTGACCATATTGTCTATTTAGTTAGAGTAATTTTAAAAAAGAATGCACAGGTATAATCTGTAAAATGTACCTGGAAGTTTTCAGCCAATACAGCCCTTAATGGGACGTTGTAGGCACTATAACCATTTTATGTCCTTGAATTGGTTAATGTGACTGGAGTCTCCTAGCACTGTCCCTCCTCACAATTTTTAAGCAATTTATCTCTGAATGATGGTCCCTGGCCACCCACAGCCCAGTTCCTACTGGTGGCATAGCTAAGGCTGCGATTACACACTTCTTTCTAGCCATACTAATTAATTCCAGCAATGTCATTATGATAGGCTGAAAGCTGTCAGCTGATACTCAGAGCCAATCACAGCTGCCCAGGCTACTTATCACAGACTGAATGGCCTGCTGAGGCCCTCACATTAAACATTAGAACAGTAAAAATAGTTTTTACACTAAATGGAAGGATTGTGTCAGGGGACTCCAGACACTATAAACACTTCAATAAGATGAAGTGTCCATACAGATGTTCAGGGTCCATACAGATGTTCAAACGGTAACTAGAGGCATACTTGCAAAAACAGGATATTCAAGGATATAATTTTTCAATGTAGGGTAATAACTGCTTGATCCAAGGATAAATCTGACTGCCATTCTGGGGTCAAGAAGGAATTTTTTTCCTAGTATGTTGCAAAATTGGAAGTGCTTCAAACAGGGTTTTTTTTTTGTTTGTTTTTTTTGGATCAACAGCAAAATACAAATATGAGGGAGGCTGAACTTGATGGACACAAGTCTCTTTTCAGCTATGTAACTATGAAGCAGTAATGGTCCTTACAGTGACCCTTTAAGTATGTGTTTTTTTTTTAACCCCTCCAGACCGGAGGGCGTACAATTACGCCCTACTTTAGGCGGCTCTAAACACCGCCGGGCGTAATTGTACGCCCTCCGTTTTTTTCTTACTTACCCAGTCGCCGGCGTTCGCGGTGGGGGGGACTCCCAGGGAGCCTCCCCGCGGCAGATCCTCCTCCTCCGATGCCCCACCGGCCATGTGAGAGTGAGGTCCTTGCGAGGATCTCACAATCAAATGGCCATGATAGCTGGCTTCTGTATTGCCAGCAGGGGGGCTGCCTGTAATTACAGGTGGTCCCCCTGCTGGCTGGAAATAAAAATAAAATAAAATTTATAAGTGTAAAAAAATAAAATAAATTATACTTAGATCATATATATATATATATATATATATGTATATATATATATATATATATATATATATGTATGTATGTGTATATATATACACATATACATACACACACACACTGTCTAGGTGTATTTTTCTATTTTTATATATATATATATATATATATATATATATATATATATATATATATATATATATATATATATATATATATATATATATATATATATCTCAAATTACACATAGACTGATACTGATTAAATATATAATTATATATATTTATATATAATGTAAAAAAAAAAATATGTAAATATGTTAAAAAATAAAATTAAAAAAATAATTCACACAAACAAATACTAATGCTAACTTTGGCCAGTGTTTGTGACCAAATGGCTACTAAAAAAGACTAGACATACACCATTTGCAATACCTTGGGTTGTCTACTATTGCAAATGGTATGCCATTATGGGTGTAAATTTCATTCCTGGGCTACTATACAGTCTCAAAGGCAACGTAACCAATCTGGTGAATTTCAATTTCAAATGTAACGTGCTATATTTGACCCTGTAACTTCCCAAAACGCCATAAAACCTGTACAGGGGGTACTGTCTTACATGTGAGACTTTGCTGAATACAAATATGTGTTTTTTATTGCAGTAAAACCAAACAGTATTATGACATTGACAGTTAAAATGTCATGTAGAACTAAACATGTTTTAAAAAATCTTTTCTCCCATTTTTTTCATATTAAATTATGTTTCATAGCTAAATATTTGATATTAAATGAAAGCCCTGTTTCCTCTGAATAAAATGATATATAATAAGTGTGGGTGTATTTACTATGAAAGAGGGGAATTACGGTTGGACAGACGTGTAGCGCAAATGCCAGGTTTTGTTTACATTTTGTTTCGTTCACAACGTGTACATTTGGCTCAGTCCTTAAGCGGTTAAATGGGAAAATGTTTCCCAAGGTTGTTATAGTGCAAGTGGTGGCATAAAATTCTTCTGCTCGAAAATGCTTTAAGCAATGGAGAATGTTTCTGTACTCTTGACTGTGACAGAAAACACCATAAGTGTGGTTTAGAACAAGTCTTGTACATTTTTTTTAAACTCACGTTTAATTATTTCTAATAAAGCAGGATATGTTCAATTGTCCCATTTACTGTGGAATAATTCTGTTTACTGCTGATATTTTGTTATATTCTTGATGTACTGCTGTGCATATGCTGATGGAGAGATGTTCTGATACATGTCCCCTGAAGGCCTCTAAGGCCGCAGAATTAGTCAGATCACACTTTACCTTTTTGGCTTCTAATGAGAACATAATAGCTTTCATATAATATACCCAGATGGCTTGGCTTCAGCTGTAGTTAGTGTGTGTGGGAAACACTAAATTCAGGCATTTCCAGTTGCCTATCCTCTGCTCCGATGCTTGTTTTGTGGATTAAGGGACTTTACAGATTTCAGCTGAAAGCTCCACTCTGTATATTGCTATTTACAACATTGAAAGCAATCCAGTTTAATCCCAGTTTGTGTACTTTTTTTTTTTTTTTTAAAGAGCTTTCAAATAAAAATTACTTTTGGATAATTTCCCATCCTTTATTATTAAGCCCCACCTCTGTTAGGATTAATAGGGCGGTTTTAGAATTAGGAAGCATCATTCACTTTCCTCTTCTAAAAGGGTTGGAGATATGAAATCCAGAGAGATAAAAATTGTTTAACCTTCGAAGTGTCGACGAGATTTGTACGTACAGTTACTTTACAATGAAAATGGAATGTTAATTGTAGTTTATTATTTATCCGGGGTAAAATAAAACATCTAAGAGTTGCTACAGCTCTGTTAATCCTACTTGGCAACAGTTAGACAAATATGTAGTACAGGCATGTGATGAGTGTAACCTCCTCCTGTCATGGAGTTAAACTTTTGTGTGCATATATGCAGTGAGAAAGACCATTTACAGTTTTTATACGGGACAAACATGCCTGTCTCCCAAAGAGTATAAGGACTTCCATCTAGAAGTCGAACTATTAGCTGTCTTCCACTGTCCAAGTAACCCCACTTCCTTTGCATTGACTGAAAAGGATTCAAAGATTATGTAATGGACCACAGTGATGTTGCAGGTTTCCCCTATAAATTGTGAGTGTTTCTACCAATGTGGTTTTTTTTTTTTTTTTGCAAAATCACCACAGCTATACGTCCATTTGCTACCTTGTGACGTAATAGAGGAAAGTTATATTTCCCTCTGCTACAAAAGTCCTAAGTAAATTGTAGAGGAGCTGCAATGCTGAGACTGAATATCTGTGCTGTAATCCTCTGGAACTGGAAGGGAAGCGCTGTTAGTAGATATAGCTCATTTCCCCAGTAACTGGGCGACACACCGTTCTGGGAGTCAACTGATTTTATTTTGGCTTTTATGCACAGACCTCCACTTGGGGTCTCCTATATAAAAATACAGGGCTTTTTCCTCCCAAGATCCTCTGTACCTGAGAGATAATTGCTTGAGAAAAAGCTATAACTCCATTATATCTCAGGTACAGAAGAATCTACAATATTTTAAAACACCCCAAAAGTACATTTTAATACTTCAAAACCCCACGAAAGTCACATCACCAAATAACTTGGATCTGAGCGTACACTTTGCCGAAATATCACTGAGATCCCTTCGTTGGTTCGAAAAGTTTTGACCGGTTGGCCACGAGGTGATGCCCCAAAACAGTTCTAGAGAAAACAAGGCAAAGACTAGTCATCTTTCGGTGGTTCTCGCATAAACACAGACGTATGCTCCCCTGGCTGTTAGGGTACAAATGCTCCCCTTGTTCGGTAATTTATGCCTCCCGAACGCCGTTCTCATAACTGTTTGGGAAGTTGGATGGGCTGCTGTACCAGTTTACCGGGTGTTTGAGGGGTCGTGCAGCCGAGAACAGTTCCACTCTGTCGACGACCATGTACTACTGCCTGCATTCGGGAGACAAAATGGCCGCCAATTGTTTGAACACATGCATTCGGTTATACGAACGGTGGCCACACAGGAAAGCACTTAAACTAATAACCAATTTGTGGTTAACAGCCAGAGGTTGTCGGTACTTTAAAGGTGCATACAAGGGGACTACACAGAGTTGGTTTGGTAAACAAACGACGGTATACGGACAGTCGAACAAAAGGGAATAAAAGTGTATCAAGAACGTCCATTGCGTTACATAAATTAATAGACCAGAAAAGAAACTAGAGACAAGCTGCATGCGTTTGTAGGGGCAAACAACATAATTTCTGAAGAAGAAGAAAAAATGCAAATGAAATATTTCTACATGCTACTAGTAGCTCTAGTTACTGCATTCTCATGAATTAAACTGCTAAATTATGTCAAATTATATTTCTTAAAATCCAATGGTAGTTGGGCATTTCTGGTTTGTATGCAGCATTCCTTTGAAAAGATTAGGTGCAATAGATCTGGCTGAAACATCCCAGCCTCTTCCTGGTCCCTGCAGAAGTTTGTCTGCTAATAAAAGGGAGTTTTGCAGATTGGTGTTTTTTTTTTGTTTTGTTATTTCTCTATTGATTTCCGTGTTAATCAATACACTGCACTGTATGTTAAAAAACAGGGTGTCATTTCAAACTTAGTTTTCTTTTTATTTATTCATTCCAAGTCTTCTGTAATCATGGCAAGTTATTGACATGTTTTCACATCCCTTGCTTGAGTAACACAAACTCTCTCGGTATCTGAGCGATCTCTGATTACCGTTGGCTGTATCACGCACATCAGCTGATCTTCTGCCTTTCACTAGCTGTTGTGTGTATTGCAGATCTTTTTTACATTTTATTTTAATTTCAGTCTTACAGCTGAAAGCAGTCACTCTGTTTAGTGTTCTATAAAGGTGTGTTTTGTTTCTCCGATAATAAAAAGGATTAGAAGGACACCTACCTTGACTAAATATGTATACGAATACTTTATTTTTTTTAATTTATTTTTTGGGGGCGGTGGAGGAGGGGGCAGGTGTTTAAATGAACTATATAGCGTGATCTGTACCTATTGACCAAAACCGATTGATGCAAGTGGTGATGTCACAATTTCACTATTTTGGTCCTATATTTATGTAAAAGATGTGATTTATGTATTATTTTTTTTTGGAGTCTACATGTGAACTACAACTATATGCATTGTTAAAATTTCTCTGGCTGGTGTATCAAACATAAGTATTATCCAAAAGAGATTTGTAGCACAGTGGCTGTTTTTAACTGTTGGTTGCTAAAGCTGTTTTCTCTGGTACTCTGATATGTTTGTATGACTGTTACACACAGCCTACCTGTGATGCTGAAATTACAAGATGAAACTCTCCACATCAGACAGCCTCCACTGCGGGACCTGCAGTCCTCATGGTGTAATAGATAGGCATACTAAAAACCTTTTGAACGTGGTTTGCATGCCATGCTCCATTTAAAGTGGTAACTTTGTATAACTGTGGTTGGCAATGCCATTGGCTTCTTCTTTATTTTACAGTTAGTTTCTAAATAAAATAAATTCGGCATTTCCAGTGTGGGGTCATGTAGTTATTAGTCTTGGTTGCAGCTCAGTGATTCGCTGATCCTAGGTCAATGAGTAGGACGCTTGCTTGGATCCGTATACGTTGATCAATTTGCTCTAGTATGTTTCTTGCGCTATTGCCTTGACTTACCAAGAGGGAGATGATGTAATTTTCAGTTTTTTTTTTCTTCTTCTCTGATGGTGCCTTCCTGTAGTTCCAAGCAGCTGCTACCATCATCAGTCAGAGTAACTGTGCATCTCACTTCTTGTGACATCTGCTAAACATTTCTTCACATCTGAAGGATGACATTTGAAGAGAACTCAAGGGATTGAATTCTGCTGTCTGCCTCTAGGACTCTCATGTCTCGCTTTAAGAGAGATTCTTGGACCAGTTGCATCTTAAATTCCATGACAACTATAATCTATATAAATCAATATCATAATATGTAGTACTCTTGTGGATAATGTTCATATATATGGATGAAATGCTCATCGCCTTGGGGTTTGTGTGTGTGTGTGTGTATGTGTGTGTATATGTATATGTATATGTATATGTATATATATATATATATATATATATATAATCTCCTCCACGTGCCTGTATGCCCTCTCTACAACGCCTGTGCATGCTCCTGATGAGGTGGCGGATGGTCTCCTGAGGGATCTCCTCCCAGACCTGGACTAAAGCATCTGCCAACTCCTGGACAGTCTGTGGTGCAACGTGACGTTGGTGGGTGGAGCGAGTCATGATGTCCCAGATGTGCTCAGTTGGATTCAGGTCTGGGGAATGGGCGGACCAGTCCATAGCATCAAAGCCTTCTTCGTTGCAGGAACTGCTGACACACTCCAGCCACATGAGGTCTTGCATTGTCTTGTATTAGGAAGAACCCAGGGCCAACCGCATCAGCATATGGTCTCACAAGGGGTCTGAGGATCTCATCTCGGTACCTAATGGCAGTCAGGCTACCTCTGGCGAGCACATGGAGGGCTGTGCGGCCCCCCAAAGAAATGCCACCCCACACCATTACTGACCCACTGCCAAACTGGTCATGCTGGAGGATGTTGCAGGCAACAGAACGTTCTCCACGGCGTCTCCAGACTCTGTCACGTCTGTCACGTGCTCAGTGTGAACCTGCTTTCATCTGTGAAGAGCACAGGGTGCCTGTGGCAAATTTGCCAATCTTGTTGTTCTATGGCAAATGCCAAACGTCCTGCACGGTGTTGGGCTGTAAGCACAACCCCACCTGTGGACGTTGGGCCCTCATACCACCCTCATGGAGTCTTTTTCTGACCATTTGAGCAGACACATGCACATTTGTGGCCTGCTGGAGGTCATTTTGCAGGGCTCTGGCAGTGCTCCTCCTGTTCCTCCTTGCACAAAGGCAGAGGTAGCGGTCCTACTGCTGGGTTGTTGCCCTCCTACGGCCTCCTCCACGTCTCCTGATGTACTGGCCTGTCTCCTGGTAGCGCCTCCGTGCTCTGGACAGTACGCTGACAGACACAGCAAACCTTCTTGCCACAGCTCGCATTGATGTGCCATCCTGGATGAGCTGCATTACCTGAGCCACTTGTGTGGGTTGTAGACTCCATCTCTTGCTACCACTAGAGTGAAAGCACCGCCAGCATTCAAAAGTGACCAAAACATCAGCCAGGAAGCAAAGGAACTGAGACGTGGTCTGTGGTCACCACCTGCAGAACCACTCCTTTATTGGGGGTGTCTTGCTAATTGCCTATAATTTCCACCTGTTGTATATCCCATTTGCAAAACAGCATGTGAAATTGATTGTCACTCAGTGTTGCTTCCTAAGTGGACAGTTTGGTTTCACAGAAGTGTGATTGACTTGGAGTTACATTGTGTTGTTTAAGTGTTCCCTTTATTTTTTTGAGCAGTGTGTGTATATATTAATTCCTTCATGACTTCCTGTTGGCCATACATTCACATTCTCAATAGGAAGAATAGTGATAATCTGAAATGATTTAACTAGGATCAGAACATTTAGATTTCACTAGTTTCTAAGTGTATCTAGTGGTCTGAATATTATGCAGCTAGTATTATTGAACTGCCAGGCAACATGTAATTTCTATAGGCTATATTGATACTACAAATGAGTGCATTACAAGAACATTATTTCTTTAGGAATACAAACCTATATTTCTAAAGTTAGTGTCCCTGTTTGTTTTCAGGTACTCCTTACCCTCAAGTGCTTTAAGAGTTTTTTGTCCTGCCTAGTGCAGCACAAAACCAGGATACACTACTGCATGTTACATGTTTTGCATGTTTTCTTTGAAATCTTTGCCATCCTATAGGTGAAGATCTAGTATTTGTTGGTATGCAAGCCCTACACTTCCCCATCACTGATTTTCTGTTTAATCAAACATTTCTCAATGAGTTGTATTAAAGGTCACTGAGAAGTCTTTACAGGAAAAAGTAACAAGACCTGGTTGTCTGATACTGTGGAGTTGTAACAAAGTTAATTTATAAAAGTGCCAATATATATTGAAATAGAAAACTTTTATAAAATGAAAAAGGGGGGACACCCTTTTAATACATAAAGCATTTAATGCTCAAGTGTTTATGTATTTGGAGTGTTCTTTAAATCACTGAGCTATCTAACTGTCCTAAAGTCTGTGTATGTATGCATGTAATTAGTAAATTCAAAATGTATATGCATAGCTAACCAATATGTTGCCTATATCTGTCTATCTATATTATAGATGGTTAGATAAATTTTAGTGTCCAAGCAACCAGACCAGGACCCCAATACAGTAACAATTAGCCATACCTTGTACTGTTCCTCTCTGCTTTAAACCAAAAGCCTCTCTTTACAGCAGACAGAGGGGAAAAGGACGTTGATGTTAAAAAAACAAAATTAAAAAAATAATTGGTTCCTAGTGCTACAAATCCTTACTGATATTCCAGTCTGATGGGTAATGGTTTCATCAGAGCATGGTGAAACCATCAACATTCAGAAAAGCTGTTCTGCCAGACTGCAATAATGGTGTTCGTCATAATATAGATAGTGTTGTGTTTGTTTTTCATATATAGTCTTTAGATCCAATAGGAATTAGGGTACAGCATGACAACTGGGTCAGAGCATCTCCAAAAGTCTTGTGGGGTGTTCCCAGTATGCAGTGGTTAGTACCTACCAAACGTTGTGCAAGGAAGGAGAACTGGTGAACTGGCGTCAGGGCACCGAAGGCTCATTGATAAACGTAGAGAGTAAAGGCTAGCCAGTCTGGTCCCATCACACAGAAATGCTGCTGTAGTGCAAATTGCTGAAAAATTTAATACTGCCTATGATAGAAAAGTGTCAGAACACACAGTGCATCAAAGTTTACTGTGTATTTGGCTGTGTAGCCGTAGACTGGATGCCCATGATGACCCCTGTCAATGGTGAAGTAAGCATCAGAACTGGACCATGGAGCAATGGAAGAAGGTTGCCTGATCTGATGAATCCCATTTTCTTTTAGTTAAGGTGGATGGCCTGGTGCATGTGCATTGTTTACCTGGGTAAGAAATGGCAGCAGGATGCACTATGGGAATAAGGAAGGCTGGTGGAAGTAGAGTTATGCTCTGGGCAATGAGAAACCTCGGGTCCTGCTATTCATGTGGATGTTACTTTGACATGTTCTACCTACCCAGAAATTGTTGCAGATCACATACACCCCTTCATGACAATGGAGTTCCATGATGGCTGTAGCCTCTTTCAGCAGGATAATGCACCCTGTCACACTGCAAAAAATTGTTCATGGTTTGAGGAACATGACAAGGAGTTCAAGGTGTTGCCTTCACCTCCAAAATGTTCAGATCTTAATCAGATTGAGAACTTGTGGGATATATTATGACAACAAATCCTATCCATGGAGGCCCAGCTCACAGTTTGCATGACATAAAGAAACTGCTGCTGATGTGTTGGTGCCAAATAACACAGGACATGTTAAGAGGTCTTGCGGAGTCTGTGCCTCTGCCTCAATGCATCTGAGCTGTTTGGCAGCACGAGGAGGGCCAACATTTGTGTGTGTGTGTGTGTGTGTGTGTATGTATGTGTGTATATATAATATATATTTATTGGATGAAAAAGAGATGCACTCTGTGGGCTTTAGAAATAATGACTGGTATTTAATGTCCAATACAATTACATATATCCGATCGACGTTTCGACCTCTTCAGGTCTTCCTCAAGATATATATATATATATATATATATATATATATAATAATGTGTGTGTGTGTATGTATATGTCCTTGCACTCAGACCAACCCAGTAATTTGCACTTTAAGCCATGGCCAACAAAAATAAACTAATGAAAAAAAGGCTTGCACTCATGGTTTTATAGTATTAAATGAGGTTTTCTTTCTTCGGAATTATTCCATAAAAACATCACATCAACGTTTCAGCCCTTGTCCGGGGCTTTCTTCAGGATGAACTGACAACACAAAACTAGCCAAAAGTACTGTATTATATAGCCTATAAGAAGAGAAATTGACTCACCTCAGGTAATTGAGATCGGAGTATCAGCGTCTCGCTGGACCATGTGCACATGTGCGTGCGTGTCATACCCGGAAATAGTAAGGCAGCGCGTAACCTGGTTACTATGGTTACATGCTGACGCCAGATACACCATGGTTATATTAACAAAAGATGTAAAGTATCAAGAAAATAAAAACCAAGATCACCAGATATATGAGATATCCTCTAAACTGATAAGCCCAAAAGCGTATTAAATATTAAAAGCCGAATATTAAGGAAAAGAAGAATGAGACTCAAGGTCTGGCTGTACGTGACTGAACTGGATAATACATTCGTCCAGAGATCCAGTTAAAGTGAAAGATATTGGCTTACTTGGGCTAAAAATAGATAAAGTGCACATATTTATAAAGTGCTACATGCAAATAAGTGAAGTGCAGAGAACAAGATATTACCAAAGAAAAACTGTACTGAAAGTGATACAGTGCTTTCATGAAGTGAAACAGTGCCTTAAAAAGTTAAGCTCAGTATAATATATATAGTGGAGCATCATAAATTTAAAAATATAGGCATATAGACCAAAAGTATGGTCTTCAAGTTCACAACACTTCCAAATGTAGTGTGTGTGTGTGTGTGTATATGCACTTTTTCACAATGCAAAATCATGTAACATAAAACTTTTTTTTTTTTTAGCAAAAAAATTCTTATCTTGATCTTGCGCCATGATCTCTTTAAAACAATATCTGTAGAAGACTTGTAAGGAAAAAATAAAAATTACATATAAAAATTAAATTTTTGTTTCCTAATCTGCTGTGATTTTTGAACTGTGAATTCCTTGTATATGCTCATGCTATTTTGTTTGTCAGCCAACTGTAGGTTTATTGCTTACCAGTACTTAATTTCCTGTGACGCTGGGCTCATTTCCAGCCTGTCTGACCGTTTGGGTCACTTGGTAACAGAAGCACTGTGTGGTATCTTTGCTTCAACACGCTCAGACACTGGCTCTAGTTTATAATGATCCTTGTTGGAAAGTACATTGGCTTAACACATATACACACACACACAAAATAATTATGACCATTTAGTTTGGACAGCAATGTGTAAGTACGTTTTTGTTTTCAATCTCTAAACGTTTGTTTTTGTGCCAGCATTAAAGCATATTTTAATATGTCACAGTGGGCTGTGGCTGGTCAGCTGCTGGGTTGAATACTTTTTAGATTTTTAGGGTCAGTTGGGCCTTTAAAAAAAAAATTGTATTTTATTTTCAAAATGCAAAGGGGCGTGTCCTGACCGCGCATGTGAGCGGACGTGCAAAACCGGAGCTCTCCCGGCACGCGGCATTAAAGAGGCTTTTTACAGCGAACTAAACCACGCAAATCGAGCAGAAAATGCATACACCGACAGGTAATCACCCCTGTACTACATGGCCACGAAAAAACTGAAAACCTCCCCAAACCTAAACATCTCCCGCCAGACATCGCAAGAGACACCATCACCAGAGTGCATCACTTCACTGTCAAAGACAGACTCATGCAAACGGCCAGGACCACTAGCAAATGGCCTGAAATATTCGACAATATCAAGCTTTTCACAGATCTCTCCTCGGCTACCATGCTTAAACGCCTTATGTTTGCAACAATAACAGAAGCGCTGAGAAACGCAAACATCCCCTACAAGTAGGGCTTTCCCGCAAAACTGCTTATCAAAAGAAACGGCATAGACAAACCCATTATGAACCCAGAAGACGGCAAAAGAATGTTACAAGAATGGAACATACCATTCCTAACCAACGGCCCCCGGATGAAACCAGCAGCAGCCCAGGCTCCGCAGAAGCTCACCAAGGAATGGTCACAAGTGCCCCGAGCATAGCAGACAACAGATCCAGAGGCAGCACCACCCTGAGAGATCCACAGATCAATGCCAAGCCATCAATATTCAAATGGACTTAACGTACAGGTTTACACTACTTTTGGTTTATGTTTATAACTGTTATTTACCTTAGGACATCTTGAAAAGGTTTGATAGGAGGCCACAGGCCTTAGCCGCGACGGGCGAGTACCACCCGCACGCGCTACGCTCAGACTTAGTCTATTGTAGATCTCACATTAATCGAGATCTCGATACTCCAACCCTGAGTAATACACCCCCAAGGCTCTAGTAGCCCCACTTCTCCGTTGCTTAAGGCCACCTAATGTCACTGAGAAGTGACTTACAGAACGTTGTATATAGTTTTCCCCCAGTTTCTCACCCCTTTTACCCCGCCCACCCGAAGAGTGTGTCAAAAATCCAAAATATGCTTACGGTAGTGGGTCACAGAGTACCTAAAGCACCCGAGATCACAATGCCCTCTGGCACTGTTCAACCCAAACACAATACTAAGGTTGTTGAAATGTTTAAGACACATAAATCCTTATCGCAGCATACCACACAATGGCCCAATGGTGATTAAAATTATGTCGCTAAACACTAAGGGGCTTAACTCACCCAACAAACGGCGACTGGCCATACAGGAAGCAAAAAAATGTGGGGCCCAAGTGGCATTTTTTCAGGAGATGCATTTCAAATGGAACTCCAGACCTAAATTTACCTCAAAATGGTATCCACTCGACTTCCACACTTGTTACTCGGCAAAAAAAAGAGGGGTCTCCACTTTGATTAGTAAAGATGTAGCAGTCTCGTTGGTTAGGAAAATTAGTGATAAAGGCCGATATTTAATTTTACAATGTATGTTAAATAATGTACCATATACCTTGATCAATGTGTATGGCCCAAACGAAAACCAGCATGAATTCTTGCAAATGATTCTAGCATTAACGGATATGTACAAACATGGGGAGGTAATCATTGGAGGCGACACCAATTTTTTATTAGACAGTAGAATTGATTCTTCCACCACTGCGCAGATTACGAGTTGCACACTCAAACGCAGAACAACACTGTTGACTAAAATATGCTCCACCCTCACAGCTGCACACATGATAGACCCGTTGCGCATGTTACACCCAACGGAAATAGACCATACTTGCCACACGGCAGCTAATAACAGCTACTCACGTATAGATAGATTCCTCATCCCTGCTATATCGCTACCCTGAATAGAGAGAGCCACAATTGGGATAATGACGTGGTCCGACCATGCTCGCATCACACTTAGCATTAAAGAATCATTCACCAACAAAGGGTCAGGTTCATGGAAACTCAATGAATTCCTATTAACAGACCCGTCTATAGTCTCAGATAACAGACTTGCAAAACTACATTGCAGTTGGGCCTTTTTAATGACATGGGGTCATGTGAAAGGTAGGGCCCGGCCACCTAATCAGTGATGGGGGCACTATACCGTTTGGAATACACATTTGCATTCTTAACACTCTAGTGTTCCTTTAAACTTACATTTTAAAGTGTTAGAGATCCTACATCTATCGTTTACATACTTACAAGTTGATTATTTTTTTTACATACATGTGGAACTGCTTTAAAATTGAAATATGTGAAGTGTAACAGCTTAATATTTATGAATTTATTTTAAGTGCTGACATACTTATACTATGAATATTATAAATAAGTATATAATGGGATGAATGAAAAGCTGGATGAATTAACTTAAAATAGAATAGTTCCATGTTTGTGGGAATAAGTAGAGTTTACCAACACGATTGTCTCTAGCTCGATCATTTCCTGGTATTGTGAAAGGGGCAGCATTGCATCTTGACAGATATATTAATGGGAATAAGCTGTGTGACAGAGTGCCCAAACAATGGGTGAAGCTCTTCTGTTTTCACAGGGATTTGCTCTCTAGATTTCCTTTGCATATTACACAGCTGGTGCTGTATGGGATTAGAATGGTCCCACTGGGTTTCCGCTTACTGACCTAGTTTATTCAGCTTTTTTTCCTTCTTCCTTTTATGGACATAACATTAATAAAGTGCTCTCGCATGTCAAATGCAGCTCTTTTCCCTCAATTGCATCCTCGTCACGCTGCAAGACCATTCTATATGTTTCACTTTGGAGATTTGCTCCTTTTCCTTTTTTTTCCCTCTTTATTCACCAACATACTATACAGAAAATATTTAGCTTAATTTTTCAGTAGTAATTTTGTGTATAAAATTATCTATGCAATTAAAAGTAGAACTAATAGAAAGCATAGTTTTATTTTTTCTAAATTAGCATTGCTTAGATTATCATAAAATTATTGTCTCTCAAATTGTCAGGCTGTTTTTGTTTTGTTTTCTGAATTTTGCTGTTGTTTTTTTGTAGACTCACCACACCTGTGTCAAGTAAATAAGCATCTAAGTTTTTGAAAAACATTATACATTTCGTGTGCATTCTTTGTTTTAATTATGTTTTATCTCATATTAATATTTTTATTGTATTAAATGTCAGAAATCTCTACAAAACCGACCAAAAGCTAAGACTCTTAACTCTTGAAAAGTTTTATTTTGGTCATGAAACAGAAGTCTGTTCATTTACAGTTCACTGCAAAGAAATTAGTCATAACATTATGACGCCCAGACAATGAGGACCCTAGTAAACTATCCTAATGGTGTCTAATAATGGCAGTAATTTGTAGAACTGTCACTGAGCTTTCAGAAGTCACTAAATCTGTTGTCATATTTGGAGATGGGTGAATCACTCAGTGGTGTACTATGGAATATATTTTAGTGTCATTTATCAAATTTTGTCAAAACCACAATTACAGATTTTTAAAATAAGACATTTTATTTTAATTCTAAATATTATAAGGCATAATTGGCAGGTTTTTAGCAAATGATCCAGCTAGTAAATATATAATGTATTGGACCACCATGAAGTAAGCCATCAATTTTAATAGGGTTTTAAGAATATTGGCAAGTCTTTTGCAATCTTTATGACTTTTGTCTAAAAGAGAAGTAAATAAGCCACTTAAATGGAAAACTGGGTAATGTTTTTTCTTGTTAAACAATCTGCTTGGATGACAAAATGGAAGTCAAGTAAGCAATAATATAAGAAAGATATAATGTAGGAAATTCATTCTTCCATTTTGAAGCCAATGTTTTCTGTGTTCATGAGGTAACTTAGAGAAGTAGGATACCCCCCTTCCTCCCACCCCCTAGTAATTTAGAGAAGTAGGATACACCCCCCCCCCCTCAGCATTTTCTGTTTAAATACATCACATTCTTTCCCCGTATGATGGCAACCTTTTGGATACCTACCTCTGACTTGTGGTTGGCTAGTACAGCTGTAAGTTATTGAATTGTGTCCGTTCATTGCTTACACAGAGCTGTGATTTGTGGAGCTAACATTACAAGTCTTCCTAATCTATGACTGACTGATAGCTACTTCAGTCACAGCTCTGTGTAAGGCAGATGTTTTTTATATGTTTTGTGAGCAATTTCAACATGTGTTAATTGTTGCCAGAAACATAACTTAGAATAAAAGGTTAGCTTAGAAGAGAGTAAAAGGTACAAGTTCAATTATGCTTTGTGTTGCTGTGTACTGTATGTCTAAACACCAAAAAGGAAAGAAAAGATGAATATTAATATTTGCTCATTTGCTGAACTATTTTATCTAACTGATGCACCAAATTTCTTAAAATAAAGAAGAGAATAGCTTTGAATGAAAATGAACTACAGGATAAACCAGTTCATCCCTACGGCCATTTATTCATTGCCTTTTGTCTTGATATTTTAGGTAAAGTTGCGATACTTAAAGAAGACCTCCATAAATACAACAACAGGGATACTTGGTTTCAAATGCAGCACGTGGATGCAGATTCTGAAGTACAGGTAATTATACTGTCATGTCTGTTTTACAGGGTTTTATTGAGTTTGTACATGTTTGCGCCTGTAACCAATATCACCATATTATTGTACATAAATGTTTACTTTTTCTGTAATATTTCTATCTCTGCAATATGCATTACGTGTGTGTGTGTGTGTGTGTATAAAAATATATATTTACCTATTATAATATTGTATGGATACTTCCAAATATTCACTATTGAAACTGTTGGTATTCTTTGATATGCATATGTGGACCCAGGACATACTTGAAAACGAGAGAAATCTCAATGTATCTTTCCTGGTAAAATATTTTATAAATATAAATATGTGATTGTGGTTTTCTAATAAAAAAATAAAAAATAAATATATATTTTGCTTCCCAAGCCTCAATTAGCAAACCAGTAACCAACCTCATGCTGAAGAGTTGCATTAACAACGAAACAGCTGTCCATGAGTGGTTCACTGGTTTTGCATCTTATCCTAAATTGTGTTCCAAGCAGTTGTATACTGCAAACACAAATTAAAAGGAATCCATGTTTAAAATGGAATGAGGCAAAAATGTGATTCTTTGTTAAACTAATTTGCATATGCCCACCCAGAATCCTTTGAGGTTGTAACATCACTGCTGATTTGGGATTTCTGTGGGAAAAGCAAGTCTTATGGCTTGACTGGTGTGCAGATTTTTGTTTAGCATTGTATTAACTATCCACATACTTCAGGTGGAAGGGGTTTTCAATCACAATTTTTCCCCACCATAACCTATTTAGATTTTGCTTCCCAAGCACTACCAAGCCTCAATTAGCAAACCAGTAACCAACCTCATGCTGAAGAGTTGCATTAACAACGAAACAGCTGTCCATGAGTGGTTCACTGGTTTTGCATCTTATCCTAAATTGTGTTCCAAGCAGTTGTATACTGCAAACACAAATTAAAAGGAATCCATGTTTAAAATGGAATGAGGCAAAAATGTGATTCTTTGTTAAACTAATTTGCATATGCCCACCCAGAATCCTTTGAGGTTGTAACATCACTGCTGATTTGGGATTTCTGTGGGAAAAGCAAGTCTTATGGCTTGACTGGTGTGCAGATTTTTGTTTAGCATTGTATTACCTATCCACATACTTCAGGTGGAAGGGGTTTTCAATCACAATTTTTCCCCACCATAACCTATTTATATATATATATATATATATATATATATATATATATATATATACCGTATTAGTCTAGAAACAGAGATTAAAGATTAATATGGTGGAATAGTTAAAGACCTCTGTAGGTATTAGTACAAGTTTTTCATCTCATTGAATTGGTTATAGTGCTTGGAGTACCCTGTCTCCTTTCAGTGTTAAAACATGTTCAAGCACTTAAACACTAAGGCTTTGATTTGGTATTTTTGGATGAACTTGTAAAATGTGCTTTTTTTTTTTTTCCCCTCTCTTCATAAATGTTAAAGTATTTTTCAAAATAATAAATCATTTTAAAAGTTTATTCAGCAATATTAAATGATTTGAAGAGCTTATCTAACAGGGGTTCATTGAGGGCTAAATCAGGGGTTTCTGGCCCCAAGTGAAGGCATGGCTAAATCACAGATTGCACACTTCATTCTAGCCATACTAATTCATACCAGCATTGAGCACTGTGATAGTGTCACATATTCATCCGCTTATAGAAATGTGGTTAATGACATTTACTGTCCACACAGGAAAAGTTGTGCCGAGCAGCAACCTAATCCACAGAAGGGTTAATACTGAGCAGGAATTATGCAAATGAAACCTGGTAACTGACTTTGGGGTCAAAGGCCGGTTACAGCCTATCAGATCTAGAGGAGGGTTATTTAGGCCCAGTTCTCAGCCTGCTCAGTGCCCTGTCGTGGTTTCCCTTGTGGTTGTCTGAGAGCGCGTTCCTGTTTATAGTTTTCTACCTGGTTTTTGACTTTGGCTTTGTTTATTGACTTCTCTATATTCTGGTATCCTGATTCCTGGCTTTCCTCATCGCTGTGTCCCTTTCTGTGTTCCCTCACCTCGGCTAGTATTTTTGACTATTCTTTGTACGTTAAATCCGGCCATTCTAAGGACCGGTAATACGTTACTTATTTGTCATCCGTGCTGTACAGTTCTACGTGCTGGATCAAACAGTAATCCTGACAGATAGGCTGCTAGCTGACAGCTGACACTCAGCCAATCACTGTCACCCATTATTTATAATGTTAAGGCTTCCTCGTTGGCCCATGCAGCACAGAGTGGATAGGCTGGTGTTGACTCACATTTAACATTAGAACATCAAATGGTTTAACGCTGAATGGTAGGATGGCAGTCGGAAGCTCCAAACACTGTAAATACTTAAATGACATGAAGCAGTTACAGTGAATTCACTGTCCCTTTAAAGAAGGATTGTTATTCATGCATTGCTGTCCTGGACTTTTAGATGTAAAAAGAATATACTGGATTGACCAGTAAACTTATCTGCCAACAAAATTGGCTAATGTTATGGATATCTCTTTATGTACTTCTCAGTTTTATTAGAAATCATTATATGTTTTCCCCATTTGTTGTATTCAACACCTTCTGAGTTGAATTATAAGTTCCACAAACTACTCTTGTTGTCACTATATTTGACCAAAAGTTCTAAATAGTCCAGTTCAAAGCGTCTTCATATATTATTTTTAGTAGAATCTTGTTCATTCCTACTTAAATTACTGAAAGATTTTACTTGTACAAGACACTAGTGTTTATATTATGTAACCCAGTTTCGCAATATCAAAAGTTCTTGTTATGTCATTGATGGCCTGTACGCAAACTTGGTCATAATTTTCTGTCAACATATATTGTCAATTAAAAATAAAGAATAAAAAAAAAACAACAACACTAGTGTTAATTCGATTGCAATCTTGTAAATAAATATCAATCTGTATTGATGTTCTACAACAATTCTAGCAAGGAACAATTTATGATCTTCCATTTATATTCCCCTTAGGCACCTGTGATATGTAACGGTTTGGGAAGCATTAAATGTGCGCTCCATAGTTTCCTGACATTACAAGATCAGAGATTGCATTATGCCAAAATAGAATTACAGGCTTCAAGCAGGCCATGCACTTTTATGCAATTTTCTCTGTATATAAATAGTTGCAGAAACATTAAACTAAACCATAATTGTTGGACATTTTCTTAGGGTACATGTGACGTACAAGGAGGTCTTTGATTTATCAAGATGTTCTGACCATTTAGTGTGCTGAATATAACCGAAATAATCAAGTACATGTCCCTGTGCATTGTTATAAAAATAACCCTGCTTCCAGAAGCTGTGCATTAATGTTCTTTAGATCTCTATTTATATACATATAATGTAAAACTGGAAGGGAGGCCTGTCTTAATAGGAGAATGCTATAATTACAGGGGAGAAAAATGAACTACTTTATGACCTCTCTATATGAAATATGCTATACAGGTTGTCATTTTAATTAAGATCAGTGTAAATTCAAAACCATAAAAGGAGAACTTTTGTCCCTTCACGATAATCTTTTGCTATATATTGTCAATTATTTTATTTGATTTTCTACTAGTTTTATGTGCCACATCATAAAATTTTTATTAAAAAAACCAAACTAACATACTATTACTGACATGACTATTTAGTAGTGACATTGCAGCGTAGCTATACCATCCATCCGTACCTCTGAAAGACATCTTTGTGCAGTATATTCCAGAGATGTGTTCCTCTTCCAGCAATGTCTGCTAAATAAATTTAAATAAGGGTTCAAAGTAAAACTCACTTAAAGACATCGAAGCCCAGTAAAATTTAAATGTAAAACATTTACAGACCATGACCCCAACATAAATAACAGCAATATATTATTACAAAATCTAACATTAAAACACAAACCGTTCCCACAGCCACCAAGGGCATCATTTTCCACTTGTAGGGTTATACTGAGATACCCCTACACACCCAGGTTCTGACTACCGACTAGCTTGAACCTACCAAACCAATCCAAACATAACTATTGATCCTTAAAGGTGAACTCCCCCACTTGCCAAGCCAACCTACCCCCCCCAATTTTCCTATGCATCCCCCGCCGCTGTGACCAAACAAGGGATAGACACACCAAATAAACCTCAAAGAAACGGGGAGGGAGGGTGGGACAGCAACAAGTAAGTGAGAATTTAAATTAAATTGCTCTAAGCCCTCCCCTAAACAACATTAAACCAATCCACTACCCCTAGCCATATGCCTGTCTCCTAGCTGAGTCAAGGCCCACTCCACTTAGTTGTGCTGTTCCCTGTGCCTCATTTTGATGTCTCTTATTTTCTCATTCCCCAACATATTTATCAAGCTATTCTCGACTAGAATACATTTAATACCAAAGTAGAAACATGTGGAAAATTGACATTTCACTTACAATATGATATGTTTATGAATAATACTGCGAAATTGATATTTGCTTTTCCACAGCAAGCCTGCCTATCTATGGATTTATATTCTACAGATAAGAAAACAAGCCTAGCTTCTATGCCTGACCCCAGGTGGGGAAACCATTTGCAAATCTAAGATAGCAGTTGTCTCCCAGACAGACAATTTTAGATAGTCACATCATACCTGATTACATTCAGTTGTAGGCTGAAGCCTACTTTGTGTCTGCTAATGGGCTTGGAGTTTAATTCACTCAAGAGCCCGTGTAAATAGCAACCTTCAGATTGTGCCAAGTATTGCCTGCAGCTGAACAACATGACTCCTTTCAATTAATCTTCTCTCGCCCAATTAGTGCTCTGCGTGGAAAGAACCCATTTTCTATCTCTCATCCTGGCAAACAAGATCAAAGCTCAAACACACAGTACATTTAAAAGCCTTCTCTCTTCATATATTAAATGTTGGGTCAGTTTTATATAGTGGTATGTTGGCTTTTATAGAATAATAGATTTTTGGGAATAAGTGTGCTTTAGGTGTTTGTCAAATCAGCCTGAATGTTACCTGTTGGTCATTATGATATCCTGGCTGAAAACTAGAACCATCAGTTGGGCTACAGGTCCAATATACACAATATTACCAAGCCAATAGTTGTGGGATACCACGTTTCATATCTTTATTGCATAAGGCAAACAATTAAGGAAGTGCAACTAGACATTCCTGGCCCTGATGAAGGGGAAACACAAAATGTTTGCCGTTTGGACCTTCAATAAGTTGTATGTAGCACTGTTTGTGCACATTTAGCATCTGGTTGAGCTTCCTTGATTTATTTATTTCGTTAGTCATTTGGATTTAACCCTGCGTTGCACACCAGGGTATATAGTCAGCAGCACAGAGTTATTCAGTTTGTCTTTTTGTTTGGTACTGCAGTAACCCCTCCTATATCTATATGTGGCCCTAATATCTTTATTGTGAGGCTCCTTGCAATAGCCTTGTTTTCTGTAATCACTGGCGACTCCTATGTGAAACAAAAATGATTTGGGTGAGTTGCCTTTTTGTGGCATAGCTGTCCAGCTAACGTCTTTTTTTATTTTTTTATTTAACATTTTTAGATTATGTATAGATATTTGGTCAAAAGGAAGACTTACAGTAACAGGATAGTATTCAAATGTTAGAGTCGTCAAATATATACGTTGTTTCATAAAAGCAGCGCATTCGAAAATAATAAAATTAGTATGTGTCCTACTTTGGCCTGATGTTAGCTGAAGTTGTTAATCATATAAACTTTTGTTTGCTCACAAAGTGCCCCTGCCATTTTCTTTATTTTTATTTGTTTCTTTCCTTATGCCTCCTGTATCTTATTGATTATACTCCTTTTTTTGGCTTTGTTTATATTTATTATTATTATTATTTTTCCCTTGTGCTCATTACCTGGGTGCAGCCCTTTTGTTCTTGTCTGCTCACGATGTCTCCCTTTTGCCTTTCTGTGGGATTGATTTACTGATAGATTGTGGATAAATCTGACTGATAACTGAAATAGAACCTTACTTTAAGTTCTGTTCATTGTAACATTTTGTCAACATGGCTGCTTTACGTGAGGAACAGTAGTCCCTACATTTCCTTCTGTGTTTAATGAAAACTAGAGCTCTTGGGGGAAAACATTTAAAAGGATTCAGGGCCAGGGACTAATGAAAGTATTTTAAAAACTTGGGCAGACTAGATGGGCCGACTGGTTCTTATCTGCCATCACATTCTGTTTCTATGTTTCCTGGCTGTGTCTTGAGTAGGGTGGATTGTAATGTACTGTCATTTGCTAACCATTTCATATAAATTTAAAATCACAGGAAACCGAGGATAACACAAACCATAGGTGATTTTCAGTGTTTTATTTATTGGTGCAATTTCTAGAGAATTGGTGATTCCCCCTTTCAGTATTATGTATCTATTCCTAGAACATGTTTTAGATAACATTGCTAAGGCTTGTAGCTCCAATTGACTTGGTTACACTGTCCTAGTACAAATCGATGTCTCTAACAACCCATTCAAATCCGTGCTGTACATGTAGTAGTAGTAATATAGTTTTGATGCGTTCATTGGAATCCAACCGCAGTACATTAAATACCAAAATCTACTTGCTGTAGGTGAGGAACCACTCCTATACTATAGCTCACCAATCACTTGCCAGAAGACCATGGTGTTTGGTTGACCTTCATGTTTTGAAGATGCTCATGACAAGTCCCTTTGTGTTGGGTTTCTTAGTTGAAGAAGCAGCAATATTGTGAGGTGGTATTGCAAGCTCCAGGAAATGAGCAAAGTGCACATGATTCCTGAGTAAGGACAAATGGTTTTCCACAGCATCTGTTGCCTCTCAAGCCAGCAGTTTTCACACAGAAGTCTCTGTGCTGTTTACCAATCTGTATTCCCATGTCTGGACATTGGTGGGATATTTACTGGAAATTGCTTACTGAAGATGTATTTTTTTAATTTTTTTTTATGTTTGTTAGACATACTATTTGTTAGACTTTCTTTTTTTTTTCCCTCACAGATCTTCATTATGAGAGACCAACAAACCAATAGGGAAAGTGTGTGATTATATACATATGCAGTGTAGAAATTTCTTTATTTAATGAGATTGCCTGTACTATTAAATCACAGTATCAAAAACTTTTTTTTTCCATATTGATTATTTTGAGCTAAATGAGAATCATGGGAATTGTAGTCCTGTCCACAAAAATCTGGGCTGGTAAGGTCCGTTATAGCATCTGTTAAAAGGACACTATAGTCACCTGAACAACTTTAGCTTAATGAAGCAGTTTTGGTGTATAGAACATGCCCCTGCAGCCTCACTGTTCAATCCTCTGCCATTTAGGAGTTAAATCCCTTTGTTTATGAACCCTAGTCACACCTCCCTGCATGTGACTTGCACAGCCTTCCCTAAACATTTCCTGTAAAGAGAGCCCTATTTAGGCTTTCTTTATTGCAAGTTCTGTTTAATTAAAGATTTTCTTATCCTCTGCTATGTTAATAGCTTGCTAGACCCTGCAAGAGCCTCCTGTATGTGATTAAAGTTCAATCAGGGCCGGTGCTTGGATTTTTAGGTACATAGGCGAAGATGCCTTTTTCCGCCCCCCCGCACCCCCCCCGAAAAAAAACATCTTCACCTATGTGCCTCTTAACCAGCCCCTCTCCCCTCCCTGACCATTAGTAGTCCCTTCCCTTCCCTGTCCCTTAGTGTTCTTCTCCCCTCCCCCCTCTTTTCCCTGTCTCTTGGTGTTTCTCTCCCATTCCCTCCCTGTCCCTTGGTGCACCCCACACCCCTTTAGTGGTCACACTCCCCTTCCTGGTGTGCCTCCTACCTCTATTGTTGTATTGCCGAGTGGAGCAGATCCCCTAAAGGAGCTTCAGTTTTCTGTACCCGGCCGGACTGACAGGGAGTGCTCTCTCTGTGAGCACCTCCTGTCAGTCTGGCCAGGTACAGGAAACAGAAGTTCCTGTACCGCGCTCTGCTCCGCTACACTCTGTACACACTGACAGTCACACACTCAATGACAAACACACAGACGTCACTGACAGACACAGACTCATTGATCTGACACACACTCATTCATTGACACTGACAGACCCACACTGATTGACACTCATTGACAGACACACTGATAGTCACACACAGACTCAATGACAAACATACTCTCACTGATTTGACAGACAGACACACTCATACACTCGCACACACACTCATACAATCACTCACAGACACACACACTGTCACTCACAGACACACACACTTTGTCACTTACACACACTTTGTCACTTACACTCACAGACGCACACACTTTGTCACTCACACACACTTTGTCACTTACACTCACAGACGCACACACTTTGTCACTCACACACACTGTCACTCACAGACGCACACACTTTGTCACTCACACACACTGTCACTCACAGACGCACACACTTTGTCACTCACACACACTGTCACTCACAGACACACACATTGTCACACACACTGTCACTCACACACACTGTCGCTCACAGACACACACACTCTGTCACTCACAGACACACACACACTGTCACTCACAGACACAGACACACACTCACAGACACACACACTGTCACTCACAGACACACACAGTCACTCACAGACACACACCCAGTCACTCACAGACACACACCCTGTCACTCACAGACACACACACACTGTCACTCACAGACACACACACTGTCACTCACAGACACACACACACAGTCACTCACAGACACACACTGTCACTCACACTGTCACTCACAGACACACACACACAGACACACACTGTCACTCACAGACACACACACACACAGACACACACACACAGACACAGTCACTCACAGACACACACACACTGTCACTCACAGACACACACACACACACAGACACACACTGTCACTCACAGACACACACACTGTCACTCACAGACACACACACACACAGTCACTCACAGACACACACACACACACACAGTCACTCACAGACACACATCACATGCATTCACTAATTATTTTATAAATACATATTTTCCACCCAGCCTCCCTACCTGGAGAGCTGGTGTGGATTATGGATCGGTCCCTGGGGCTGCTGGGAGGCGTGCGGCAGTGCTGTGAACAGGCGCGGCGAGGGAGCTCTAATCTCCACCCTCTGCTCCCTTGCGGGCTGCCTACTGATGCCGCGGGAGCCGGGTTGATGGCGTCATATTCCGGCTCCCGCGGCATCAGCAGGCAGCGCGCGAGGGAGCAGAGGGTGGAGATTAGAGCTCCCTCGCCGCGCCTGTTCACAGCACTGCCGCGCCGGGGGTCGAGATGGTGGCCTGGCAGGAGGGAGAGCTTCCCTCCTGCCGGTCACTGAAATATTGCGCCCCCAGAGCCCGTGCGCCCTAAGGCGGCCGCCTGTGCCGCCTTATGGACGCGCCGGCCCTGAGTTCAATTAAGAGATTGAGATACAATTATTTAAGGTAAATTACATCTGTTTGAAAGTGAAACCAGTTTTTTTTTCATGCAGGCTCTGTCAATCATAGCCAGGGGAGGTGTGGCTAGGGCTGCATAAACAGAAACAAAGTGATTAAACTCCTAAATGACAGTGAATTGAGCAGTGAAATTGCAGGGGAATGATCTATACACTAAAACTGCTTTATTGAGCTAAAGTAATTTAGGTGACTATAGTGTTCCTTTAATATGAGAAGTGTTTGACTTTGAAATTTCACACAGAGCAATGTATGTACTACAAGTAACAATTTAAAAAAAACAACTTTTTTTTACTGTAAATACATTGTAACACAATGTCATTTATTACACTAAAACAGTATTTCATCATATTTTACACATGCGACTTTGCATATGTTAAATTTTGATGTACATATGTCTACTCATTATGCAGTAACGGAAACATAGCTAATAGGCCTTAAATTAGAAATTTACTTTAAACCCTCACTTTAATGAATAACCCTGCAAGCCTGTTTGGTCTAATGTCACCTCTGTTTGTGTGTTTCAGGGAAAGGTGCACCTCGAGCTGAGGCTGAGTGAAGTGATCACGGATACAGGTGTGATATGCCACAAGCTTGCCGCACGGTAAGTTATTACCGCTCACCAGTCTTGTTAGAGCACTGGAGTGATCTCTTAACACTAACTTAATGATATGGTGAGAAAGACATCCTAGTCATTCTCACAATGGGATCAAGTTAATTAAAGCTATCCTTTTTAAAGTATAAGCCGTTTTTACATCCTTTAAAACAGGCTATTTTTAACCTCTAGCAAGGCATCTGTAATGCCAGAATTTATACCAATTTTCCGTCATCCTCACCACTGATATGGTTGTATTTTTTGAGCTGTGTTATTAAATGGTTGAAGGGACACTATAGTCACCAGAACAACTACAGCTTATTGAATTTGTTCTGGTGAGTAGAATCATTACCTTCAGGCTTTTTGCTGTAAACACTGTCTTTTCAGAGAAAATGCAGTGTTTACATTACAGCCTATTGATAACTTCACTGGCCACTCCTCAGATGGCTGTTAGAGATCCTTCCTGGGTCATGGCAGCCTAAAATGCATCCAATCATTCAGTATCTCCTCCCTCTGCATGCAGATACTGAACTTTCCTCATAGAGATTCACTGATTCAATTCATCTCTATGAGGAGATGCTGATTGGCCAGGGCTGTGTTTGAATCATGCTGGCTCTGCCCCTGATCTGCCTCCTTGTCAGTCTCAGCCAATCATATGGGGAAGCATTGTGATTGGATCAGGCTACCACTTCTGATGATGTCAGCAGACCGCTTCTTTTTTTTTTTTTTTATGCAAAGAGATTGCAGATCTAGAGCTTCTGGCTTGAGTACAGTAAGATTTTGCTATATTTATGGAGGCATGAGGGGCCCAGGGGGGGCTAGATGGTGGTGTTAACACTATAGGGTCAGATATACGTTTGTGTTCCTGACCCTATCGTGATCCTTTAAGTTTAACTGTGGCCAAAAATGGGTTTAAAGAAATAAAATAAAAACAATTTAACCATTAAATGTGCACTTTTTCTTTTGGGTATGTTTGGTACACATATCCAGCCCTTTAAGGTAATATGCTAGTGAGTTTTTACGCCTTTGTGATTTCAATGTATGCTAAATAGCCTCTATCACTAGTTTTTGTAGGTTTGCAATATTGTTATTATTGTTACTTGTTTTTGTCTTTATGTGTATAATAAAACGATTTGACTTATTAACTAAGGCGTGCATCTTTTTTTGTATATAGCTACATGTCATTTGACATTTAAGGGATACCAAGAATACAAATCTGTATTCCTGGCACTATAGCTCCCTCGCCCCCGTCTTCCCCCGCCACACCCGGGTTAATAAAGGATTTCAAACCCTTTATTTTCTTACCTTTTCCTAGCGCCAATGTCCCTCGGCTCTAGGCCGATGCTGCACCCCCTCCGATGGCCCACAACTAGCAGGTGCTTATGCTTTCCTATGGGGAAAAATCTGACGCTGGGTGTCCACATGCAGAGCGTGTGGACGTACAGCGTCGGTTACCGGTCCAAAGGTTAGTTTCGATCCAGGAAGCCCTCTAGTCTGGTAGACAGCCACTGTTGGCAGACCTAGAGCAGCAATGTAAAAATGTTTAACATTGCAGCACTACGTGCAAAAGGGACACTGTACCCACACCACTTCCATGAGCTAAAGTGGTCTGAGTGCCTAAAGTGTCCCTTTAAGGGATGCCTCTTTAAATTAGCACCCGCATTTTCTTTGTAAATCACTGCCTTTTCCAATTGATTTGTTATAGTTGTAAGTGCAATTGAGACTTATTTGTTATTGGTAAGAAGCTAACTAAAATGTTTATTTTTATTTTTTTAAATATTGTTATTGAATCAAAAAAATTTTTTTTTTTATATATTCCAGAATACATAAAAAAAATATAGATAAAGGGAAGGAAAAGGAAATGTAATTTATATTGATATTATAGCCAGATGCTTAACATTTATTTTGAAGTATCACAATAGAATCAGGAATACAAACCTATATTCCCCTCCCCCCCACCCACGTACCTTTTACTTCAGGTCAGAGACTCCCTTTAACTGTCTCGCAGGAGTCCAATACAATGCTTCTTGTAGACACGTTTATTATGCCATCTATGTGCTTCACATATCAAAGTATTGAATTAAATACTTTATAGCTCATATGGCTGTTTTACTCGTTCAGTGCAGTGGAAGAGCCTCTAGTATTGGTCTTCCTGACTGTCACTTGATGTGGATTTAACCTTGAAATGTAAATATTGCAGTTTTGAAAAAATCTAAAACCAAAGGACTGCTGCACCCAGGCCACTTCAATGAGATATGGTGGTCTTTGTGACTTTAGTGGTCCTTTAATATTAATTATAATACAGAATCAAAGAGCTAATGTTACATTTAAATAGTAAGTTGCTACACTAAAGCCAAGAACATAACTTTGTTCCCTGAAAAAAGGTTAAGAACCATTGTAAAAGAAAATGCTACGCATTACATTTTGGATAGGCAAATGACTCTAGGTATAAAATAATATCGTTTAATTTCTTCACATTACCCTCATTTTGATACCTTTTTATAATATTGACATTTTCTTCTTTGTAAGTAAAATTGTGGTTTGGAGAAGATTAAGCCTGTTTTTACAAAAATATTTTTTCAGGACTCTCTTGCACTGTAAATGCAAAACAGTTTGCCAAGGGGGTGTTAAATCCTCCTTCTCCTCCTTCTCCCCATTCTCTTGTGATCATGTATGCTACATCAGAGACTGATTCCTGGAAGTGCCATGTCTGCATTATAATTAATAAATGAGTCTTAATCCGATCTATGTGCCACTAGCTTTGTAAATTTGCAGAGCCTGGGGAGCATCCACAGTATAATCTTCATATACATATTAAACCAGTAAAGCATTTCATTGCATACTGGATTGCAATTAGCACTTCAAATAATTTTGAATCTCAGTGTGACATAAACTTAAAATGACATTCATACTTAAACTGTAATTCACAAAACGATATATCACACAACATGCACACTTGCTTAACCTTTTCCTCTCTGGTCCTATGTTTAAGTCTACAATTCTGCACAATGTAGAGAAAGGGATTATGAAATATGATATGCAACATTAAAAGTCAATACACACACCTTTCTCACAACATTAAAACCACTTGCCTAATATCATGTAGGTCCCCTTGGTGCTGCCAAAACAGCCTTGAGGCACGGACACCACAAGAATTTTGCATGTGACCTGTGGTTTCTGGCACCAAGACATTAGCAGCAGATCCTTTAAATCCTGCAAGTTGTGAGCTGGGGCCTCCATGGATCAGATTTGTTGTTTCAGCACAACCCCCAGATGCTCAATAGAATTTTGAGTCCAAGGCAACACCTTGAACTCTTTGTCATGTTCCTCAAAACATTCCTGAACAATGTTTGGCAGTGTGACAGGGGGCATTATCGTGCTGAAAGAGGCCACTGCTATCAGGGAACACCACTGTTATGAAGGGGTGTATGTGGTCTGCAACAATCTGTAGGTAAATGGTACATGTCAAAGTAACATCCACATAAATACCCGAACCAAGCTTTCCCAGGAGAACATTACCCAGAGCCTAACGCTGCCTCCGCCAGCCTGCCTTCTTTCCATTGTTCATCCTGCTGCCATCTTCTCCAGGAAATGACACACATGCCTAGCCATCCATCTTATTGAAAAGAAAAATGGATTCATCAGATCAGGCAACCTTCTTCCATTAATCCAGGGTCCAATTATGATGCTCATGTTCCCAATGTAGGACTTTTGGCGGTGGACAGGAGTCATTATGGTCACTCTAAGCGGTCTGCGGCTATGCAGCTGCATTGGCAGAAAACTCTGTTCTGACACCTTTCTTTCATGGCCAGCATAACATTTTTGAGTCATTTGAGCTACAATAGCTAATATGGTAGGATCAGACCAGCTAGCATTCGCTCACCAAGTAAATCCGTGAGCCTTAGGCGCACATGACTGATGCATGTTCACCGGTTGTGCTTCCTTGGACCACTTTTGGTTGACCCTAACTACCGAGAACACCCCGCAAGGCTTGCCACTATTTAGCCGTTTTTTGCTTGCCGTTTGCCCTGAAATTAAAGAACAGACTCTTCACTTGCTTTTTAATATTTCCCACATCTTGACAGGTGCCATTGTAAAAATATATTTCATGTTATTCACTTTGTGTTTGTGTGTGTTAGTTATATAAATAAATTACAAGCAGGGAAGCAATCACTGGACTTATTAAAGTTGAAAGATTTGTGCTCTTTATTACATGTGAATCTATATGTAGAAAGTCCATGTATAGGACTGAAACGTGGACCATGGATTAATATATTATATAGAGCACGAGTGCCTTTCTGTGGTTAGAAATATGCTCAGAATTGATATTGGTCAGCCAGGAGCTCTTCTTCTGGGCAGGCCCATAACACCCACAGTGACTCTGCTGGAGGCAGACCCACACATTTCATGTCAAAATGCTACACGGAGGGACTGAAGGCACCATGACTACTTCAAATCACTGAAGTGGTCATGATACCTGGAGTAACCATTTACATAAATAAAATGTCTGTATTTTCAGAAATTGTTACTTGATACCCAGGGATGTGTCTACCGCAAGGCAAACAAGGCATTTCCCTTAGGCGGGAATTTCCATGGGGAGGCAAAAAATGCCGCCCCCAAATGCCCAGGCAAATACCTTGTTTGCCTCGTTTTATGGGAGCCCAAGAGCTAGCCAGCTGGCCACCTTTGAGCTCCCCCGGGGCAGGCGGGCGGTTTAAATAAGGTAGGGGGGATGCCCGAGCACCGTCCTGCCTAGGGCAGCACAAATCCTAAATACACCACTGTTGATACCTGAAGGACAGAGTAGGAGAGACTATAAATGCATTTCTACCATCAAAATAGCCCAGACATTTGGTATATCTTATTTTTTGTAACTATCAATTCAATGGGGTTTATTCTATAAAATGTAAGTGTAGTGTAGTGAACTGGACCTATAGTTTTGGGACAACTTGTGAAGGAGGGTAAAAGGCAGTGACACAAAAGTGACACTGAGAAGGATAGTTGTATGAGGATTAAGTGGGCAATTATTGATACAGGAAGAGTACAAGGGGAATATAGCAAGGAGAGAGGAATTGGGGCAGATTTCACAGGGAAGGGAAATATAGTACAAATACATTTCTGTATTAACATATACTGACAAGCCATTGAGCTTTACCTTTACATTGACACTCTCCACTATTACAACCCTGCATTCACGCACCAATGCCTTGCAGAAATACATAGTGCAGATATGTCCATATTTGTCATCCGTGAAAAATAAAGCTATGAACATGTATGTTTGTTATGGAGAACAACTTTCAGCCTAGTAAGTTAAGACTTACTATTCTGGACCCTGTCAAGTTGGTTTTGAACTATATAATAGACAGGCTCATTAAAACCTTAGCTTCAGCATTTACCAGAATCACCATATTCCCTGAAGAACTGTCTTTGCTGGCTTAGGAGATTCACAGCACCTAAATGAAACCCGATCCTGAAGACCTGTTATTATGCCTTTTATCTGATTTCCTAAGCTGTTTTGCCTGCAATGCTTTTTCTGCTTATGTGCAAGGAACAAAACACATTTAACCCCTTAAGGACACATGACTTTTATTCCAGAAGTTTGGTCCTTAAGGGGTTAATAGAAGCGAGTATGTCTGCATTTGTTTGAGAACTTACTCAGCGGCATTATGTGAGCCTCATCAGCTGAAGGGTATTTATAGGTGAGAGATTGTTAGACAAAAACACAGTGTGCAGACTGGTCCTAACCTGAACTTTTTGATGATTGACTTTTATGACTGAGGTTAGCATGGCTTCCTTGCTCACAGGCTGTGTTGTATGTGCGTGAGTGTATAATGAAGCTATTGCTTTTGTTGGCATGCAGGGATAAATTATTAGCAATGTTTTTTAAAAGGTATGTTTCAGCTAGGGCTGTACTGCAAAGGAAATGTTTTAATGATAAACAGATCAGTCTTCCAAAGGAAATATTACTCCTATCATCGGAGTAATCGCCCATCCTACTCTGAGAACCGCACCGTCATGAAATCCCAGGATCTGAGGATTTTGGTTAAAGGTGTGCACTAGGCAGGAATGACTGGCTTGTGTTCTTCTGGGAGCAAATAAAGGTTGACGGTGAAGATGGCAAGGTTGTGCATACACTTAATAACCAGAGGTAGCTGTGGTAGTTCACCTGTCTTACTGTGGTACTATTCAAAGCAGCAGGGGATTCTCAACTATAGAATTGCAGTATTAAAATGTATACTCTAATAAATTGTGTGTAAACTTGACTTGTCGCACAGGGTAAAAATAAAAAACTCTTAACGATTTCCTATCAGTGTGTGAAAATGTTTTTTATATTCATATATAAATTCCATCTCAGAATTCCATCCAGATAAAGGGGTTAACATGTTCGCAGACTTCTGCGTGTACAGTATAAATTACAGGAGCCGACAGTATACAGTCAGTGTTGATGCACCCATGATTGCAAGAATCAGATAACCAAGTCAATGTCATGAAACATTGATTTTGTCTTTATTTTGTGTCTCCCTCCTCTTCGCTGTGATTGTGAGTAAGAGGGAGACATGAAAGTAAGCAGTGTTCCTAAACTCTGTTATGAAAATACATTTTTTGTAACCTTTTGATCTACTCTAGTTTTCTATGAACACAAGCCTCTCACAGTGTCATCTGTTTACCTATGTTGCAGGCCTTAAAGCCACTTGCCACCAGAAAAGCGTGACTGAGATTTTGTTTCTGATTCACTTTGACACAGCATTGAGTGTCAGTAGGTGTGTGGCATGCCAGGATGTGTGCGCATGCAGAAGTGTATGTTTTTATGTGTGTTTGTGTGTGCATAAATGATGTGTTTGCCCTTGTCCTGTTACTGCCTCTTCTTAACCTAATAAATCCCCCTCACACTCAACCGTCCTGTCTAGTGTAAGCTTAGCTTTATCAAGCTCGGCTTCATATCATGAATAGTTACAACAGAACTTTATTATTATGACAATTACTTGTAGATCCACTCTGTCACCTAGTTAATGCTTTTTATTATAATTAGCACTTTTACTAACTCTTTAAACACATATTTCCAGCATGCTTTATATTTGTAACTTTTATCTCTAGTGCTTAAAGGGACACTATAGTCACCAGAACAACTACAGCTTATTGAATTTGTTCTGGTGAGTAGAATAATTACCTTTAGGCCATGGGCGTCCGCAGGACTTTTTCCAGGGGGGGCATAATTGTAATGACATCCATGCTTGGTCCTTTTTTGACAGTGTCATGAAGGGAAGGAGCATAGTCATTATCACATAAAGCCAGGGTGAATAGCATTTTCACAACTATGGTGTCAGGAATACATGTTTGTATTCCTGACACTATAGTGTTCATTTAAGCAAATTAAAGAAACATTCTGGTCACCATAACAACTTAATCTAAATGAAAATGCTATGATGCCAGGAAGCCCCTGAAGCCCAAATGGTTTAACCCCAAAGGCTTTCTCCAGCTCCAGATTTCCAGGTCGCTCATTGGTATTTGGCTTCTGAAACAGAGTGGCAGGAAGTGCAGATTGAGGTCAAGCATGGGTGCTACAGATTGGCTAGAGTGGTCAGTTGATGCTCTAAGCCAATCGCTAGTTCCCGGTTCATAAAAATGTTTTACTTTTTTATGAATGGGGAGCTACTGATTTGCTTAGAGTGCCAGCTGACTGCTCTAGCCAATCATTGACACCCCTCCCCATCGGCCCTCTGTGCTTCCTGACACTCGGTAAATAAAAGTGAACACATTAACACTGATATTTTTTTACCTGGGGAGATGAGAAGGTCCAAAGTTTCCCTGCCAAGCCCAGGTACCAAAGCCTTATGATGTGGTGTCCAGAATAAAGTGGAGGGTTCACTTCACTTGTCCTTCCTGCTCCAATCTCCTTTTCTTCTCCTTCATTTGACACAGTCTTCTTTTTCTTCTGACACTGTCTTCTCTCCTCCTTGGCTCCTTCTGCTCCTTTACCTTTTTGCTACTTTCTGCTTATTGTGCTCCCCTTTCTGCTCCTGTCTCTCTCTGATCTTTCTGCTCCTTGCAGACCCTTTCTGCTCCTTCTCCTACTTTACCTTTGTGCTTCTTCTGATTCTTTCTGCTCCTTTACCTTTGTTCTCCTTCTGTCCCTTTCTGCTTTTTGCAGACCCTTCCTTCTCCTTGCAGACCCTTCCTGCTCATTTCTGTTCCTCCGCCTACTTCACCTTTGTGCTCCTTTTGCCCCTTTCTGCTCCTTCTACTTTACCTTTGTGCTGCTTTACCTTCCTGCTCCTTGCTGACCCTTCCTGCTCCTTGCTGACCCTTCCTGCTCCTTGCAGACCCTTCCTGCTCCTTGCAGACCCTTCCTGCTCATTTGTGTTCCTTTGTGCTCCTTCTCCTACTTTACCTGTTGTGGTCCTTGCTGCCCCTTTTTACCTGCCTTTTTAACTCCCCCATCCCTTACTTACCTGATCTATAGGCTGTCTCCCCCCTGCCATCCCTCACTTACCTGATCTATGGGCTGTCTCCCCCCCATCCCTCACTTACTTGATCTATGGGCTATCTCTGCTCCCCCATGCCTCACTTCCTGATCTTTAGGCTCTGCCCCCCATGCCTCACTTTGATGATCTGTAGGCTATCTCTGCCCCCCATGCCTCACTCATGATCTGTAGGCTATCTCTGCCCCCCATATGCCTCACTTCTCTGATCTCTAGGCTATCTCTGCCCCCTCCACATATTCCTCACTTCACTGATTTCTAGGCGATCTCTGTCCCCCTCCCTCCCCATATGCCTCACGTCACTGATCGCTAGGCTATCTCTGCTCCTGCCCCGCCCATCCCTCCCTTACCTGGTTTGTAGGCGGTCTCTGCTGGCTGCATGTGTTGCTCCCCTGCAGATTCAGTCAGAGAGAAGCAGGGATAAGATGCAGCTTCCTGTCCCTGTCTCTCTCCATGCCCTGGCCAGTGTCGGTATTGCACTGTATTTTCAATTTCACACGAAAATTAGCAGAACAAGCTGAAAAATGCATTCAGTGCCCCTTCCCCCTGCATGCAGACACTGAACTTTCCTCATAGAGATTAATTGATTCAATTCATCTCTATGAGGAGATGCTGATTGACCAGGGCTGTGTTTGAATTGTGCTGGCTCTGCCCCGATCTGCCTCTTGTCAGTCTCAGCCAATCCTATGGGGAAGCATTGTGAGTGGATCAGGCTACCACTTCTGATGATGTCAGCAGACTGCTTGTTTTTCTGAGTCAAACAGCATGCAGAGTTACAGCTTCAGGCTTGAATACAGTAAGATTTTGCTATATTTATGGAGGCATGGGGGGCTAGGTGGTGGTTTTAACACTATAGGGTCAGGAATACATGTTTGTGTTCCTGACCCTATAGTGATCCTTTAAACCAGGATATGTGAGTAAGTGTTAAATTTGTACTTAAACTGCCTGTAGCATAAATGGGAAGTATTTGGAATGCATAAAAAATAAACCACATCGTCATACAGGGGAAAGAAAGGGAAACTGTAAAATATTTAGTTACAGGAGAGGGGCACTTGGAAAGTTTTGCACAATCTTCCCTTTAAACAATTATAAAGGTGAATGCTGCCATGAATCATTCATATTAAATAATTTGATACGTTTCTTTCTCTTTGTTGAGAGTAGTGTACGTGTGAAATTTCACAGCCTCTTTGGAACATAACTGTACAAAATAGCAAGTTTATAGATGTTGGCGTAATAAAAGATTTATTCTTTTGTAAATTTATATATCTGCAATTTATTTACTTTTATTAGTTTTTCTTTTCAGGTTGGTCTATAATATGACTACAATTGGAAACCTTCCGTTTCTAGGTTTACTTTGCTCTGTTAATCTATAACCAAACAGAAAAACTATTGATTATGCATTAAAGGGACATCCTAAACAATATAACCACTGCTGCTCAGTGTAGTTGTTGTTCTGTCTTTATTCTGTTGGTCCTATCTCCCATTTTTTGTGAAACTGTTTGTGAACGAATTGACCACAAATATGGGACTCTTCATACAACTTGATTGAAAATGTACACTCCAAATTATTAATATCAATTTCATGAATTCTGCATGCCCATTACAGACTGAGAGTAAACTGCTTTAGCGTTGAAAAAAACAGACTGTATCCCCATACCACCTAAATCACATTAATCGCTACATCAAGCCTCTCTCATTGTACTTGGTGTTTATTTAAAGCCTGATCTTGCTGAAACTGACTTTTGTAAATTCGCCTATATCCAACATATATTGTATTATTTTGTATATAACTCTGCATGTTTAATTTTGCAAAAACTTGGCAGATGGCCTACAGTATGTATCACAGTATGTTTTATAGACAGTCTAAGAAACCTGTCTTTAAAAAAATAAAAATAAAAAAATAAAAAAGGATTAAATTACAAGGCTGAAATATTCCTCTATCCCATGGCCAATCTAAAACCCCAGAGGGTATGTTAAGAATTAAAGATGAATACCTGTATAAATCTGAGTGGACCGGTTAATGCTCCCACCCCCCTTCCATTAGCTTCGTTATGTAGTCATTTATAGTAAACACTTGTCATCACAAGAATTGTTTGTGTTGGATTAAGCTGCTTTGAATTTGTATACGAAGCAAGCATGTTATCTGTTACACAGATTATTTGTTCCCATTTATAGTAAATACTGCTTAGGTAGATTTAATAAATCCCTAATTCCTTTGCCAACCATTATGTTGCAGAAAAATAATGTACATGTGCATGGTTGAACAGGCATTTCTTCCACAGTGGCATACACACAGTGCTGCTTGGGGTTAATTTATTTATGTGACATTCTAGGATGTATACAACTTAAATGAAAACAGAAAGAAACCATGAGAATTAACCCCTTAATGACCAGACCGTTTTTCAATTTTCTTACCGTTAAGGACCAGGACTGTTATTACATTTCAGGTGTGTTTGTGTTTAACTGTAATTTTCCTCTTACTCATTTACTGTACCTATACATATTGTATTGTTTTTCTCACTATAAATGGTCTTTTTATGAGCAACACCCGATCGCCGGCGGGTACTGCGGCGATCGGATAAGTATTAAGGAATACCGCAGACGTACTTAGTATGTCCGAGGTCGGGAAGAGTTTAAAGAAAATAACGTATTTGTTTTTTTTTTTATTTTTAGTAGGCTATTGAGTTGTGCTTTAACAGATATTGTTCAATTACACATGGGTCACACAAAGCAAATATTGCTAAAATGCTATTCGGCCTTAAAGCAGCACCGTCACGCCAAATTTATCTTTCTCCTGTTTCCTCTTCTCTTCCTCTCTCAGAATCTGTTCTTTCCTTTTATTTCTGATCTTTCCTTTTATTTCTGATCTAGTTTTCTTTAAAACATAAGGCAATGTAGTGACTAATTTGTCTTTATGTAGTTTTCATACACTTGACTGTCTTTAGCTAAAGGAGGAGCTTAAGTGTCAAGGAGAAGGGTTAGTACCCTTGAATGAAAGGTAAGTTCGACGTGGCAGTGCCGCTTTAAATGTACAATTTCCCTTTATTGTAGTAGAATGCTTCTTTAAGGTAGAATTCTAAACATATGCTCTCTTCCAAAAATCATAATCATTTTATATTTTATCCCTCATGCTGAACACAAAACCTCCATAAAATTCTGCAGAAAGTGTTTTAGATTTTGATTACAAAAACTTTTAATCTACAGCATGAAGGAGGATCCGTCATGTATTATATTTGTAAAGACTACTAGGACATTTCTTTTCTGTGTGTGTGATGCATTTGTACATTGAGAGACTTAATTAAACATATGCCCTCAACATCCCACAACTGTACACATTTCACATCCCATTTCTTTTCTTTTTGGTTTTTAAATTAAACGTTGATTCCTTTATATTTTTGTGTGAGTCAGTGCTTGCGTAGACTGAATGACTCATGCACTGAGTGCCAATTTGATCTGAACTACCTGCTGTTTCCTGCTCTGTGGAACCAGTCACTTTTGTCTTCCATCAGTTTAACCTGCAAATCCTACACAGCATATTATACACTCTTGATTCCCTAAGGGGCTGGACAGTATGACTTGGTTTTCCATCTCACAGCTTTGATAACACTGTGACATGCTAACTCTCTAAAGGAAGTCTGACGTATAGTGTACGGCTGTGAAGTAGTTGCGTATTGGAGGAGCACTATTTAAAAGTTTTACGTCCCCTGTGTTTCGTGATAAAGGTGATAACTTACCTTTACTCCATTGTCGGTGTAGAGTGCTCAGTGCAGCCTGATCTGCCCTATGTGAAGTCACGTTTTATTGTTTATTTTGTCCAATAAAATGATTTACACAGAGATGAATTGTGGCTATGTTGCCAATGCATGACTGTCGCCTCATTCTATCAATATAATACTTCTTTATAAGCACTGAATCCAGTACCTTTTCAAAGAGTAGCATTGGACACACATCATGTGTATTTTAGCTACTGGCATCAAATAAAAAATTAACTCAATACATTTTAGTGCAGTGCACGATACAAACCTAGTATTTGAAGGAGGTCATTTACTAAACTCTGCATTGAAAACCTTATTGCAAAATATAGGTTGGAATAGCCACGCTGTGATTTATAGCTGCATTGGAGCCTATTTGGCCTAGGTAATTTGGTTTGAAATATTCAGCAATTTGGAGTTTAGTAAATAAATAACTCGAAAGTGATTTCTTTCTTTTTTTTTTTTTTCACCCACAATAGTGAAAAATGGTCATGCAAATACTTCTACTGTTCTGTGTTCTTCCAGCAGGACTGTAAGGTAATCTGTTAATATGCCTGTTATGGTCTGTAGCTGCCATCTGGTTTATAGTATTTTGTAACTTTGTTTTTTTTTCTGCGTACAGTGGCAGTACAGTAAGGATTTTCATCTATGGACAGGTAGACTCCTCTATTAAAAATAAATATATATCGCTTTTGCACTCCTTGAATACCTTCACTTACATGGACTCCCCAGTTCTTACTTGATCCACAAGCATGATGGTCTGGATTGTTCCGCTAGAAAGCGTCCACAGTGTTGCAGTGCTTGGGTGGTGATTGCCACAGGATGCTGCTCGTGGACTATCCAGCACCGGATGCTGAGCTTGTTTTGCAGGCTGGATGGTGGCGTTAAAGTATATCCAGGCAGTTTTGTTCTTATGCAGTTGCCCACACCAAAAGGTGTATATTTGGGCTCTGGCTGACCCAAATGCCAACCATAGATCTGGGAGGCATGTCGCCTGTGCACAGTGAGTGGAACACATGCGTGGGAGTTGATGTGATAATGAGTATGAGCAATCAGAACACCGGTCCCTGGCTTCAGAATAAAATGGATATAAATCCTGTCTGACAGCAAGTGTACTAGTGTCCAGACCCATATTTAACTAGTATAAGCTTCTCTGACTTTTTATATTTAGAATACTTTTACATTTCTCTTTAGATTTGTAGCCAACATCTCCACTAAAAAATGGAGTGCCGGATGCAGAAAAAAAGCTATACAATGTGTGCTAAAAGAAATGAGCTTTCTTTTTATGGTTTCAAGAGCATGTTTAGTCTTTGGAAGAATGTATGCAAAGTTCTTCCTTTTCTGAGACATCTAGCACTTGTTATGAACAGGAAAAAGGTTTTCCTATGGAGGGGCTTAGTAAAGGTATTAAAGAGATCCTCAAGGTTGTGCAGGAAGAGGAAAAAACAGGGTAAAATGAAAGAGGCCTTCCTATACACCATGAGCTCATGTCCATGATGAAACGAGAGTGGAAAAATCTAGATGGATAAAAGGATTCATCTCAAAGCAATTCAAACCACTTTTTAAAATGGAAGAAGCTGAATCTTGAGAAGAACTTGTAAAAGTTGTTGTGACCTTGCACAACTTTATAAAAAGACCACGATTCCTATTGGGGAAGCAGCCTGGTTAAATAACCCAAGTGTTAAATGGGCGGAGCTTCCTGTAGGCATATCTTCCAAACACCTGTATTCTTTAGCAGGGCTGCCATCTCAGGAGGTTCAGTTGTGAGAGCTCAGATTTCCTGGATACAAGCTCTGGAAGACTGTATTTCAGAAAAATCTACTGAGGGCCCAACTTGTTTATTCATAAACTTCAGCTTAGCCATATATGGCTGAAATCTTGGCCTGTTGACAGCATATCAAACTCAACCTTGTGTGAACTTTCCTTTGAAAGGGAAAGAAATTATATGGCTCTGCATTAGATCTTATCAAGCAAATTCCCAAAACAAAAAAAGTCTCTCCCACAAGATGGAACAGACTCTTCTACCCACGATATTAGATGGGATATAGTTACAAAGAGGAGAGAGTCCTCTCAGCCCTTTCGTAATCCTCAAAACTGTGAGCCTAAAGACAAAAGTGCATATTCCAGGCTTTATAAGTTCTAATGCTAGATACAGTCAGGCAACATTTATCTATATCAACAAGCAAGGAGGTACAAAAAGTCAGATGTTGGCAAACTTATGTGACAAGATTTTTGTCTAGACAGAAAAACAGCTCTATCTGCTATCCACATAGGAGGAGAAGACCACCAACTTTCAGACAACCTCAGCAGACACAACTGGAAACAAGCAGACTGGTTGTTAAGCCATCACATATTTAGGAGAACTGTAAACACTGGTTGATAGTTCTTTTGAATATGTGTTATGAAATGAATTTATGATACCAATAAATTTGCCATATTGTCTTTTACTAGGAACCCTATTGGTCTGTTCTGTATTTTCAAGGACCTCTGAAGCTATTTGGCTACCATTGGGTCTACATTATATAACTGACACACTATTTGGAACAGTGCTCTGACAACTCTGTTTCCATTGTTGGCTTTTCAACATACATTTACGATATACATTGATTTGTAAGTGCCTTTGTTTGTGGTGAATGAGTTTGTCAACTCTTTAAGTGCCCATTCTACACTGTATTGTCTTTAGAGGAGGGATAATAGTCTAGGGCTGTTTATCAGGATTGGAAATAGGCCTGTTAGTTCCAGTATATGATCACCTTAATGCTACAGGATACAATGACAATCTGGTGACAATTTTAGACCATCTGGTGCTTCAAATGAAAGCCCTTTCCTGTTCCAGGATGACTGTACTCCTGTACGTAAGCAAAGTCCATGGTTTGATGAGATTGCTGTGAAAGAACTCGAGAGGCCTCCACAGAGCCCTGACCTCTGCCCCACTACACACTTTCAGATGAATTTGAATGCCCATTGCAAGCCAGACTTTCTTGTCCAAATGTTTTTTGTGGATCTGGGCACAGATTACCACCTCCACAATCTAAAATCATGTGGGGGGAAACTTCTTATTAATGCCCGTTATTCTGGATTGAAAAGTCCAGCAAGCTCAGATAGGTTAGGTGGCTACATATTTCCGGCCATATATTGTATATTTTCCTGAATTTAGTATACTTAAAAGGTACTGTCATGGGTATTTTCACTCATGCTCTTTTGCTCTTTCAAATGTATAGATTTTTAAAAATAGATACTCTATGCCAATGATTTGAGGAACAGGGAAGAGGAGAAAAGCCCTCCCACAGGCTGTCCTTCTGCTCTCCCAAGCATAGTAACCATAGCACATGAGCTGATATTGCTATGAAAACTACCTAGTTGACGCTGCTAGCACTGGCTTGGGAGTCTTACTATGGAGCAACTAACATTATTCCATTGAGACTCTGGCATGGTGGCAAGCTTTACATAGGAGATTTACCCTGCTTCCCCAAGTAGGGAAAATCAAAGAAGAGAGCAGGAGGAGCAAAGGACTGATCGGTGATGGGTGTATCTCAAAGAGTAACACCCACGAAGACTAAGAAATAGTAGCACTGGAGCAGAGGAAACTTGGTTAGTTCTTCAAAATTTACATTTAGTATATCAGGTAACTTTGGGATACTTCATGTATTCATTGGATATGGGGCAGATTTAAACAATATAAAAAATTCTGACGGGTTCACTTTAAAAGGAGTAATAAAAGGTTTTGGAAAACTAATACATAATAAAAAATTGTATTGTACACTGCCTGTAACCAATTTTATTTTAACAAACCTATTTTAGGCAAAAGTAGACATTCAAACATTTTAAAAGCAAAAACACTTAACTGACTTTTGAATTTAACCGGTCTTTTCATTCATGCCTATTACTATTTTAGAACGGGTTTTAAAAGAAAAAGAAAGAAAAGTTAAGTATGTGTGAGCCTTGTGGGGCCTCCTGAATATCTGGTAAAAGTGTTTCAGATTACAAAACTGTTAAAAAGATGTAAATGTATATGGCAGATATCCAAAAAAGGTTTGTTTTTAAAAGTTATGAAAAAACACATATATTCAGAGATACTGCCTTTTAAACAGATTGTACTTATTTAGTGTTGTGAGGCTTAAGAGATGCACTAGATGTTTGTTGTGTTTTCAATCTCCCACAACATTTTACATATCCAATTGTTATCCCCCACTCCATCATACTGATCACCATTGTTATGTACTTTGGTTTATTCATTATTAGTATACGTTTATTTCATATTTAAACCCTCGAAGCAGGGATACCTTTAGTCCAACATATCTCTCCCCAACTCCTTGGTTAGGGATGTATACTGTCCGACATATGGACAGACATGATATGAGTTTACTCTTATACATCCCTTACCCTGTGATATCTATTTCGACATCCATTTATTTATGATGAGATTGGGACTAGTTTTGCTTTAAGATCGGCACTTGGCTACATTTTGTGTATCCATGTATCGACTTTTACGCAACCTCCGTGCCACTTTACGGAGTGAATGAGCACATTCTCCTTTACAGAACGAAACGCAACTTTACCAAGCCTATCTCCCACCTGATTGGTTGAATGACCTAGGAGCAGGATACAGTACAGATGACGACCAGCTCTTTGATGGTCCGCTTTCACGGATTGTTGCTTGATGATCCAAGGGGAGTGTCTATGCTCCCTTATAACCAGCTCCCAGCTCAGTTACCTTTCAGCTCCTGACAAAGACGTACGGGAACGCCGAAGCTTGCGTCAAGCACCCTGCTTTAAGTAAGCTATTCTTAATTTTTCTTTTTTTCTTTTTACCTGGATGTGACTGATGCATTTATTTTTTATTTTTTTTCTACTATGCGCTGAAATTAGTTTGCAGGGATTTTGCTAGACTGCCTCGAAGTAGCAGTTAGTATTCATGGCCTGGTTATGGGCTGGACAGTGAGTCCAGGGTGTCCTAGGGTACTGTTTCCTCTCCTTCCCAGTTATGGATTTCGGAGTGGGGCTTTTTTTCACTGCATTTCTGTAGCATTTGTCCATTTACCGCTGGTGTCCCTGTCTTATCTGTATCTCACGTTAGGAGATACATTACTACCGGATATTCCCCTCACTTTGTATTGCCAAGTGAGAAACATTATTTCCAGAGAGGCTTAACAGCAGGGACGGCTACACACAGTAACCAGCACCCGCCTGTGTTCCATTGTGGCTCCGTTTCTTAATAGTGAGCTACTTTGGTACACCTTTGGGGCACCCATAATAGTGACTACAGTCAAGTTCCATTACTACATTGGCATTTTATCTACTGCCGGGCACCTACAATCCCAGCAATATTACCTACGGTTTTTGCTGTTAGTAGCGCTATACGATTTATTCATTAGTCCTGTGTGGGCCAGTCCATACACTTGCTCCCTTTCTCTCTTTAATTTGTCCATATATTTAGTGTCTCTGTGGCCCTATCTCGACCCTTCTGAGGTTACATATGATTCACTCTAGTGGACTCTACAATTATGTATATATATCTGTCTTTATGAGATTTAGGAGCATCTTCCCAGGCTTTTACCTAAGAGTTTTTGCCCTCACGCTTTCACTACCTTTACACATTTTCGGTTTCTTTACTTTGGGTAGGCTCTCTACCTATTTTATTTAATTATTAGTTTTCTATACTAAAGGCTATTACCATATTTTTGTTACATTTATTTTAGGAGGTATTTTTGGAATGTGATTGAATCCCATTCACCTTGAGTGAGTGTTTTTTTTCCATCCCATTCTTTCAGTTTGTATCCTGTGATCTGTTGTGGGGTCAAGCCCCTTGTACCTCCTGTAACCTATTTTGGGGTTCTGGTGTTGGTTGGTCCAACACCACTACCCCTTTCTCTTATGTATGTAGAAGTGTATTCATTCCCATTGCTGACTGCTGTACCACTGTGCACAACATTTTAATCAGAACTCTAACTTCCAGAGAAGTAACATTTCCTTGTTATCTCAACGTAATGAACACTATTGCAGCTTTTCATGGGGTAAATAAAACCATACCGTTGCTGCACATTCACATTGTGGATAACAGTCGTCCCACAATGTCTCTCAGGTGTGCTTATGCACACCCTATAGTATCTCCAGTATCACAGAAATTCCATGTGAGTGCATGCGCATTATGAATTTTCTTCAGCAGTACCATATGCATACAGCACTGCAGGCATTGAAAAATCTACATGCCATGCATGCTGTGCCTGGCATGTTTTGCAAATTAAAATAAAAGCCATTGAGATTTCAAAAATACAAATTGAGATAACAAGGGAGGTGGGGGAATAATTGAAGAAATCTGAACTTCTTTAAGTTCCCTACATGATCTGCAAATTTACAGCAAATGTAAATTAATAAATACGTTTTCCCCATTAGAATTAATTGGTTAAAATAAATCCCGTTTCACAGAGTTTTTTGTGTTGCCTGATACATACTATACTCTGGAAGTGAATTTCTAATTTATGACCAAAACAATTGATTGCTTTCCACCTGTTGGAAAAGCAAATCTCCAGGGCTTCCATGGTGTAATTGTATTTTATGGGTTTATACTTTATTTGCACACAAATTACTCTGACATAATTAGTATTTTTTTTATATTAATTATCCTGAACATCTAATGTTTCAAATTGTTTCTTTTGATTCCTTTTACAAGATAGTGCAAGGTAGTGCTTACATTTCACAAGGAGGTTTGTGTCCATTTTCTATTTTAAAGGGAGCCTGTCACATCCTGGGATGTTTAATATAAAGTTGGCTTGGTAGCTAATGTACACAGCTAATGCTATTTTGAAGGCAAAGAATGGTTTAAACCACGTAATGATTTTGTTCACTAGTTTATTCTTTTGTTGTGCTTTTTAATAATTGTGATTGTGTATTCTGCTTCAAGTTAGAGTTGGCACAAGATCTTGAATTAAATGTCTGATTGACAGGTGTGCGTATTAATAATTTTGTTAGTGCATGCAGTTTCTCTGAAATTAAAAACAATAAAAAAAAAACCTTAGACTTACCTGGAATCTGGCAAAGCTACCCACACAGCTTTCCGTTCCTCTTCTGACATCACAGCTTCCTTGAGCATTTAATTGGACAAATTCACAGACTCAGAGTGCATGCGCGCGATCTAGGCTGGCATGGGGAGGGAGGGAATTTAAAAAATGAAACAAAAGCAATGCAATGCAGAGAGACGGCTGGTTGTGCATGAAGGACGTTCCAGATGGCCGGCCGGCCGTGTGCCGGCGTTGTAACTTACAGGTGGCGCACAAGTGCTATTATATCTGCATTTGCTGCATTTAAAGCTGAATCGCTGCACATACAGACTCATACATAGACACATAGAATGTGACCGCAGATCAGAACCATTTGGCCCATCTAGTCTGCCCAATTTTCTAAATACATTCATTAGTCCCTGGCCGTATGCCTATCCCGCACATGCTTAAAATCCTTCACTATGTTAAAGGAACACTATAGGGTCAGGAACACAAACATGTATTCCTGACCCTATAGGGTTAAAAACCACCATCTAGCCCTCCTATCCCCCTCATGCCTCCCTAAATATAGTAAAATCTTACTTGTGTTCAAGCCTGAAGCTGCTGGTTTTGTCCCTGTTTCCTTTAGACCTGCCTATTGACAGCAGCAGAAGTGGTAGCCTGATCCAATCACAATGCTTCCCCATATTATTGGCTGAGACTGACAAAGAGGCAGATCAGGGGCAGAGCCAGCACAATTCAAACACAGCCCTGGCCAATCAGCATCTCCTCATAGAGATGAATTGAATCAGTGAATCTCTATGAGGAAAGTTCAGTGTCTGTATGCAGAGAGTGGAGACACTGAATGGCTGTGCTGCTCACTGTGCAGCACTACCCCAGGAAGCACCTCTAGCAGCCATCTAAGGAGTGGCCAGTGAAGTTATCATTAGACAATAACGTAAACACTGCATTTTCTCTGAAGTGAGACTCAAAACACTGGGTGGATTAGCTGTACTGTAATTCAGTATTCGTGTAATTAGTGTAGAATTATTCTACATATATTTGTTCATATTAAAAATTCAATCTTTTTTTTTTTTTCCTGATAAAAAATTCCCTTAAGTTTGAGTGCTTTGTATCGTTTGAATTTTCTTATCTTTATCTACAGGTGTTAATCAAGAGTCTGAGGGTTTAGTTTATTTGTTTTGTTGTTTTAAATCAGATGTATTATTATTTAGGATTGACCGGATCCACTCCTTTTTTTTTTTTTTCAGAAAGATAGATTACTAATAAAAAGTATAGACTTCAGTGCTAAACCGCACTTTCTTCTCCAGTGTTAAAGGAACACTATAGTGTTAGTAATTCAAAACTGTATTCTTAACACTATAGTGTCCTTCTGCACCCTCCTTACACCTCCCCTCGGCTGCAAGTAAATGGTTTAAAAACATTTTTACACTTACTTGATTCCAGCGCCTAGGTCCTTAGTCATTGGGTTGGGCTCCGCTTCCTCCAGGGTCAACTGATAGAGGATCCTATCTTTCCCATATGTAAGCAGTGAATCTATGCTTTCCTGTGAGGATTTAGAAGACGCTGGACGCTTTTGGATCAACAGCAAAAAATAAATGTGAGGAAGGCTGAACTTGATGGACACATGTCTCTTAGTAACCATGATACTAACTAACTATATAACTATGGACGTCCTCATGCAGAGTGTGAGGACATCCAGTCAAACTCCATAAAAGGCCAGGAAGCGCCTCTGGTGGTTGTCTGGTAGACAGCCACTAGAGGCAGGCTTAACCTTCCAATGTAAACAATGTATGCAGCTGCAGGGCTAAAATGACAAGGACAGACCAGTGAGATGAATTGGTCTGGGTGCCTATAGTGCCACTTTTAAGAGTGAATTTTGTATGTTTCATCTTTGGAGACATTCTGCTCCTGTGGCATCCTAGTGCAAATGTTTTCAAGTGTTAAAGCGCCAAGATTATAAAACAGAAAATATGGTGTATGTAAAGGTTAGTTTATGTTCAGTAATCCAAGCTGTTACGACAAATCTATTTTAAAAGCATGTTGAATAAAAATATACAAAATATACATTTTTTTATGGAACTTTTTATTTTTTTAGTGGCTGAGACCCAAACAGTATCCACTCCTGCTAGATTTATGTTGAAATAATTTAATAACTAGTAACTAGCTTAACATTAAGTTTTAATTTATTATTTAACAGAAGTCTGTCACTGTTATTAGTAATGTTTGGACATGATTATATTTTCAGAGTGTTGGAATGCCAGGGGCTCCCCATCGTCAATGGCCAGTGTGATCCATATGCTACTGTCACTTTAATTGGGCCATCACGGTACGTATGCAGCTATCAACAGCATAATTTTACTTTTGTTTTGGAATAATTCTAATTCTCATGCTATAACTATATTATAATGATTCTTTAATTATAGTGCTACAGGTAGTCTATGAAGAGACACTTTGGGGTATTTTTTATACAATTAATGCTACAGAACTCTGCTGCATCTGCATACGTATTCATCTTCCTATTTATCATTATATGTAATTTAATAGGCCCACAAAAATACTTCACCTCCATGACTGGGCCATTCAATACCCAGCAGCAAATAAACATCTCTAAATGTCCGATAGCACCTTGTAGCATTTCCAGTAGCGTACTTGCAATGTCTCCATGGAATAATGTATTTAAAATAGAAAGTAATGTAATGTGAGTATCCATTTGATTCCAATTAATTTATATTTTCAAACTGCACCTCTGACAGATCTGAAGCCAAGAAAACTAAAGTAAAGAAGAAGACGAATAACCCACAATTTGATGAAGTGTTTTATTTCGAGGTTGGTATTGTGCTAGGAAGATAAAGCATCATATTATAATATAATTGGCATCATTTCCAAACTTTTTAACTAAACAGATCAGACGTGTATAGTCACTGTTAGACTAGGATGTACCAGTGAAGGTTGCCCAGTAACATGAGGGCTATAAATTGGGAACTCTGCAGCGCCGTCTAACATAAATCAATATGTAGCATTTGCTACACTGGCTTTTTACTTAGTGACACACTTGATCTGCAATATTAACAAATAGAGTGTTTGCAAGCATGATTCTTTAGAAAGACTATTTCAGTGGATTTGTTGTTTAAAATCGCATCCTATTCGGAAAAAAAAATGCTGATATATATATATATGAATTGAGTGGACGTAGTTTAGCCCCAAGTGTCTCACGGGTAAGATGTATAATTTTGCTAATGATATTCCAAGAATTTTCACCCTGACATTTCTATGGGGGCATCTTGAACATTTTAATTGTTTATAAAGCAGTCTGCCAAGAGTAAATACCCTGGGATTGTTCTCTATTCAAGTATACCTGATTTACATAATTGCATAGAAACTAATCTATTTACAATTCAAATAGTTACAAATTTTAAACACTTAATATGTATAATAAGAATACATTATGTACAATGCCATTTGTGGATGTAAACCCTCGTTACATCAGCCTTCTCCATTTTTAACTATGACTACCCATCTGACCCCATTGATTCATTAAAGGGACCATCCAGGCACCCAGACCTCTTCAGCTAATTGTACTTAGTGCTGAACTGTAAGACATACATTGCAGCTCTAAGTCTGCCCTCTGTGGCTGTCTATCAGATAGCCACTAGAGGGCTTCCGGAATCCAAACTGACCTCTGGTCAGTTAATGCATGTGCATTAGTTCTCCCCCGTCGATGGCGTTGGAGCGTGGGCGGAGCCTAACCCAGCGCAGAGGGATTCAGGTAAGTAGCTGAATGGGATGTAACCCCTTCAGCTACATGGGGTGTGAGGGTGGGGGGGGCACTGCAAGATCGTGCAGTGCTAGGAAAACGGGTTTGTTTTCTTTGCACTGGAGAGTCCCTTTAATTGCCCTTCTTGGTTTTCATGGACTGCACTTTCATTCACACAGCTGAATCACTTATCTGTTTTACTTAAAGCAAGGGCAGAAAAAATCTATCCGGGCATTTTTTAATCACTGTGGCCCAGTGGAAAGGGGGCAGGGCAAGTAAGGGGCTTGTTGTGTCAATGACAAGCACACCCTTTCTCAAAGTGGCCATGTCCGCTCAATGCTCTTTCAGAACAGCCCATGAGCAGAGCCCTGCTATGTATGTATTTGTATTAAATACAGGGCCGTTTTCATGAGAAAAGGGCCTTGTATTTGTTCCATGCAGTGCAAGCAAATGTATTTGGTTGTGACTTGTCTCTGATGAACCTATATGTGGGATACTAGAGGATAAAAGGGCCAGGAAAGCATATTGTACATGTGTTTGGAGGCTGCTTGTGGGATTGCATGAGTGTAGAGTGAGCTGTATATAGTGTTGTGTTTTGTGTAAATATTGTTTTCAGTTGTGTTGTGTTTGTGGTGTAATATGTGTGGCTAGGGGCTGTAGCATTAGTGTGTGTGTGTGTGTTTATAGGGGATGCAGCAAGTGTGTGTATAGGTGATGTAGTCTGTGTAGGGGCTATAGAGTGTTTAGTGTATGTTTAGAGAATGTAGTGTGTGTGTGTTTGCGGAATGTAGTGTTTACGTCAGGAATTTAGTGTGTATGTAAGTGGTGCAGTGTGTCTTTAGGGGATGTAGTGTGTGCGTGAATAGATGGTGCAGTATGTTTGGTGATCTTTATGGCAGTATTATTATTATTATTGCCATTTTATATAGTGCCAACAGATTCTGTAGCACTTTACAATATTATGAGAGGGGGGGATTTAACTATAAATAGGACAATTACAAGAAAACTTACAGGAACGATAGGTTGAAGAGGACCCTGCTCAAACGAGCTTACAGTCTATAGGAGGTGGGGTATAAAACATATTAGGACAGGAAATATCAATCAAATAGGGTGGGAGTGAAGCAGAGCTGGAGGACAGAGTAGAGTGCTGCCCTTTAGGAGAGAGAGAGGTATGTAAGGTAGAGGTTACTCTGGGAGGCCATAAGCTTTCCTAAAGAGATGGGCTTTGAGGCACTTCTTCTTAAATGATTGAAGACTAGGGGAGAGTCTGATGGGGGTAGGCAGGCTATTCCATAGGAAGGGAGCCACCCGCGAGAAGTCCTGCAAGCGTAAGTTGGCCGGACGGGTGCGAGCAGCGGACAGGAGATGGTCATGAGTAGAGCGGGGAGACTGAGAAGGGACATATCTATGGATCTGTGAAAAGATACAAGAGGGGCTAGAATTGTTCAGTGCTTTATAGGTATGGGTTAGCACTTTGAATTGACTCCTATAGGATACAGGAAGCCAATGTAAGGACTGACAGAGGGAGGTGTGAGAGGACCGACTAGAGAGGAAAATCAGTCTGTCGGCGGCATTCATTACAGACTGTAGCAATACGGCTTTTGGGAAGACCAAACAGGAGAGGGTTACAATAATCCATTCAGGAAATTACTAGAGCATGGACAAGCTCCTTTGTAGCCTCTTTTGTAGGAAAGGGGCGGAGGCGGGCTATGTTTTTAAGTCTACAGGTTTTGGCAACATGCTGGATGTGGGGCTCAAAGGTGAGGCCAGAATCAAGTAAGATTCCAAGACCGCGTTCTTGCAAGGATGAACTTATGTGGATACCATTGACCTGAAGGGAGAGTGAGAGAGGAGGATCAGTAGCGTACAGGTGGTAGTGGAATCCAAAAGAGGCAATAAGTTTGCCAAGAGAGGCAGTATAAAGAGAAAATAGAAGGGGACTCCAAACGAGACAGGATGAGGGGAGGAGGTATCCTTGGAAAAGGAGACATTAAATGAGCGTTGGGAGAGATAAGAGGAAAACCATGAGAGGACAAAGGCTGAGCGATTGAAGAGTTTGAAGAAGAAGAGCATGATCAATTGTGTCAAAGGCAGCAGAGAGGTCAAGAAGAATTAGTATGGAGTAGTGGCCTTTGGATTTAGCTGCGATTAGGTCAATAGTAACTTTGATAAGAGCAGTCCCAGTAGAGTGGAGAGGGCAGAAGCCAGACCGAAGAGGGTCAAGGAGATAGTTGGAATTCAGGAAGCAAGACAGACTGGTAAAGACAGGTCTTCCCAGAAGCTTTGAGGTAAAAGGGAGCAGGGATGTGGCACGATAGTTAGAGGAGGATGGGTCAAGAGATGTTTTTTTTTTTTTTTTCAGGATAGGTATTACAGTGGCATGTTTAAGGTCAGCAGGGACAATGCCAGAAGAGAGAGAGCAGTTGAAGATGTGTATTAAGGAAGGCACAAGAAAAGGGGAGAGAGATCTGATAAGGTGAGATGGATCGAACGGGCAAGGGATGGCGCGAGAGGAAAGGAGCCACCTCTTGTTCATAAGCTGGGGAGAAAGTCTGAAGGGTAGGAAAGGCATGATCTATGTGTGGTTGAGAAAGAAAACCCTTTCAGCCACTTACCTTAATCCAGCGCCAGGCTCCCTCGGAGCTGGTGTCCTCTCCTCCCCCGCCGACGTCTGCTCCTGAGTGGAGCCGAAAGCACGTGCCCGGCCAGAGCCAGCGCGCATTCAAGCCCGCCCATAGGAAAGCATTCTTCAATGCTTTCCTATGGGGATCTTTTTTGACGATGGACTCCGTGAGGACGTCCAGCATCAAATAAGTGTGATTTACTCACTGTAAATCAGGGAGACAGCCACTAGAGGCTGAATTAACCCTGCAGTGTAAACATAGCAGGTTTCCCTTTTCTTGCCTCTTGCCAGGGTTTTCTAATCTCCCGGATGCCTCTGATGTAAAATTGATCATGGTTACCTTAGTTTGATCGATATATCCTAGCATCTAATCTATTTTATTTTCATGTGGTTCACTGTGCATATCAAGCAGCATTAAAGGGGCACTGTAGTCACCAGAACAACTACAGATATTTGTATTTGTTCTGGTGAGTAGAATCATTTCTTTCAGGCTTTTTCCAGTAAACACTGTCTTTTCAGTGAAAATGCAGTCTTTTCCTTACAGCCTAGTGATACCTCCACTGGCCACTCCTCAGATGGCTGCTAGAGGTGCTTCCTGGGGTAATGCTGCACAGTGAGCAGCGCTGCCATTCAGTGTCTCCACCCTCTGCATGCAGACACTGAACTTTCCTCATTGAGATGCATTGATTCAATTCATCTCTATGAGGGGATGCTGATTGACCAGTGCTGTGTTTGAATTGTGCTGGCTTTGGCCCTGTAATGCCTCCTTGTCAGTCTCAGCCAATCCTATGGGGAAGTATTGTGATTGGCTCATACCACCACTTCTGATGATGACAGAAGACCGGGGCAGAGCCAACAAGAATTTATTATATTTAGGGAGGCAAAAGGAGGCTAGATGGTGGTTTTAACACTATAGGATCATCTCTGTGCTTTGAGCATGGGACTCTAAAAAAAACAAAGATTTGTTGCAATTGCCAAAACATGGCACATACAAAGTTTCATTCCAAGGCTCTCAAGTAGCATCTAAAGGCGATGGAATATAGTTAAATCTGATAGAGCATAAAACTATAACTTATCTTTTTTAACATTGCCTTGTACATGAGATTAATAATTCCCTGGTGGGTTCAACAGTCCCATAAATAAGTCATTAAAGCTAAGAAATGCAACTCTGGCAAAATGAGTACTATCCATTGAAGTATTTAAAATATCTGAATTGCAGCAATGAGTAAAATGCAAGCCATTCTGTGCTATAGTGGTCTTGTAAAACAGATCCTTTTCTCTTTTCTTTCTTTTTTTTTGGTCAACACCTGCCCCACCCAAGCTCAGTACTTGGGTTCATAAGTTCCAGTGGTTTTCTGAAGTTTCAGTTTTTTGCTGCTGTTTGGTTTGTCTTAGGGTGTGGTACTTATTGCTCTTGTTTACTGCTTCATTTAAAAAGCGCAAAAAACCCTCAAAACTTAACATACTTTGATCATGGAAAAAGAGCATCATCTTATCCTCTAATTATGTAACAGCTGACATTGCTCAGAGCAGTGCTGTGCTGGAAAGGGAGATGGCCCATTCTCAGCTAGTGCAGGCATCAGCTGACTCTTGTTCATCTTTCGTGCACACAATGTACAAATATAACTCACTTTTTGATCTCTCAAGAATTTTTACTGCACTGCATACCCTTCAGCAAGGAAGCTGAACTTACAGTGATACGTGGCCTTTTGTCAAATTTTTCATGCACAAAAACACCTGTGTGCAAGTGATTGAAATAATCAATACATTAATATAACATGCTTTTGTGTTAGACTTGTAAAGAAACAATAGTTTCATACACTTATTTTTATTTTGTTTATTTTTTTTATAAATAACCAATACATTTATATACCATGGTTGTTTGATAGACTTAGAAATAATTTATATACAATGGTGGATTGGCATATTTATATACCAGTGTGTTCGTTCAGAGGATGTGATATATTTGCATTACACAGCGATTCGACAGATTTAAGCGTTGTGCTGGTTCTATACCATGGAAATGCTACAAATTTGTGTGACAGTGATTAGACATAATTAAGTACTATGCAGTTTGAATGTGAAGAGATTAAAAAAAAAAAAAACATTTTTTAACTGGCCGGTATTAACCCATTAAGAACTGAGCCAAATGTACACGTTTTGATCAAAATAAAGCGTAAACAAAACTTGGAATTTGACTATGTCTGTTCAACCGTAATTCACCTCTTTCATATTAAGTGCACCCACACTTATTATATATCATTTTATTCAGGAGAAATAGGGTTTTCATTTAACATTAAATATTTAGCTATGAAACCTAATTTAATATGAATAAAATATAAAAACAAATGTGAGAAATTAAGAAATGTAATTTGTTTTAGTTCTGCATGACATTTTAAAGGACCACTCTAGGCACCCAGACCACTTCAGCTTAATGAAGTGGTCTGGGTGCCAGGTCCAGCTAGGGTTAACCCATTTTTTCATGAACATAGCAGTTTCAGAGAAACTGCTATGTTTGTGAATGGGTTAAGCCTTCCCCCATTTCCTCCAGTGGCTGTCTCATTGACAGCCACTAGAGGCGCTTGCGTGCTTCTCACTGTGATTTTCGCAGTGAGAGCACGCCAGCGTCCATAGGAAAGCATTATGAATGCTTTCCTATGTGACCGGCTGAATGCGCGCGCAGCTCTTGCCGCGCGTGCGCATTCAGCCGACGGGGAGGAGGACGGGAGAAGGAGAGCTCCCCGCCCAGCGCTGGAAAAAGGTAAGTTTTTACCCCTTTCCCCTTTCCAGAGCCGGGCGGGAGGGGGACACTGAGGGTGGGGGCACCCTCAGGGCACTATAGTGCCAGGAAAATGAGTATGTTTTCCTGGCACTATAGTGGTCCTTTAACTGTGAATATCATAATACTGTTTGCTTTTAATGCAATAAAATACACATATTTGTATTCAGCGATGTCTCACGGGTAAAACAGTACCCTCTATTTACCGGTTTTATGATGTTTTGGGAAGTTACAGGGTCAAATATAGCATGTTACATTTTTCAGTTTTATCACATTGAAATTTGGCAGATTGGTTATGTTGCCTTTGAGACCGTATGGTAGCCCAGGAATGAGAATTACCCCCATGGTGGCATACCATTTGCAATAATAGACAACCCAAGGTATTGCAAATGGGGTATGTCCAGTATTTTTTAGTAGCCACTTAGTCACAAACACTGGCCAAAATTGGTGTTCAAATTAGTGCGACTGCTCTGATCAGAGCAGTCGCACTTCTTAGAGCTCCTGCTCTTGATACCTAAATCGAGCGATTATTCAGCAGAATCTAGCAAATTTGGGCCAGAACACCTTTACCTACACTAATAGGATACTATGGGCCGCAAATCCAAAAAGGCAAAAGCTGATAAGGGTCCCGCTAGCAGAGATATCGGAGACCTTCTCCATTAAGCCCAACAGGCTGCAAGGACCAATATGGCGCTAGGAGAGGAGGGATCTTCCTACTCCTCCGATGACTTCTTCCCGGACACAGACGCAGGGCCCCTCGACAGACATGGGGCCGAGACCTGCACAGGCGCTGACATTTGTGCTTTATTGTTTTTCCACAATATGCATTTAAATTCAAACAGATTCATCACATCGTCCATTTTAACACAACCAGGTAAAATGTAGGTATTGGTTGTATTAAAAGTTTGTTTATATTTTAGTGTGTATACTTTGCCAGGAAAGGCCAGGCAATGTATGTAAATTAGTAAATTCCGTTCCACGTGTGCAATGCATCCTTAGAGCACTGTGAAAGAGAATTCTGAGCATGCTTGCATGCATATGAAATGTCTGTTAGATGTACTAGAGTGCGTGCCCGAGGCATTATGGGGCAGTGATACCACAGAAAAGCTGTAATACAGGGAGTGCAGAATTATTAGGCAAATGAGTATTTTGACCACATCATCCTCTTTATGCATGTTGTCTTACTCCAAGCTGTATAGGCTCGAAAGCCTACTACCAATTAAGCATATTAGGTGATGTGCATCTCTGTAATGAGAAGGGGTGTGGTCTAATGACATCAACACCCTATATCAGGTGTGCATAATTATTAGGCAACTTCCTTTCCTTTGGCAAAATGGGTCAAAAGAAGGACTTGACAGGCTCAGAAAAGTCAAAAATAGTGAGATATCTTGCAGAGGGATGCAGCACTCTTAAAATTGCAAAGCTTCTGAAGCGTGATCATCGAACAATCAAGCGTTTCATTCAAAATAGTCAACAGGGTCGCAAGAAGCGTGTGGAAAAACCAAGGCGCAAAATAACTGCCCATGAACTGAGAAAAGTCAAGCGTGCAGCTGCCACGATGCCACTTGCCACCAGTTTGGCCATATTTCAGAGCTGCAACATCACTGGAGTGCCCAAAAGCACAAGGTGTGCAATACTCAGAGACATGGCCAAGGTAAGAAAGGCTGAAAGACGACCACCACTGAACAAGACACACAAGCTGAAACGTCAAGACTGGGCCAAGAAATATCTCAAGACTGATTTTTCTAAGGTTTTATGGACTGATGAAATGAGAGTGAGTCTTGATGGGCCAGATGGATGGGCCCGTGGCTGGATTGGTAAAGGGCAGAGAGCTCCAGTCCGACTCAGACGCCAGCAAGGTGGAGGTGGAGTACTGGTTTGGGCTGGTATCATCAAAGATGAGCTTGTGGGGCCTTTTCGGGTTGAGGATGGAGTCAAGCTCAACTCCCAGTCCTACTGCCAGTTCCTGGAAGACACCTTCTTCAAGCAGTGGTACAGGAAGAAGTCTGCATCCTTCAAGAAAAACATGATTTTCATGCAGGACAATGCTCCATCACACGCGTCCAAGTACTCCACAGCGTGGCTGGCAAGAAAGGGTATAAAAGAAGAAAATCTAATGACATGGCCTCCTTGTTCACCTGATCTGAACCCCATTGAGAACCTGTGGTCCATCATCAAATGTGAGATTTACAAGGAGGGAAAACAGTACACCTCTCTGAACAGTGTCTGGGAGGCTGTGGTTGCTGCTGCACGCAATGTTGATGGTGAACAGATCAAAACACTGACAGAATCCATGGATGGCAGGCTTTTGAGTGTCCTTGCAAAGAAAGGTGGCTATATTGGTCACTGATTTGTTTTTGTTTTGTTTTTGAATGTCAGAAATGTATATTTGTGAATGTTGAGATGTTATATTGTTTTCACTGGTAATAATAAATAATTGAAATGGGTATATATTTGTTTTTTGTTAAGTTGCCTAATAATTATGCACAGTAATAGTCACCTGCACACACAGATATCCCCCTAACATAGCTATAACTAAAAACAAACTAAAAACTACTTCCAAAAATATTCAGCTTTGATATTAATGAGTTTTTTGGGTTCATTGAGAACATGGTTGTTGTTCAATAATAAAATTAATCCTCAAAAATACAACTTGCCTAATAATTCTGCACTCCCTGTACAGCGGTGGTAAGTAAGTAAGCTTTTTACTCATCTTTGCTGAAATGTTTCACCTTAGTAAACATTGTAATAGCATTTACTTGTGTGAAGGAATAAGGACTTTTCACGTTGTTGCAAAGTAATCCTTAACTTCAACTACTAATTTTTTTTTTTTTTTAATTTGTCTGATATAACAAAAAATAACTGAACATTCATAATTTCATCATCTACTACCTTAATACATGATTATTTGTGCATCTCTGTTATCTTACTTGCATTTTTATGAACTCCATTTGCAGATTATTTTAAATTGAAAACGTATAACTTTTCTTGGTTGTGTCTTGTTTTATTTCCGAACTCGAGGTAGTGTCAAAAAAATGTAAAATAACCATAGATTTGCTTGCTTGGACTGTGATTACGCATGTAACTTCCTAAAAGAGTAGATGCTTACGTTGTTCTATTCGACACAGGTGACCAAGCCTAGTAGTTACAACAAGAAATCCCATTTTGAAATAGAGGAAGATGATGTGGACAAAATGGAGGTTAGGTAAGAATTATTTTTTCATTTTCTGTGTTATTTAGTACTAATTGATTTTATGATGTCCTAAATTGTTTACTACTTGTAAAGCTTTCATTCCAGGCTTGTGGACACATAAATATGTTACTTTATTATACGCTAGAAACCTTTTATACACTTAACTCTCATCTAGTACCATTCATAAAGTCTCCTAATTTCATTTTGTAGTTCTAATTCACTTGTTGCTTAACCACCATTATTCAAACCCCAAATGGATGCAGTCAAGGTAACTGTAGGCAGCCATCTTGCCTTTATTGTATGTGACAGCAAAACAGAATGCTGTGACAGGATGATCGAAAAAGATGGCTACACCATGGCTTTCAATATCTTTATTTTTAGAAACCTGTGCATATAAAAAATATGAATCAAAAGAGACTACCCACATTCAGGAACTTCTTTTATCTAAAAATCCCTTTTGTAAGGGACCCAACAAATGATCATGTTTCATTCAAAATATTTTTAGGGATTGCCAGTAATCTTTGTCTGTGTCCTTGTTTCAGGGTTGACCTGTGGAATGCCAGTAATCTCAAATTTGGGGACGAGTTTCTTGGAGAACTGAAGATTCCACTAAAAGTCCTTCGTCAGTCCAGCTGTTATGAAGCATGGTAGGTTGGCTACACAAACCTTCATTTGATTATCATATTTGTGCTAGATTGATGGAATATTTACTAAAGTACGTGACCAGTAGCATAGTGCTAAGACTGTTTTCTTTACTAGCAACATGTCATTTACTGGGATGCTTGACATAGTTTTAAATGAAGACTCTTTGCCAATCATGTTTCCTTACAAATGCCAGCATACCCTGCCAAACGCTCTTGGAAACTAGTAAGTGTTACTGGAACAGGTTCAGCATTGCTAATTACGTACAGTTTGAAAACATGCATCAGAATCACCTAGTTTATTGTATATATGTGTGAATGTTTGATGCAATTATTAAAATCGGCTGGAAGTAGTGTTCTCATGTTTGTTTTCGTTAAGTACCTCCCCCGTTTAATCATTCTTTATAATATAATATGGTTAATCCAGCCTCTAGTGGCTGTCTCTTGACAGCCGCTAGAGGCGCTTGCGTGCTTCTCACTGTGAAAATCACAGTGAGAAGACGCCAGCGTCCATAGGAAAGCATGGTAAATGCTTTCCTATGAAATGGCTGAATGCGTGCGTGGCTCCTGCTGCGCATGCGCATTCAGCTGATGACGTTGCTATGGAAGAGGAGGAGGAGAGCTCCCCGCCCGGCGCTGGAGAAAGGTAAGATTTTAACCCCTTCCTCTCCCCAGAGCTCGGCGGGAGGGGGTCCCTGCAGTAAACCATAACATGCAATACATCTTACTTGTCATTGGAAGTATTATATGTCATGGATAAAATCTGGTGATCGAGACCCATGTCACAGAATAGTTGTTTACTTGTTATCAGGGGCTACTTATGTGCTTGAGTTGTTGAGCTTGATCCTGTTATCTATCAGTACTGGGGTCCTTAATTTGTCAGATGGTTCTAAGTTTAGGTACAAATAAGGCACATGGCTAATCTGGTGCTTAGAGAATAATTTAAAGATGTTGCTGATGGAATCGATACTAGCTATTCTAATTATGCATCAAAAATGCAATGTAAAAAAAATAATTAATTACTACAAAGTTTGGTAATGCTTGGTGACTGGCATTTATTTCGATGAGGGGAACATTCATTTCCACAGAAGTGATGGTTCCACCTTAAGTAACATTTAATCATAGGCCATCAATTGATTTTTTTAAAAATTTTCATCCGTGCTGACTTGTAAAAGGATGTTTGTTCCCTGACAACCAACTTGCAAAATTTGGGCCAATATAGAACATTTGTGGAAGAAAATACCATAATGGACCCAACTAGAGTTAGCAGTGCTTTAGATTAGGGTGGAAATTGTAACTGGTGTTTCAAGGGTAATACAGATCTTTTTCAAATTAGTGCATACCTCTAGACTGAAAAAATATGATGGGTCTTCATTTTCCATGAGTATCAAACAGCTATGTCATAGATTCTAAAATTCTGTTTATTCTGTTACTCCTGTTTCAAACGGAGAAATACAAATGTTTGAAAAAAACAAAAGCCACCTTGTAGCTAGATATTCAAGTAAAAAAAAAAATAATAATAAGTTTCAGAACGAACTATCTCTCATTACTAATACTGTATTAAATAAAGAGTGTTCCCTGCCCACCACTTCTGGAACTCTCACATTAAATTAGATAATACACAGAATAAAAATGTGTGTGACCATGTAAGTACAGCCAAAGAAAACCCTTAATGATAACATTTTAAAGTGGATCGAATGGAAATAGCTTGTAATGTTATGCTCTTCTGACTTGTGTAGTCATGTTTAAATCTGTCCAAATGGCAGTAGCACATTGTTCACCCAGGTGATGATCAATATATAAAGGAATAAAACGTTGCACTTGGTATAGTGATATTCTGTTCCTCACCTCCTGGGCATGCTTACTTTACACAATACCTTTCCGTTCATCATTCACATCTCTGCTTCCCACGTGTCTCAGCTTGTGCATTCAGTACAGCAGAAAGATTTTCTAGGGTATATAGTACAGTGCTTTATGGGATGCAAACATTCCTATTTGCCTGATTTGACTTGCTTTTCTGCACATCCAGAGCATTGCCAGATTTTGGGACTACTCTGTATGTTCTATACACATCCTTGAAAATGGGTTTTGTTTTTGATTTTTAACATATATTTTTTTGTGGTACAAAACATTAAAGGACCACTATAGGTACCCAGACCACTTCAGCTTAATGAAGTGGTCTGGGTGCCAGGTCCAGCTAGGTTTAACCCTTTTTTTTATAAACATAGCAGTTTCAGAGGAACTGCTATGTTTATAATATGGTTAATCCAGCCTCTAGTGGCTGTCTCTTGACAGCCGCTAGAGGCGCTTGCGTGCTTCTCACTGTGAAAATCACAGTGAGAAGACGCCAGCGTCCATAGGAAAGCATGGTAAATGCTTTCCTATGAAATGGCTGAATGCGTGCGTTGCTCCTGCTGCGCATGCGCATTCAGCTGATGACGTTGCTATGGAGGAGGAGGAGAGCTCCCCGCCCGGCGCTGGAGAAAGGTAAGATTTTAACCCCTTCCTCTCCCCAGAGCTCGGCGGGAGGGGGTCCCTGAGGGTGGGGGCACCCTCAGGGCACTATAGTGCCAGGAAAACGAGTATGTTTTCCTGGCACTATAGTGGTCCTTTAACAAACAAATGCTCATTATGGTAAATTGAACACTTTATTTTAGCTAAATCATACTGAACGCATATCTTCCCTCCTATGTACAGCTCCGGAGAGAGCTCGAGCTTTGACAAAATATGCATGGTCATTGGTTTTAAGTGTTTAATTCTATCAGATTGATCAGTATTGCTTCAGACCTGAAGAAGAGAGGAAAACTCTTGAAAGCTTGTCTTTGAAATATTACGTGCAGTATGCAATGATGCCTTTTTATTGGACTCTCGTAATATTTCAAAGACAAGCTTTCAAGAGTTTTCCTCTCTTCTTCAGGTCTGAAGCAATACTGATCAATTTGATAGAGTTTAACACTTGAAACAACTGATGTTAGAGAAGGGGGGAGGGGGTGAGTTGGGTGTCATAAATAGCAGAAGATGTGCCTGAAAGTGAAAGGGGCAGGTTGGAGGAGTGTCAAAAAGTTAGTTGAAAAGAAAAAAAAAAACAACAAGAAAACAGCAGAGCAGGGCATGCAAATAAATAGCTGCATATATGTATGTATAGAACTTGATCCAATAAAAGTGAAGTGAGAATATTGAAGACATTAAGATGTGTGTTTATATAAAGTTTTGGTAGTGCGTGAGAAAGCCAGAATCTACATTAAGTCCTTCATTTCTGGTGTTGAAATGTATGATCATTTTCATCTCAAATGTCTTTCATTCACGAGTCTTTGAAATTCCCTTTAAGAACTTTAATCCTGAGGTTTTGGTGAAGTGATGACCAATAGGGGTACAATATTGGTTTTCCTTGTGGTTCTTGATTTGAGTGTGTGTAGATTTATTCTGAGAAGCAGTTTAAGGCCAGTTTCTCCAATGTAGCAACCATTGTCACACACTGTACACTGTATCATGTACACAATATTTGCCGATGTGCATGAATATGATCCCTTAATGTTGTATGATTTGTTATTGTGTCTGGCTGTGTTATTGCCACATATATGTTGACACAGTTTGCAAAGAAATTTGTTGCATCGTACAGTGCCATTCTGTGTGAGCTCCTGTTCTGTGGTCAATTTGCTGTACACATTTTCAAGAATGTGTATAGAGCATATATAGCTACAGTTAGGTCCGGAAATATTTGGACACTGACACAAGTTTTGTTATTAAGACAGTTTACCAAAATAAATTCAAGTTACAGTTAAATAGTGAATAACTTAAAAGGCAGTCTCTCCGCTTTAATTTGAGGGCATTCACATCCAAATTGGAGGAAGGGTTTAGGAATTACAGCTCTTTAATATTTAGCCCCTCTTTTTCAAAGCACCAAATGTAATTAGAATATTGGCTTAAAAGCTGTTTCATTGACAGGTGTGGGCTATTCCTTTGCTATTTCTTCATCAATTAAGCAGGTAAAAGGTCTAGAGCTGATTCCAGGTGTGGCATTCACATTTAAAAACTGTGAACCCACAACATGCAGTCAAAGGAGCTCTCAATGCAAGTGGAGCGGGCCATCCTTAGGTGGCAAAAAACAAAATCCATCAGAGAGAGAGAAGAAACATTAGGAGTGGTCAAATCAACAGTTTTGTACATTCGGAGAAACAAAGAATGCACTGGTTAGCTTTACCACACAAAAAGGCCTGGACCGTCACGGAAACCAACAGTGGTGGATGATCGTAGGATGGTGGTAAATAAAAACCCCTTCATAAGTCAAGTGAAGAACACTCTTCGGGAGGTAGGCATGTCATTATCCAATATATTCAAAACCTTCACCAAATAATGTGTGGTGACCATATCATACTTATCAATAGTAAAGTCAGGTAGTGATCTTTATACAAACAAAAAATACAGAAAAATAGGGATGCTGCTGAAAGACCTAGAAACAAACATACAAAACATAGTGTAATACAGTAGAGTCAAAAGAGTCTGCACTTCAATAAGGTTGCACTCACAAGATATCAAATTAAAAGCGCTTCAAGGGTGCCTCCCCTTTCAGGATCCATAGTCACCAATGTCAACAGGAACCAACAGGACTCAGAATAGTAGGTAACCAGGCAGTTTTATTAGGCAATAAAAATGAATAAAATATAACATATAGCAATAGATCCTACGCATATTGTCCTTATAAAAGGATTCCTCAGGGACCAATAAGTAAATACAATCACAACAATGATGCTACAAAAACAGCCCAATACCTCCCACCCACGAGTTCCTTTTTATAGGACTAGCCTCAAAAGTTAATTGGTGGTCCAGTGGGCATCCTGTTTCCGCTGTGTTCTATTCGTCCTCCATCACCTGTTCTGTGCTTCTAGTTAAGCTGCACAATCTTCACAGCTGTCATTCATTGTCCGACCCTTGAGAGATGGAAGTGCATTCCAATACACACTTCCTTGCGTTCCATTAGTGCCGTCCCAAAAGATGGCCGTGCGTTCCACCGTGTGTCAATGTGGAAGGTGAATGAGTGGAAGATCACCCCTTGGAGATTATCCCAGGATCCGGTACAGTCTTCATAAACAAAATCAGCAACCTAATATAGCGTAGTGACAGCTTAATTTGCTCAATAAAACAATCATTAGCTAACTGAACAGCCTATAACAAACCTAATGGTTCTCCATGAGATGCAAAAGTTATATAAACTTATTACAGGAAAATGTTTAACCCCTTAAGGACCAAACTTCTGGAATAAAACATGTCATGTGTCCTTAAGGGGTTAAAGAAATAACCTTATATTTTTAAAGTGATAGGTGCTCCAATAGGCTTTCTAAACAGCCTATTAAATTGCTTTAATGGACATAATTGTGTTTATTAGCCCAAAATTGTGCTCCCAAAGTGCATCAATCATTTTTTTTATTAGGCCACATCCCTTATTAAGGATTTGGAAAAACTGACTAACCAGAATCTGCAAGGCTCCTGAATTTTGCCCTCCGACAAGCAGTAGATAGCAGCAACTGGCAGACTCTGTGACTGTGCTCATTGACTGGCATTTGTAGTCTTTAAAATTACTTTAACAACATTTTTAAAACATGAAATCTAGTTTAGAAACAAAATTAAAAGGAAAGTCCTCATTCAACATCACTAATTCAGGTAGCATTCTTACAGCTGTAGGTATTTTTTGAAAATCACTACCATTAGAAACTACTTTGGACAGGATCCACTTGGCAACATAACAAAGGTCATATCACTTGATGCTTTGCAATCATTATTGGTATGAGCATTATGGGAGATATAGTCCATAACAACAACTTTGCCTACACCCTGACCTAGGCAGTGAAGGAAAGTTTACATTTTGCTTAGTTACCCTTAACGTTTTCATTCACGACCTACCATGGTCTCTCTCTCAGTACGCTGTTTTTCCGTGCCAAAATAGTTTTTTGGGAAATATAAAATCTTTTCATTAGTGTCTCAAACAGTCTGTATAACTTTATTTATATCTAGTTTTCTGTCATGCTGCACAAACTGGAAGTGACATTGTATATCTGAATAGTCAAGTTTGTGTATAATTATATATATTACACGAGATCCAGCGCACTCACTCATCCACTAAACAGCAACTTCAAAGCTCACAGATTTTATTAGTCTTCTTAAAAACACCTAATCTAGGCAAAAGTAATGGGGGTCTAGTTACAGTATAGATAATATTTGACATTTGGCGAAACACGCTAGATAGTTCGGCTACTGTTTCGCTGCAGAGTGGCTGCAGATTTTGTTGCCACGGTGGCACTGGGTGATGGGAGTTGGGGGATTTATCATTGGGGAAATTGATACGATTTTCTTTACCTTCTGTACATTTGTACCCCATAAAATCCCTGTGCTACAGGTGTTATTCCCCAACAGGGGTAACATGGGCTAGCAATTATTTCCTCCTTTTTTGTTCCCCTCAGCTTTTCAGTATTGATTTACATATGGGGATTTTTTAACCAATTGAATTAAGTTATATTTTATCTTATTATCTCTTCAGACTACATAGGGTTGCTGAAATAGTTCATGAGCCATAAGGGGAGTTTACTTAGATATTTTCATTCCCCCTTGGCACCCTTGTACCTTTTTTCCTTTTTCTTTAGTCTAGTTACAGTATATCATCATACATTGAATAAGCCTGCCACAACGTCAGTGTACCCCATCTTTAGCAGGTCCTACTCTCACAGCCTAATGTCTGCTCTTATGAGATTAACCCACTTACTTGGGGAAACAATTTCCATATGAGGCTCTCTGCAGTACAAGGCTAAATAGGGCCCTGGGATGAGGCACCTGTACCAGTGAAAGATGCAAAACCAAGTAGCTGGCCTGACTCCTGGTGTGTGTGTGTGTGTGTATATATATATATAATATATATATGGTAAAATTCCATATACACAGTTGGCATTTTCATAAATTAAACTTTCTTCCTTCCAGGTACCTACTCCAGCCCAGAGATAATGGCAAGTCAGGGAAACCAGAAGATCTTGGCTCTTTAAGGCTAAATGTGGTTTACACCGAGGATCATGTCTTTTCCTGCGAGTACTACAGCCCTCTTCGCGACCTTTTGTTAAAATCTGGAGATGTTGAGGTAAACGATGCATAGTGTACATACAATGGGCGTTGCTTCTTTGGTGTAAAGTGTGGTTTCTTAAATGCTTACCACAACTGATAAGATCAATCTTTTTTTTGTATAATGTGGAGATACGCCCAGGTCTTCCTCTGTGCACCCGGTAGGAAACTGGTGTTTTATATATTTATTTGACTCTGGCCTTTTATAGTAAATGAGTGTGATGTACATCTGTAAAGTCAGATGTTCAGAGTTACTCATAATATATGGCAAAAAGGAGGAAGAGGAAAAATTATGTTTGAAGTAAAATATGATTACAATTGGAGCAGTGGATACGTTTGGAAATGGATTTGTGTCTAGACTGTAAGCTTATTTCATCAACCTATTGTTCTTGTAACATTTTGTGATTGTCTCAATAATTGTTAAATTTCCCCCTTTTTATAATATTGTAAAGTGCTGCGAAATAAGTTGGCGCTATATAAATGCCAAAAACCATATAAACCCAAAAGGTTTGGGTGTATTTGAAGTCAACAAAATAAAGAGTCAAAGAGGCAAAAGTCATGTGTCTTGACTTTCTCTCTTGCCCTCTGCATTCTACACACATATTTTGAGCTCACCAATTTGTTTGCGTGCTATACTGCTGCAAAGCTATACTCTGACTTTTAGCAAATAAATTTAGCTATGCAGTTAGTAGAAATCCGTTTGAGCATTTATTTTTGGCAAAATTTGAGAACTGAGGTTTAATATCTTAAAATTTGGTGTTTGGTAAATAATTTTACAGTGTTGGAAGCCTTCCCTCTCTCGGCTTCCCATGCTGTGTTCTAATACACGGCGCAGGAAACCTCTGTGTCCTTTCTATGTTAATTTATAGTATAATAATGGTATAATGTAGCACACTCTCCTGTGAGTTACATTTTATTCTATTGCCCACCATGCACAGCTGGAAGCTTCATCTACTTCAATGTCTTTTGCATTCGGTTGTTGCATAACAAATTCTCCAGTCCTTTACATTAAATTGTGAAATTGTGTAAGTACCATCTCAAGCAGTAGAGATAATGCCCTGTTGCGTTTTAGGCTACCGCCTTTGCTAGCAATAGAACACAGGCCTGTAATGACAGCCTAGGATTTACTCTTGGATGTTCTTTATTCTCCCACTTGTCCTGGAGTAATATTTAGTTGACTGTAGAAAAGAACTAAAATACAAAACAAATACCAAAATATTCATGGCACTATTGATGTGCACATTGTTCTTTCTGCCTGTTCTTAGAGCAAAAATGTCATCATTCCCTTTTAACTGTTCTCTAGGATAATATGTGTGTTTCCTGTTACGTAATCATGCGTTAGTAGTTTCAGAAAAATATCCATCATGCATTTTGTTTTCTTTTGGGCTGTATATTGCTAAGGTGGAATGTAAAAACAAAAGGTGATTTACTTATACTGATATCACTTACTGTGTATTTCAATCTTCCTCTTCCATGATCAATTTCCATCTATCATTGTGTTTTAGACCAGTACATAGATGGTATATAAATTGGGCAGAGTGTTCATTCCACATGATATGAATATCCCATCGTGCTTTGTTGATCATCTCCATACTTCTTAACACATTAATCCGGTGCAAATTAGCCGTTAAATATTAGTCTTCTGTGAGTGAAGATCCACTTTTATCTGGTCTTTATCACTACAAACCCTGATCCTTGCATTTTTCCCCTGTCATTCTCCAGCCTGTTTCAGCATCTGCTGCACATGTGTTGGGCGAAGTCTGCAGAGAAAAACAGGAAGCAGCAATACCTCTTGTTCGACTTTTTTTACATTATGGCAAGATTGTGCCTTTCATCAGCGCAATTGCAAACGCTGAAGTGAACAGAACACAGTAAGTAGCCGTAGAATGTTTTTTTAATGGAATTCCATGGCTTGCTAGATGTTTGTGTGTGTGTGTGTGTGTGTGTCTCCACTCAAAAGTACATTCATATTAATTATAAAAAGGAGAACATACCACTGTACTATACAATTATAATGTATATGATGCTGCTAGGCATGTAACAATACATTATTATAATGTAAGCATACCCCAGTTTTGCCTGGAGTAAGTAAACAAAAACTAACAAAAAACAAATGTCCAATGAAAGGGAGATTTATTGGTGAATAATGGTGTAGGACAATGATGGCTAACCTTGACACCATAAATTATTTCTTGACTACATTTCCCATAATGCTCATCTAGCTTTTAGAGTCTAAAAGCTAGCTGAGCATCATGGGAATTGTAGTCCAGAAACAATTTATGGTGTCAAGGTTAGCCATCACTGGTGTAGCATATTCAAATAACAAGGTTGTCTTTGAGTAGGACATTATTATTATTATTTGTATAGCGCCATCACATTCCGTAGCGCTGTACATTGGGTGGACTAACAGACATGTAATTTTAACCAGACAATTGGACATTCAGGAACAGAGAGGTAGAGGGCCCAGCTCAATGAGCTTACATTCTAGAGGGAGTGGGGTATAGTGACACAAAGGGTAAAAGTAGGGGTACGAAGTAGGTTGTTAGAAAAGTATTCATTGAGGGCTTAGTAGGTCATTTTTGGCAGTTGCAGGAGAGGAGTCATGGGGGAGGGCGATAAAAACCTGCTTACAGTTTAACTGATATGCTTTCTTGAAGAAGTGAGTTTTCAATGATTTTTTGAATGAGTGGAGACTGGGTGAAAGTCTTACGGAGAAGGGAAGGGCGTTCCACAGAAGGTGTGCGGCCCTGGAGAAATGTTGGAGGCGAGCATCAGAGGTGGGAGTACGGACAGAGGATAGACGTAGGTCTTTGGCAGAGCGTAGGGGCCTCGACGGGACATACTTGTGTATTAGGGAGGATAGGTAGGTTGGAGCAGCATTATGTAGGGACTTGTAAGCAAGCACCAGAATTTTTAATTTAGACCTATATTTAACTGGAAGCCATTGCAGGGACTGACAGAGCAGGGAGGTGTTGGAGATGCGAGCGGACAAGAAAATGAGCCTCGCCGCTGCATTCATTATAGATTGCAGCGGTGCAATCTGGAAACATGTAAGACCACTGAGAAGGGTATTGCAGAAGTTAAAGCAAGAAAGAACAAGAGCATGGACCAGCACCTTAGCCACATCTGCGGTTAAATAGGGGGCGAATGTGCGCTATATTTTTGAGATGGAAGCGACAGGATTTGGTGATTGATTGGATATGAGGGATGAAGGAGAGGTTGGAGTCAAAAAGAACACCCAGGCAGCGAGCCTGTGAGGTAGAGGTGATGGTAGCGCCGTTGACTTGGAGGGAGACAGACACAGGAGTAGTAACACTTGAGGGGGGAAAGACCAGAAGTTCTGTTTTGCACAGGTTGAGTTTAAGGCAGTGAGCAGCCATCCAGTTGGAGATTGAAGAGAGGCAGTAAGAGACACGAGTCAAGATGGGTGGAGAGAGATCAGGAGAGGACAGGTAGATTTGCGTGTCATCTGCATAAAAATGATAACGGAAGCCAAAGGAGCTGATGAGTTTGCCAAGGGAGGCAGTATAGATTGAGAACAGTAGGGGACCAAGGACAGAACCTTGGGGGACGCCGACAGAGAGTGGTTGGGGGAAGAGACAGAGTCAGAGAAAGAAACACTGAAAGAGCGCTGGGAGAGGTAGGAGGAGCACCAGGAGAGAGCAGTATCCCATAGACCAAAATTACGGAGAATGCAAAGAAGCTGTTGATGATCAACAGTATCAAATGCAGCAGAAAGATCAAGGAGAATTAGGATAGAGTAATAGCCGCGAGATTTAGCAGCGATTAAATCGTTGGATACTTTGGTCACAGCCGTTTCGACAGAATGACCAGCACGAAATCCAGACTGAAGGGGGTCAAGCAGAGAGTTGGATTCGAGAAAGTCAGTCAGTCAGTCTGTACACAACTCTCTTGAGGATCTTGGAGGCAAATGGCAATAGCGAGATAGGGCGGTAGTTTAATGGGGAGTTGGGGTCAAGGCTGGGCTTTTTCAGAATTGGGGTTACAGTTCCATGTTTGAAGGGAGAGGGAAATGTGCCAGAGGAAAGGGAGAGATTGAAGATTTTAGTGAGAGGAAGAGCAAGAGAGGGAAACAAAGTGCGGATGAGATGCTAGGGAATAGGATCGAGGGAACAGGTGGTGGGGCGGGAGGACCGGAGCAGAGCACGAACCTCTTCTGCTGTAGTAGGTGCGAATGAGTGTAGAATGGTGGAGGGAGTGGGGTTGGGTGATGTATTGGTAGGCGAAGGAGAGAGATTAGCAATCTCTTCTCTGATTGTAGAGATTTTCTCAGTGAAGTGAGATGCAAAGTTTGTGGTGGACAAGGTGGTAGAAGGAGGGGGAGAAAAAGGGCGAAGAAGAGCATCAAAAGTGTGAAATAGGTGTTTGGGTTGATAGGACAGTGTACTTATGAGGGTGTTAAAGTACTATACTTTTGCAGCGGAGAAAGCCAGGCTGTAGGAGCGTAGCATAAATTTATAGCGGAGGAAGTCAGATGCAAAGTGAGACTTTCTCCAGCAGCGTTCAGCAGTTCTAGAACATTTTTGGTGGTAACGGGTGAGATTGGTGTGCCATGGTTGTAATTGGGGGGCGCTTGCTGCGTTTAATTGCGAGAGGTGCCATGATGTCGAGTTGAGAGGAGAGAGTTGAGTTGTAGAGGGAGGTTGCAGAGTTAGGGCAAGTTAGATTTGAGATGGGTAAAAGGAGAGTTTGGAGTTTGGTGGAGAAATGCTGGAGATCAAGGCAGTTGAGGTTTCTGCGAGATTGGAGAGTAGAGGGTGGTAAAATTTGGGTACGGGATATGCTGATATCAAATGTTATCAGATGGTGGTCAGACAAAGGAACTGGAACAGTGGAGAGATTAGAGGTGGTACATAGATTGGTGAAGATGAGGTCAAGAGTGTTTCCTGCTATATGAGTTGCTGAAGTAGACAACTGCGTGAGGCCAAAGGAGGAAGTTACAGAGAGCAGGCGGGAGGTATCAGGGTAATTGAGGTTGTTGATTGGGATGTTAAAGTCCCCAAGTATGAGGGAGGGAGTGCTGGAGGAGAGAAAGTGGGGTAGCCAAGAAGAAGTGTTCAATGAATAGCCTAGGAGTGGGCTTGAACCCCCAGTGATCTAACCACCTACGATTCTACCAAAATGTATGTTGCAAGCAGCTCCTTTGTTCTGTAGACCTGTATCCTGTTTTATCTGCAAGGTTTGCAAAAGCCACTGCAACTGTAAGTCACCCTTATTATTACATGTTCTTATACAGTATGTGCATACATCAGCCAGTCCACCATGGCTTTTTTATTTTTTATTTTTTTACATTCTTGCTTACAAGCAGGTCAGTGTATCAGAGTAGTGTAGATACCTTCTCAATTTTATGCGTCTTCTCTGCAATCTTCTGTGGTATATATTTATGTGACACACCTCAATTACAGTGAGCCGTGAGGCCTCGTATATAATAATATTACAAATGCATTGACATCTTAAAAGCAAACTAATAACTCAACGTAACATAACATAATATATGTGTGCATGAAGTCTCCAGTGGTAATTGCAGTTTGGACCGGCAAGACACTGCTCCCCATCCCAGGCCCAGTTGTATCCCGTAATTAGGGTTCATTATTGCTTCCCAGTACCCTGCCGTCTAGACCACCTTTGTGTGAATTTCTCAAACGAACCTGCTAATCTATATGACATTGCTTCGCACTCTCATGTTCAAGATACTCTTTCTACAATCTGTGCTAGATCCTGGAATGTTTTTACTTTTCCATATGCCGGCTATGCTCACTTTGGCTGCTATTAATATGTGAATTATTAAAACAGACCTGTCCCTACTATACCCTTGGGGAGACCATGCAGGAGATATACACCTGGTGGGAGGGGTAGGTTTCTCCCTAAGGTTGATAAAATTAATTGTTGGATCTGTGTCCAAAAAGGATTGCGCCTGTGATAATGCCAAAAGATTTGGCTAATAGAGGCCACCTCCCTTACACATCTCCAATATAGTGGTGAAGTTCCCTAATATATATGGGCCAATCACAGAGGTGTTGAATACCAGCTCAGCCATAATTTTAGTGTCTTCCATGTGATCCAAACAGTGTGTAGCTGCCTTTGTCACCCACCCTGCACAATGCCAGTGCTTTGGTTCAATCGTAGACTGTAGTTCACTTTCACACTGCTGCATGTATTGCAGCTTTGTAGGTTTACCATGTAGCAGCAAGCCTCTGTAGCAAATATACAATGGTCTAGCTTTCCTTATCCCTCCTGTACAAAGTTTCCCAAACTCGCTCATCGTATGTTTCTCCACACCCCTAATATTGTGTTGTGTGAGGATGTGGTTCAGTCGCAAATATGTAAATATCTCACGCTGATTAAAGCCGTAGTCTGTGCGGAGATCCGCAAATTGTTGGATTCCATCAGTGTCCGTCAATTGACGCACTTTGCGTATGCCCTGGCTTCACCAGTGTACAAGAGATAGGTCGGTTGAAAAGGCTTTTACAGGCCCTTCTTATTGCTTTCCCCTCATTTCCACTTACATATGCAATTGTGACTACCTTCATTCATTAAACAACATGAATTAGGATTGTTTGCAAGATAATAGAAACTGCACAGTAGTAGTACACTTGTGTAGTAGTTTCATTCGCATCTTTTCATGAATGAAACCACTGTCAAGTACAGAACTAGTTCTTGAGGATGGACTTTGGGATATGTTCTGCACTCCCATTGATCAGGATCAGGATTGCTTGAGGATTCCCAGCTACCATGTAGTCTGTAAAGAAACGGTGGGTTTGCAACAACAAGAGAAATTCAGAGGTAAGTTGTTTTTTTGGGCTTCAACCCATCTGCTTTACTGTCCCATCAGAAGAAGGTGTTAGAATCTTTTAAGGTGTTACAAAATTCACTAATTTTTGCCAGCAGAGTGTTTATATAGCAGCTTGTATTCAATGGTGAAGACTTTTGTCATAGTAATAATGATTAAGGACTATACACAGGAAGCCAATGCCACCTGGTGCATCTAAAACAGAAGTCTCTAAACCCTTCCCTAGTTATTTATTTATAGGGGTCCCTTTAAGCAGCAGTCTTGCTGCTAAGTAGTTTTAGGTCTTTTGGCTAAACAGCTGTCTTCTTATTTAAAGCGAGCTAAGGTTACATAGATCACTACCGGCTATATTTAGCTCTCATATGCACGCCAGATCATCTTGGCACCAAGATTGAGTAGCTATATTCCTAACTGCTCATTAGTCTGTTCACTGTACTTCCATGTATCAGCTGCCTTGCCGTAGCCTCACCCTAAGTATCATTATGTGACTGTCTGCTCTCCGGCCAGTATAAATACATACCCTGTCTAATGTATCTTGGAGAATTTCTGCTGACTGAAAGGGAGGAAAGAAAGCAAGTCTGCAGTGATTCACCTCCTCTCACCTGGTGCAACAATGGAAAATTGCATCCATTGTGAATATTCAGGCACATTGATAGCTTAGCTGGGGTGGCCAGACTTATTTTGAAGTACATTTCCCATGATTCTCAACCATCTTCATAGATGTCTGAGCTTGAGGTGAAATATAACAGGTTTAATGTTAAAGGGTTGCAATTACAGACTAATGCTCCTGAAGCTCTTTCTGTGCTTATGGATAACAGTATGGGTTAACTCAACATGGTTTAATGCTAATAAAATTAAAATGTGATTCATTTTTTTTCCCTCCCCAGAGATCCAAACACCATATTCCGAGGGAATTCATTAACGTCCAAGTGCATTGATGAGACCATGAAACTGGCAGGGATGCATTATCTGCAGGTTACACTTAAGCCTATCATAGATGAGGTAAATGAATACTCTTAATGAAATGGAATAAACGAAGATCTGCCATAGTACAAAATGTATTTTTGGGGCTTGGAAATGCCCAGTGACTACTGTAGGGCGGTATCCACCTGTGACCCCTTCCATGACTGCTAGTGTTTGGGGAAGCCATGATGATGGTTTTCCTAATTTCCAGCACCCTCATATAAAGTTCATATGCTGAACGTTTGATGTTTTCTGCCACATTGATTTCGATGATATAAAAAAATAATAATAATAATAAATCAGTGGCCAGTATGCATTTTGCTTATATCTTTATAGGTAACGTTGAATACCGAAACTACTAGTAATTTTTCTGACACTGTTTCATCTGAACATATTAGAAATGAGCCCAAGGAAAAGTACTAAAGTAGAACCAGGTGTAGGTAGAGGGCACTGGCAATTGAAGACCTTCCACACTATATTATTGCCTGCAGTTGTAGTTAAGTAATAGAATAACCACAAGAACCTAATTGTTCTACTATCACCTAACCTAAATAGTGTGCAGAGACCTACAGGCTGCTTTTCTACCATCAGCTGTCTTGATATACTTTTCCCATACTGCATGCCCTTACATCTGTGCTTGAAATCTTAAACATTCCAGTAAGTCTAAAACAATGTGAACTTGCTCCACTTAGTCACACTGGGGCTACGCTGAGGAATCCTGTGCCTTTTGGAAATGATTAAGTCGAGCAAAAGGTTTTAGATTGTTTATGAAAACCTTATTGTGGGCTATGTAGATCTTCTAGTACATAGCCTGTAAATTAAGACATGTTCACTCAGTGCAAAATCAGGCAACATTTAGGAAAAGGGAAAAACAACATAGGGTATAAATTAAAATATCACAAAGTTTCATGCCAAAGCGATTACATCTGGTCTGCGTAGAAAACAAGGAATTTCATGTGAACTTTCATTATTTATTATGAACTTGAAGCAGTTTTTAAGCATACGTCAGAACTGACCAACTGTGCATGCAACTAATTATAGCAGTTTTTTAGAGCAATGCTTTTGATTGGTTGTTTCCTTAACACATTCAAGGCTAATTCTCAAATTTTAAAGGCATGGGAATTATGGATAATCTACAAGTAAGTTGTGAATTTACGATCTACAAACTTTTAAAATCCCTACAATTACGTTATTATGGCTTAAAAAAACATTTGCAATGCTCTTGCCAATTGTTCAGTTTCACGAAAAACACATATAGTGTGTGATAGACTATACGAGCTGAAAAATATTTTTAACAATGCTTTAGTCGTAGCGTTGTTATTTTATCTCAAAATTCACTATGAATTTTAAATTCTAGGCTGCCATATTTGTACTGAAAACATAGCAAAATTATAATTTTTCCAGTTTTGTTATTTTGGCTATAAATTCACTGCAAACCCCCAACAATTCCCAGTCTTGTGAATAGCAGTGATAATGTTCATAGACCTCCAAGGACATCTTAATGTAAACAGCTGGACCAAACCCTTCATTTATCGGGCACCAAGAAGCATTTTTCTTCAGAGTATCCTGTACCACGTATCTATTTTTGATGTTTTATGTGTGAAGAGTGAGTGTGTTCTCTATTTTCTCCTTTTTTTTTTTTTTTTTAAATAATTTTACAAAAAGTTCAGATTTCAATAGAAATTGACACGATTATAAATTAACCTTTTTACAACCCTGGCTGCCAATCAGACGACAGGGCCTTTTAATTCCTGCTTTGGTTAGGTAAGTGGAGTTAAACTCAAGAGGCAGCAATTGCCCAGAGAACCTGCCTTGCAAACACTTCCCATTGAGCTGCATTAGGAAGTCTGTGATTGGACAGCCTCACAAAGTCTGGGCTTAGGAAGAAGGGAAGGGCTTGTAAAGGCGGCAGACAACACATCTGCAGCTTTTGCAAGCTCTTTTTAGAGAGACCCACAACAACTTTAAATGCATTAATTTGAGCAGTTTCAGAAAACATAAAATACGCAGGACATATACTTTGGAGAGACACCTATATTTAATGAATTTTAATGCATTGCACACTTCTCTGGCTCTCTGTGGGTTTAAGCGTAATTAGCCTGCTCTTGTATTCAGTTAAGTTGCATAAATCGAACATTTCTGTTTCATATATCAAACACGTAGTTGATATGAATATGGTCTACTCAGATAGCAGCCTCTGGGAAATATGTGGGTATATAATTAGTAATTTACTTGATTCCATCATTAATTTGAAAGTCAGTGGTTCTCCCAGTGTTGGTCACATAGTAATAATATTTTATAATGATTGTTCTCATCATATACAGGTCTTACCTGTCACTTTCTTATGGGAATACAATATAGTCATTTTGTCAACTAGGAAGGCAGAACTTACACCTACAGAGGATCATTTTCAAGCTGCTGATAAGATATATATATATGACATAGCATAATATTTAAGGATTTTCTTCAAGAATGATCCAAAAAAACAGAAAACAATAACCGTGTTATTCTCTAAATTGAGAATGGTCAGCAATTCAAAGTGAATTTCAAATTTAAGTCCAAAACAGATGAACTGGAAAATTAGCTGACTTGGAGAATTCTTCCATTTTGGAAATTGTGGCCTTAAATTTGACATTCGCTTTGAATTCCCATCAATTGTCACTTTAATAGTAGCAGTAGTAAATAAACATGATTTGCCTAGTAACCCCCAGCCATATTATTTCAATGAGCAGGGGGTAACCGAGAGAGCAATCTTTGGAGACAACCTGTTTAAACCCTTAGGACTAATCACAGGTAATTAATTCATCACAATCCATTAAAGAGCCTCTGTCAGCATGGGTGGCCTGCTGATTTAGCTTCAGGAGATCAGTGCAGCCTTTCTGTAGCAAAATAAGAACTTTAAAGACCAGATTGCTATGATGGGTTAAAAGAACACTCTAAGCCAGGCTTCCCCAAACTCCGGCCCTCCAGATGTTGCTGAACTACAACTCCCATGATTCTATTAATGAAATAGGCTGAGCATCATGGGAGTTGTCGTTAAGCTGCATCTGGAGGGCCGGAGTTTGGGGAAGCCTACTCTAAGCATTGTAAACCCTGTAACCCACGTTAAACGTTATGGTGCCAGGATTGCTCTGTCCCCCTCCCAAAGCAGGTGGTCAAGCCATTTGTGAATGGTTTGACAAATAAACTGGGGTCCAACGTGGCTGCTTACTCCTGTGAGCTGAGCTCTCCAGTGCACGAAAGGTTCATTGGCTGAGAGCATCAGCTGATCACTCTCAGCCAATGAGCTAATCCCTGCTCTGCCAAACTTGGCTCGCTGCAGGAGAGCTTTCCAGGGGCACAGGAGAATGTGCTAGGTGGACCCCTGGTAAATTGTCAAACTGTGCACAAATGTTTTGACTACTTAGTGTGGGAGAGTTCCAGAGAACTCCTTGCACCATAACTACTACTGTGGTGTGTACCTTTTGCCAAATCAGGGGTAGCAACACCAAGCAAAGTTTCAACATAGATAGTATTCAATGAGTATGTGGATCCAGCAATGTTTCAACAAAGAAGGTCATTTGGTTGCCAGTCTTCTGCTGCGCCTTTTATATTTGGGAGCAAAGAGCTAGAAGGAGCCTGTGACTACAGCCAGGTTCACTGCAGAAAGTGCTTGTTTTCCTCTCTGATTGTGTTATGGCAGTCTTTGGTCTATAAGGGGATAAAACTCACTAACCACAGTGTTTATTCTACATTGCTGTGAATGTATCTGTTAATCTAGATCCAGCGCAGCAAAATATTTTGCCGGAACTTCATATACTTCAAGTTTGCAGCGGTGGGAACACCATGCAGTGGATTATATTCAATGAATATTTACACTTTGTGAACAGCTCAGTGTGCTTGGCCTATTGACATCACAAGCAAGGAGTTTAGTTACATAGGTTTTTTTCATAATGCGTACAAAGTAAGATGCGATAAGAGCTCTTTGTGGTCCAAGCGTGCACTACTATTTTGCATTTACATTTTTTCACATGGTACTTAAAAGTGCTGTATATTTTTATTTTGAAATGAAAACCACAGTTTTATGTGAAATAGTCTTAACGTGATGGCCACCCCTGATTACAGAGTTAACAGCTTCTTCGATTAAGAGCTATTAAGTAGCTGCACAATTGTTGGTCAATTGCATCTTCAGCCATCTGGGAAAATAATGGCTGAGCATTGTGGGCCTTTCATTACACCAACAGCAAACATTTTGTATGTTTTTCTTATTTTTTATTATTATTATTATTATTATTATTTAGGCCAGCCTAAAACCATATTCTTTCAGGATGGTAAATTATCATCAAGTCAAACCACTTCCTGTTCTGGTGACTCAGCTCCCTTAATCTGGGAGAACCATCAGCCCTCTGGAAGAATTATTTATTTGTGTTCATAGAAAACACAGAAAAATGTTTAACTGCTCTCACGTCTCATAGCCATCTCTGCCATGATCGAGACAATTCAGCAGTTATTACCGTCTAGATAAGAGTTATAGGAGTTGTAGATCACTGCATATCAGTTATTACTGAAATATTGATAGCAAGTACATTTGTTAAACAAGTATAAAGGCATTATGGGAGCTGTGGTCTTCTCCTGCTAGTTTGGCCCTGGCCCTGAAACATGAGCCATACAGTCAGCACTTTATTACGGCTTACACATGCTATACTATGTTTTCCTCACAAAACAAATGTAGTGAAAAATAGGTAGCTGATTTAATTATTTTACATTTTATTGTATTAACTTTTTACTCTGCTCGTTGTTAGTGGAGGTTATTACCGGTATACCCAGCACTGTTAATTTTTCACACACGGTAAACACTTTTATAAGCATGCATCTTACACACTTGTTATTAAGAAAGACAAGTTGGTCTTAAATATGTCACTGTGCTGTAACCCTTTGTGTGCCAGAGCTGTTAGGGTTCCGCTCAGGCACGGGGGGTGTTAATAAGTAAATGTTTTTACATTGTAGTGCATGGTAAGGTATAGTGCATGTTTATGCTCTGATTGGCTTTCACACTGCCATTAGATTGTGTTCTGCTCCTGATTTGACCATCCCAGAATAGCCATTAAGCCAGTGTAATTGATTGTGTGTAATTAGCAATGTATTGATACCACCAGCTTGATCTAAAAACATGCTTGCTTCATTCTTACAAGCATGTCCTAGATCAGCGGTAGGCAACCTTGTGCACTCCAGCTATTGTGGACTACATTTCCCTGATGCTTTGCCAGCAACATGGCTGTAAGTACACAATATCTCAATTGCCAAAAGTTGCCTATCCCTGTTCTTGATGATCACTGCCGACGGAGGCTTCAACCCGAACCTTGTATAAATGCCATTAATAGGAATAACTCAAAAGCACCATTATCATTTTTTCTGTGTTTTGGCTGCCTTCTTTTAAAGTGTAATCCTCACACAACTGATTTGTATATAATCTATGGTCCAAAATGGCGTATAGTACAGTCTTGTTTTTTGTATATATTTTGATTTTTTTTCTATAAGTCGCAATTATTGACTTTGCAGTCTGTATGCTTAACTTTACAGATATGCGAGTTACATAAACCTTGTGAGATAGATCCTGTAAAATTAAAGGATGGTGAAAATCTGGAGAACAACAAGGTACGTAATGTGTTCTCCAATTTTAGAAGTATAACCATTGTATACTTAGCATGGTTGTCCTCCTGTCTTTAAGAAATGTTTGCTCTCTTGTAGATTTTGGTATTATTTCAAATATTATATTTGTATTTACATTAAATAGCATTATGGCTAGTATTTGTTATACAAGCATTGTACATGCAATGTTGCAGACACTGTTCCCACATTATATTCCTTCTTCTTAAAGCGGCACGGTCATGCCGAATTTACCTTTCTTTAATTGATTCCTCTTCTCTCCCTCTCTCGGGATCTGTTCTTCATTTCTTCCTGTCTACTCTAGTTTTCTTTATAACATGAGACAAAGTAGTGACTACTTGTCTCTTGGAGGCCTGCGGAGGAGCAAAGTGTGCTTCATTTCCGGTGGTCAAAGAAATTTTCCCACAGTTCTAAGCTTTCCTCCCTGTTCCCGCCATGCATCCTGTCAGTATTGCCGAACGTCCTGTCATTTAGACAGAACGCCGGCAAAACTGCCGAATTGTGTCCTGACAGAATTAAAACAGTTTGTTCATTCATGTTAGGACGCAATTCAGGACTTTGTTCATATCGGAATTTCATTCTAATGAATGAAACTCCGATCCTATTCGTGCTGCGGTTGCATCTTGCAGCCGCTTAGTAGATAACTCCCTAATTCCCACAGTATCAGGAAGGTATCTACCAAAAGATTGAAAGACCTAAATTGGTCTTTCAGCCATATTTACTAATACTAAGTAAAGACTACTTAGTATTAGTAAATGCTGCCCCTACTCGCTATTAAACAGACACCCCTGAGCGTCCCTAAAGGATAATGAGGGGGGGTTGACCTATGGTCCTCCCCCCCGACCCCTGAGCGGTGGGTTGGGCCATAAAAAACAATAAGGGTGGGACCTATTGTCCTCCCCGACCCCACCCCTGAGTGGTGGGTGGGGGCCATAAATAACTATTGTCCTCCTCACCGGTCGCCCCCCCTCCCCCACCTAAATAAAAAATAATCCCCTACCTATCCCCCTCACCCTAAAAATAGTGAGGCGGGATAAAAGAACTAACTGCCTGTCAAAAAAAATACAACTTACCATTTGATGTCTTCTTCTTTCTAAAATCTTAATTTTTCAGCCCCAAAAAAGGCCAAATAAAAATCAGAATACCCGTCGAACTTGTAAAAAAGAAAATAAAAAAACCTGAGTGTAAAAAGAAATCAGATTAAAAAGAAAAACCCGACGCTAAAAAATTCATCCATCTTCAACGGCGCAGACTGACCTCCGCAGGGCGGGGAAAGGCTTATAAAACCTTGCCCCGCCCTTCAATTAGGCTCAGAACACTCTGATTGGTTGACTTGGAATTCAACCAATCAGAGTGTTATGAGTCATTTTACACAGTGTGGGAAAGTTCTTTGGAATTTTTCCACGCTGTGTAAAATGACACAGAGCACTCTGATTGGTGAATTCCAATCTTTCTGACGAATGAATGAATAGATGAAATTCCCATTCGCATGCCCAAGTGTTTCACTGGGCATGTGCGGGAATCTCACAGTGCTATCTAGTGTGGGCAGATGACGTGTCCCACAGGGACTTCATCTACCCACACAAAAATGGCGGCGCCCTGAACATAGATCCGGACACAAAATAAAGTTTAAAAATGGGTAATATGGGGAGCTTAGGGGCAGTTGGGGGTGACTAGAGAGTCAGTTAGATGTAGTGGAGTCGGGAGGGGGTTTTAAAAAAATTGATTCGGCCATGACAGTGCCGCTTTAAGATGATCCCTCAGTACACACTGATATTTAGTATATTCAGGAAGAAGCCAGTCCCAGTTTCAGGCCCCTGTACATCTTCTGGGAACACCAGGGATTTGTCCTCCGGAAGTGCTCTTCATGAGATGTGTTTACATTACACATAGTGCACTCAGCACAAGGGCAGAGAGCTCTAGCACTTTTAGCCCTTTTACCGATGTGGCCTGCCCCTTTTGGGTATCACCATTAACAAGACATGTCACAAGTACACGCCCTGCGCTATACCCGATTGCAATTTCATACCTGGGAATTTGGGGAGGTATTTTTATAATCACAAGATCCAAACAGCAGTGAATATTTACAGGAATTCCATGAGAGTATAATGTAAATAAAAATACTGAATTGCTATTTGAAAGCTGGCTTAGTTGGGGTTTCATTTGCTTTGTCTGTACTAAAATGAACAGTCATCAGGAGGGAATTAAACCAATTGTGGCTTTTCTAACCGCCTTACCAACTTTGAAGTTATTTTCCTGTATCTATAAATATCTGTGTTAATGGGAGAAGTGGTGGTGGAGGAATGTGAAATGGATTTATCATGATTTTTGTTATCTTTCAATGTCAGTGTGTGAATATTTCAGACTGTGTCAGCAGCAGATCTCATGTGGCTTGTTGTTTCTGTTTGTCTTAATTTGTTTATCAGTACTTGTATGTTTTATTTGTACAGTGTACTGCACAGCAGAATATGTTGCTGTTTTATACATAAGTTAATAAAGCAACCTTGTATTGTGTGCCAATTCCTGCTTTTTCTTTTGAAAACATATGTCACAACACAGTTCATTTTATGATGATTTGGTTTGAGTGCATGATTACTTCTATTTATTGCAGCTTGTCTTGGGAAAGACCATGTGGGTTATGGTCTGGAACAACATGACAACGCTCCAACCTCGCGAGAGGAACCCGGCAGAGCTACTGGCTAGAGCTCCCCAGGTCCTCTCCTGCCTCCCTCCGGCATCATATCATTGCCTGTGGGCCGTTGAGGGAGATCTTTCATTTCCACACCGGCCAATGAAGGCACACAGCAGGGCCGGCGCTCGGATCGCGCAAGCCCTGCTTGGGCCGACAGGTGATTTCCCCTGTCGGCCTTTGCACACGACCATCGCGGCCTACCGGGCATTTGCCCGGTATGCCTAATGGCTGGTCCGGGCCTGTCCAAATGTCCTATTGATTTTCAGTGGCTGATCCTTACACACTGATTAAACTATACTGTACATATTAAGTATGTAAAAAAGCTTCATTACAGTAGAAAAGTCTACTATAAGCAGTTGCCTGGTCCATGATAAATATAATGGCCTTGTTCCACTTTATGAGGAACTCATGGATAGTGCGGTTAAGTATATATAATGTTGTCTAGTAATTAAGACACTACACTGAATTTAAAGTTCCAGTTCTTAGTAGTTCTAGTTTGTTTTATAATGCACATTTTAGTAATCATTAGCAGTTGAGAATGCTAAAAAAAATTATTTACCATAACATTCTCAATTATGTGAAAATGTGTTTCTCCTCTTTCTTGTAGGACAACCTGAAAAATTTTGTTGATCAGATATTTAATGTCATTACAAAATCAGGAGTGAGCTGCCCTACTGTCATGTGCGATATTTTCTTCTCTCTGAGAGAGTCTGCCTCCAAACGTTTTCAAGGTAAGAATCCTCTTAAATTTCTGATCAATTTTAAACATGTATTTTGTCATAATGAAGAAACAAGCTAAGTGGCTGATTTAAAGCACATAAATATAAAGGTCAACATATCAAAGCATTTTTTCTGGCATTTTCCACATGTTTGCTCCATTTATTTTGAGACAATTTGAGGGGGAGAAAGGATTTGTGGTTAATTCTCGTAATTATCGTTCCCACTCTCATTTTTCATACTTAAAAATGGTTGCTAGCTTTAGAAAGATAAGAGTTTGCCACACACAGGGCCTGCATGTTATGAAAAATCAGTCACACATATGTTAAATTCTTTTTTTTTTTTCCTCTTTGTTCTACCTTCGTTTTACTTGAACACATCTTTGAAGTGCCTTTTTTGCAAAGCCAATACAGTCTCAAAACTTGCTACAGCTGAAGTATTATTTTAAAAAAAAATCTCTCATAAATTAACGCTAGCTTGAAAATGTCCTTTTATCCATCCAAAGTTAAATGTCTGTATGCCTTACAGTGCAAATTTTTAGTGGTAAATTAGATGAAGTTAAATGTCTTGGCCAGACTATTCCTAGTCATAAAAATAAGGCCTTCATAAATCACCAACATCTAGAGTCATTTTAAATGTGCAGACTCATTGTGAAAGACATGTTGTTTTTATAACATAAAATAACATTAAGTACTGATACCGTACATTTTCTTACCAATCTCCACTGCGGTAGAGTGCACATTCCAAATGTCCAATTGTGGGATACGCACAAACACATCACAAAAAAGTCAATGCTTAATATAGTAAACAGGGTACCATTTCACCAAGCGTGACATAAAATAACTGCTGGTATTATCACATCTGTTATCCACAAGTCATAAGGGAATGTTGTGACATCTGTTTCTGGATTGAATGTCTCTTTTCCCTCTGAAATTTTTATGCTTTTGGTCCTTTAAATTGGTTTTGGCACACCGTTGAGCTATTTAATTTTATTTTCTGAACCATATTTCTCTTACTTACTTCCCTTGATGTTCTTGTTAATGTGCTATTGTTTTTAATTATTTATGCAATAACAATGTTAAAAAAGGTGAATGCAAAATTCTAAAAGTTGCATTTTCGTTTATTAAAGTAAATCATGTAACATGTCCACTGGAGGAGGTTTTGATGAATACGTTTGTTAAAGATTAGGGTACACTGTTCAAGAGGCTTACATAGAACTGCCATGATAAATCGTAGAGCATCTAACAAACCATCAGCTGCCCCTCCACCCCAATAAAAATGAAACACTCCCAGATACACAAGGCCAGACGCAATACACTGACACACATGCAGATACACACTGTAAACCACACACAACTATACACACATTAAGAGACACAGATGCACAATGTCAGACACACACGGTCAGACACATAAACACATAGACATCAACACACTCTGAGACATATATACACCCACACAAGTAAACACTAGCAGACACCTGTCAGACAGACATGCTAAAAATATCAGACACACACATCCAGATCTCCAACCCTTTTTCCATTTCCATTCATAATCAGCCAGAGCCTCTTTCCCCCACCCTCCCCTTTTAACGTCATAATTTCTCCCCCTTCCCTCCTCACCCGCCCAAATCATACCTTAATTCCTTTGACGCGTGACCAAGTTCATAGTAAAAAGCTACATATGCAGCTTAGCCTCAACACTTCGGAGTGTGGCAGCCCTCTTGAGATTTCATGCCCCTTCACACAGACACCTGATCAGATGGTGGGAGGATGTGATATGAGATCACATTCTCCCAGCTCTGCTGCCCAGAGGAAGCAATGCAGGTCTCCTTTCTGCTAAGAGACTTACTCTTCCTATATATCTGAGGAGAAACTTCTCCCTTCAAAGTATTACAGGGCCTATTCGGGCCCAGTACTGAGATCTTTTACTGGTATTCTGACTGTACTCCACTGATGGCGGCCATTGGCTCATCCCTCTCCTCTATTCAAAACACGGCTCTTCTACAGAGGGAAGCAAACGTGGAGGAGGCACTAGAGGTAGCGTATGGGATGACATTCGCAAACCTACAGCCAAGGTCTTCATGTGCGCCAACCTACAGGAACAGATTTCAATCTACTTGTGAGATGCTTTGTAACACAGCTGGGCTCCTTTTCATGGGTGTTGACTTCACATATTTATTTTAAAAAGGTGAGATTTAATTATCTAAATCTGTCCCTCACAGTCTTGGCTATCTTCTTCCGGTGAGACCTCTTGAGTTCCTGGCTGATGTCACTGCTGCACTCTTGCACAGCATTGAGGTCTATGGAGGATCTCGCAAGATCTTCCATAGGCAAAGCCAATTCCCTAGAGTCATCACTGGTGACGGCTGTTCGGGTTATCACTGTAGTTCCGCCCACACTTTATACGTCGAGGTAATATACAGAGCCAGAGTAGTCTCTACTTTGTCTCCATATATCTCATGAATGGGCTATATGGAGACAAACTAGGGACTACAGTGCTGCTTTAAATGAACAGTATAATGTTAGGAATTCAAAGCTATATTCCTAACAATATAGTGTCCCTCTGCCCTTCCCCCCGCAGATGTCAAAGGGCTGAAAAAAACTTTAATTCACTTACCTGATAGCTCCATCTGCACCTCTTCCGACATCAGCACAAGTGCATTAGGCCTACCCAATTGGAATGAATTGAATTAATGCTTTTCTATGGGGATTTAGAAGATGCTGGATGTCCTAATGCACAGAGTGAGGACATCCAACGTCATTTCAAGGAGTTAAAATTTGTGAAAATGTAAGAAGCAGGTCTAGTGGCTGTGTAGTAGACAGTCGCTAGAGTCAGTCTTCAACCTGTAATTTAAACAGGATTAAGGGGACAGTGACACTGCACCTAGACCACTTCAATGAGATGACATGGGCTGGGTGCCTATAGTGTCCCTTTAAGTGAATAAGTATAACAGTATGCAATAGACATCAGATGAAAAAGATTTTGCTTGGATTTCTGACACAATCCTTACCTCTGATTACTAGTGTAAAACCATCCATAATCTTCGCTCCAAGCTATGGAAGAAAAGCATATTCCACATTTTCTATTAGATTTATTGGTTAGATTCTGGTTTTGTTTTGTTTTTTTTAAAGACTTCTGACTTTACCAAGGCTTATTTCATTGTCAGGCTTAAGTCAATATTTACAAAGTGCCAGAAGTAGTTAGACATGAACTACCTGCTTGGTTACTCCTTTTACCTTTGTTCCATGGCTTTCTAAATCTATATCAAGATTAGCCGTTTATTTGGACATGCAGTTATGCACTATTTTATACTTTATTCTTAAAAGCAAAGAACAAACTATCGATTACTTTAATATATTTATTTAGTTATGCATTTACAATTTATAATATCACCCTATATCACCCACCATAAAACTATGACTCTGTATACTCACTTTAGCAAATACACTTTATTACATCTGTAGAACAAAGTGAATTTCAAATTTAAGGTCAAGATTGATATTTCCAGTTTGGCTGCTTTTGACATACATTTTAAATTAGCTTTGAGTTCTCACTTTATTGAATAACCCTATTTGGATTTACATGATTATTGGTGCTTGGGAATGAAGAACTGGTTTCTATATCAAGCAATTGTTTTATGAACCACAATCTCAAATTGCACTACAGCAGAACCTTTTTTTATTAACACGATTCGGTCCACCTTACAGTAAGATATAGCCCTGATTGTTGTATTTTTACAAACCTTAATTTGTTTGTTTACAGTAGATTTCTTAACTCCTCATGGTTTAATATGGGCATAGGTAAATTCACCACAAAGGTTTAAGATACTAGGGAGACTTGGGAGATTATTGCCCCAGACAAAAACTAAAAATTTTCGAGCATTCCAAACCAAAAGTGTATTACCATCACAATTCCACTGAAGATAAGCTACCCATTAAAAATGTGCACATCTGTGGCCTAGCTCAGGAGACTGAGCTGGCAGAGATCCTCCTCACACCAAAACAGGTGAAGCTCATCCAGTTCCAAGCTATGTTTTGGATCCCAAAGACTAGAAGACTTGAGGTTTCAAAACAATCAAGATAAGGGTATCTTTCTGTAAGCTGTAAAAAGCTGTAAAGGAAAAGATCCCCTTAACATTTAAACATCACTCATTTCTCCCTTTTCCTGAGTTAACACGGAATACTGTTGTCTGACTACCCTTGCTGAGATCTCTGACACAATTTGTTTTTGCTTGGAACATTCTGTATCACTGAGCACAACCTTATATGATTGATTTATTTATTTATAAAATATTTTACCAGGAAAGATGCATTGAGATTTCTCTCATTGCATTGATACATTACGGTACAATAAAATACAAAAACAATATTAATACATCCCACTGACATGGAGCCCTTCCTTGCGCATTTGGGTATTTCTTCTGCAGAGTTTGGTTTAGACATAGTGAGGTCTTAGGCAAATCTTCAGTTAGACACCCTATAACGATGTGAGTGGTGGCAGTATGTAATATGTTGGCTGTGTGTGGTGTGCATGTTGTCTGTGAAGCATCAATGTACGAATGCATAAGTGTATTTCTCTGAAGAAGTGTGCCATAGCGGAGGTATGTTTCTGTTTAGTGTCCGTGTGCAGACCTGGGGGATACTGCTTGTAGAGTTGCATGATGGCCTCAGTATCTGGTCTGCACCACTTGGAGCCCGTAGCCCTCTCTGACTGGCCCTCTGTAATTAATCATAGTATCGCTGTGGTAACCTGCGGCAATGATCTGATCTCCACGGGGCTACGCCCTGGATGTGTACCTGCAGAAGGGGCAGTTAGCAAGCACCCCCTACCACCAGCATTAGAATAAGTCAAGGTATTTATGTGGCAGACTTATAATTACTACTCTTCATCATTATCTATTACTCCGTATTCTTTAAAAAAAACTTAATTCAATAAGCGTCTCTTACACAGTCTTCCAGTTATGTTGTTACTAATGATTGTATTTAGCCTTTTTGGAGTATACCCATGATATTGAATATTTTATATGTGGAATTTGCAAAAAAATAATAATAAAAAAAAAAGAAAAGATATCATGGGAAGTGACCATTTCCCTTTAACATGCAGTGGAAGCCAATTTTTATGCCCATCTATAAAGTATTTGCTGTATTTATTTTTTGTAAATATTCTCTTTTACCTTGTACCTTAACATAACCTATAGGGGTTATAAGCAGAATAGCCCTGTATATATAGTATTATGGCAGAGAAATTGATCTATTGCATCAGATATTGCTCCAGTTTTTAACAGCTTATTCTGGAGCTCTTATTAACAGATGTTACACTGTGCTTTTCAATGAAGCAACAGACCGCTCACGTCATATAAAATGTTACTACACACCGAGGGTTTAGGGTTACTCTTGTTTTTCAATGGTTCTTGCAATGCATCATCTCTAAGTATACCATGTCTTTCTCTTATGTCTCCCTCAGGTGACCCCGATGTAAGATATACTGCTGTGAGCAGCTTCATTTTCTTGCGGTTCTTTGCACCTGCCATCCTGTCTCCTAATCTGTTTCAGCTCCGTCCTCACCACCCAGTAAGTGATTTAATGTATCCTTGTCTGGAACTAGGAACAATAACATGTGGGAGAACTTGGAGTTCAGTGTCGGAGAGAGACGACACAATGAGTACAGCGCACACTGTGCCAGGCTTCGTATTCAATGTGCTGAATGCACGACAAGCTGCAGGTGTTGGGAACATATCTTCAGGCGCACACCTTTTAACTGCCGTCATTTGTGACTATTTTAAACTAATAAAAATCCATTCGCTCCTAGGCATTACAATGACACATGTGCTATATTATTACTATTGTTTATTTATGAAATACAAGCATTCAATGGCACCTTTCCACATATTAATAATACACCACGCCTAACAATAGCAAGCTGGTGCCAGGTAGGCAAATAACCCTCTACAAACAAGGTAATGTGCAAGCACTCCATAATGTACATGAGAAGCTATTATGAAAGTGAACAGTGTGAAAGGTCAATGAATAGTAAACAGTGTATTCTTCATCTGAGTATATATAGGCTAGGTCTAGGAGCCATGTATAGGTTTAGTAAAATGGAACCATTTTTTTAAATTGTTCAATGCTGTGTGCGATCTGCAGTTATTTAGGCCAGTTGGGTATTTTATTTTTCTATTTATTTAAAAAACAATAATACATTTGCTCGATAACCCACCCTTTTCTCTTACTTCGGAAATATTGTTGTACAGGGCGGATGCACATTAGGCATTCACTTGGATTGCCAGCTCTGAGGTGGGCCATTAAACCATTATTGGTCTCTTTGTGCATTTTTGTTTTGCATTAATAGCTGCACAATTATAATAAATGTCCACGTTGTATTTCTGTACAAAATTGTTTGGAGTTTTGCCTGGTATTCTCGTAATGCACAGTCAGATGGTGTGTAGCGGCCAGCAAAGCAAAGTATTGGGTTACAATGTCTGGCACAGTTGAGTGTTAATACAGAAATAACCTGAGGAGACACTTTGAGGTGGGTGTTTAAACTCCCAAGAGCTGAAGCGAGGAGTTGTGTTGGTAGTCTACTAGTGCAAGTTGAACCATGGAAGAGCCAGCAGAGATGGTGTGGTGAATAGCTTAAAGAAAAATGTGCAGACTAGATGGGCCAGCTGGCTTTTGCTATAGAATTGTATTTATTTTTGACATATTGGTGCAAAAATAAAATTCTACTACTCAAAAGTAGCAAATGCAGTATAAAGTGTTCTTGGGTCTACATATGGTTCTTGGTTTTGTGATAGGAAAGCATCTGTGAACAGCTGTCAATGTAAATTGACTGTTACAAGAATATTCTTCCTGCTCCAGTGTGGGCTAGGCCATTCAAAGTAAATATGAATAGGCCTACAAACCGCTCTTGCCATTGATGTCCACTAGCACCTACATTTTATCACTGATTCCATTTAACTCTATCCTCCAGGACTCCCAGACATCTAGAACCTTGACACTCATCTCCAAGACTATCCAAACGCTGGGCAGCTTGTCAAAGTCAAAATCTGTAAGTTTGACTAAATATTTGTAAACATTTTGAAAACATAGTATTAATTTCTAATGTACTACCACACTACTATCGTACCCAACAAATCATATATTTTCTCAGGACATGTGTTCAGCATGATTTGTTTGAAGGTGTACCATCCAGAGCAGGATCTGATAATAACAGTCCAGTAATTAGAACAGCAGCAGAAATGTATGTGATTAGCTACGTTTACTGGCCTTTCATTGCTCAGACATTGCACTTTTTACAAATGTTTAAAATGTATGGTAGCTTTAGCTCACTTTTTGCAGCCAGATATATTTTTTGTGTTATTCATTGTAATTCTTTCATAATTTCTATTTTTGCTCATGCACCTTCAGATTTTTGTGATTCTCTCAAATGATTTTGTATTCAGACATTTTTCTAACCTTTTTTTTTTGTTTTACAAAATATGATGGACACATCCATGTAGATAAATTACACTTATTATGTTATTTGTGTTGATATCCCTGGTGGAAAACAGCAGCATATAAGAAAATGCAGATGCAAGCTCATAGTTTATTATGTTAATGCATGTAGTTACATACAGTTAACACAATATCTAACTTCCCTTTCTTTTAGACAGACTTTGTAATACATTTTTAAGACCATTTAGTTTCAAACTCTCAAAAAAAAAATGTTCATATTGCAGGCAAGCTTCAAAGAGACTTACATGGCTACGTTTTATGAGCACTTTAACGAACAGAAATATGCAGATGCTGTTAAAAATGTAAGTATTACAGTAATTTGTCCTCTTTAGTTAATTGATGATAATATGAAAGATAAGATTGAAGATCATAAAGAAAGATGTCAGAGAACGGTTTTATTTTAGCAGACTACCCATCTTCAACTGATTAACTATCAATCAGTTTTCGGCACTTTAAAATATAGATATTTATGTATTTGAAACTGGGTAATTAAAGGGGAGCTGTTACTTCACATGTGCTTTATTTATTTATTTATTATTCTATTTACTGACCCACAGATATAACAAACATGTTATTTTGTGTGTTGTGACAAATCTAATTAAATGAAAAAAAATCACATCCAATTCTCCTGCTCAAAAAAGCTAGTCCTAGTTTTGCCTTGTCTGAATTGGATTATGGTGTCATTTGCTACACCTTTAATATAAATTTAAAGAAAATGGTGTATGTCATACAAAATAGGTTAACACAAGTTATATGGGATTTTCAAAGTTTTATTAAATGGATTAAATTTCAGAGTATTGACAGTACCCCTTTTAGACTAGGTATGCAATATAATCCTACTTTCCTCAATATGTTGGTTTTCAGATGATAATGCACATCCTCAATATGTTTATTACTTTGGAGACTGGTAACTGGGGGAAAAAAACATATATAAAAAGGCTTTTCTATTTTTTGGCCGTTACCTAAACCATAGTAAATGTCTTCATGTCCACTCCTAATCTATGCTTTTGGATGTGTTTGCAGTTCCTAGATCTGATTTCATCATCAGGAAGAAGAGACCACAAACGTATTGAGCAGCCCATTCTACTTAAAGAAGGGTAAGAGACCACATTTATTAGTGATGAATCAATTTCCTTGGTGTTCCTATTTTTTCATGTATGGTTGTACAGTCAAAGAGTGCCGTTTACACGTGTTATTTGCTATTTGACAGAACTTTACATACATGGTTAAAAAATAAGGCATTTTAGTATGTGTAACTTGTTTCTTGGTGTACAAACTATAAGGCATGACCGTTATTGAAGGCATTTCAGAATGTGTAACTTGTTTCTTGGTGTACCAGCTATCTTTCATTGGTTTAGTGTCTTTGCTTTAGTTACAATAATCTCATGCACTTGCTAGTCTGGCCACCTAGCAGGTACATAAAAATGTTCTTGACTTTCTATGCATTAGTAAATCTGTAATAAATACAAATAATGTCTGGCTGTTGTTCCTGTGTATACAACATTGTAGCGGAATGGACATTTGCAAACTACTTTTTATTCCCTATATTGGCTGTCCATATCTTCCCCCTCCCCCTGTTATTTTGTGTAATTTGACAGTTATTTTGTGTGGTTCTTCTTTGGCCGTTCGGGAGACGTCATACGACCGGAATCCATTTGTCTCGCGAACAAGGACCACGTCTGCACCCCATTAGAATGTTAACACCAACCATTTAACTGCGAAACCGCAAGGGAAACAATTAATGAATGCTCTCCTGGATGGCCGCCATTTCGTATAACCGAACACATGGCTGGGGGAATGGCAGTCATCTTGTCTCCCGAACGAGGGTACTGGGTCGTCGAGTGCCTGGAACTATTTTCCGCTTGGTACTTGTGCAAACACCGGTAAACTGTCGACCGCTGCCCGTTCCTGTTCCCGACCACCTACACGAACAGCGTTCGGGAGATACAAGTTACCGAATAGGGGGAGCATTCGTATCGTGAAAGCAAGAGATTCCCTTGTATAGTTTTCGCACAGGAACCTCACGAACAGAGACCAGACAGGGCACCTATTCTTCTGGAACTATTTTCGGCTACCACCTTGTGTCTGGCAGGTCAAAACTTCCACACAATGCCGTTCCCATTCTACTGAACCGAGGGATTCTTGGATATGCTGGTCACTCAGATTGTGGTTATCAGGGAATGTATGTTGGGTTCCTATGTATGGTTGGGGGACTTTTGGGGGTACAGGATTTTTTTGTGCTTGAGAGATAATGAAATTGGAGGAGTCAATTATCTCTCAGGCACAAGGGATCCTGGGACTGAAACCCAGGATGCATTTTCTGCCTGTGAAACCCCTTGCATGGGAGATGGCATAAACGCCTTGTATGTGTGAATAAAATTCAGGTATACCCCCAGAGCGGAGTGTCATCCAGTTGCTGGGGATGTGGTGGTAGATTCCTGGATTATTTTACTGTTTGGCTGCTCTATTGGATTGTTTTACTTGTTCCTGATATATATATATATATATATATCTTGGAGTACCCAGTGGAGGACAGTCCTTGCTAGGATTAGGGCTTCGCTACAAACATATTCCTTTTCGATCTGCATAATACTGTATTTAATTCCTTATAATATAGGGCTTTGGGTATACTTTTTATATACATCTACGTGAGCCAGATACCCTAGACTGTACTGATTAGACCATGCACCATCACCTTTCACGCGGTATTGAGAATGCTTAAGATATTTAATGTTTAAGTTCTTTTTTCTGTACTTTTACCAGTTACTAGATGTGAAAAATTGGGGTTTCTTAATGCTTCAAAAATCTTTGTTATGCATCTTAACCTCCTGTCTCACCATCTGTGACTTGGAATATAACAGAATGTTAGATGTTCGTTTGGATAAAATGCTTAATGTTGTGTAAAGAAACACCAATCTTGAATGTCTTATTTTAAAAAAAAGACAATTATTGTTACTTTCTTTTGTATTGTTATTTATAACAAATCTCAGTGGGATAATCCCTATTACTGTGTACTTTAGAGGTGAGTGATTCAACACTGTTGAATAATTATGTTAAACAGAATGTCCTTGAAAACAATGAAGTTTGTGTCAGTACCTTGAATCAGCTTTTGATCTAAGTAGGGTTAGGGAGCATTTTATATTCTGGACAGTAGCACTTTCTGTGTATGATCTTAGCTGTTCCCACTCCCAGGATCCAGTTTTCTTTTAAAACCGATGAGAGGCATGATGTTTAAAATAGACCTTGGGAAAGAATGATGGTGGTTTTAAGGAACTGAGTCATCCGGAGGAGAATGAGAACATTAAAGATACAGTACTATTGTAATATAGTTTATTGAGCTCGCCTTTGAATAACATTCACGTACCTAGCTATCAACATGTTTATGCTAACCAGCAAAATAGTGGTGAAACACATGCACTTCATAAGCAGAAGCTGGATTAAACTACAATAAAATAGCTTCAGAGAGGGGGGGGGGGGAAGGGATATGTATCTCTTTCACTTTAGTAGTGTATATTTTCCAATTTGGCTGACCCTAATATTGCACGGTGGTGCTATTGTCCCCACATCTTGTGGTTTATAATAATGTATTAAAGTATACACTATTGTTTATTATCTCGTTTGGGGCTGCATGAATATTTACCAAGAGCAAAGTTTACTTCAATGTGCCCTCGGGTTAACACCAGGAGTCAGACCTTTTCCACTAACTCTATAACTTTCCCTTTTTTAGTGACATATATTTCAGTAATTAAAAGTTACTTTTGTTTATAACATTTTCTCATATGACAGAAACGATGTTGACTATTGTTTTATTTGTGGGTAGGTTTATGATTAAAAGAGCGCAAGGGAGGAAACGGTTTGGTATGAAAAATTTCAAGAAGCGCTGGTTTCGCCTTACAAACCACGAATTCACGTACCAGAAAAGTAAAGGTACATTATTTTATTATGAAATCCATGCATAAAATTAGATTAGTGACTGAAGTTACATAATGTTCCTAGACTTTGTATGTGGAATCCATACTGAGGACAATTCTGTGGGAATAAAGAATTCTGAAGAAATTGGATAAACTATTTATTAAACTGTCATCTGTTGATGCATTTTTGCCTAGATTTGCATTTCTGTAACTTGCCCTTATAAACAAACTGTCGGCATCCACTGTTACCCCAGTCTTTAAATAGCAGTGGGGATAATATGCTATTTTACAGTCTGCAGCGATTTCTGCTTTGTCTACAGATAAATATGACACCGCTTGAAAATATTCATTGTTAAAATGGAACTGAATAAGATGATTCTTCAGATTCTGATGTAATGAATACACCACAAAGCACACACAGAATGTGCTAATTATTAATCACAGGGTGGAAGTGTATTACTTACTTTAAAGGGACAATATAGCCACCAGAACAACTACAGCTTAATGTACTTCTTCTGGTGAGTATTGTCAGTCCCTGCAGGCTTTTTTATGTAAACACTTAAACACTGTCTTTTCAGAGAAAAGGCAGTGTTTACATTACAGCCTGGGGATACCTCCAGTGGCCACTTCTCAGACGACTACTAGAGGTGCTTCCCGAGGCAGTGCCGCACAGTATCTCCACCCTCTGTATGGAGACACTGAACTTTCCTTTCTGAGGAAATCTCTATTGAGGAGATGCTGATTGGCCAGGGAGTAGTTTGGCTCTGTCCCTTGGCCCGCCTCCTTGGATGGAATCATCAGAATTGACAATATCAGCCAATCCAATGATTTCCTGTGGGAAAGCATTGTGATTGGTTGAAATAATCACTTCTGATGATGTCGATCAAGGAGGCAGATCAGGAGCAGAGCCAGCACCAGCAGACCCGAATAAAGGTAAGATTTTACTATAGTTTGGTGAGCGGGGTGTGAGATAAAGATTTGCTATGCTAAGAAAAAATTAGACTTGTGAAGACAAACAAAATATGCACTCTTTAAAGGAACACTATAGTGTTAGGAATACAAAACTGTACTCTTTACACTATAGTGTCCCTCAGCCCCCCTCCGCCACAGCGGCAAATAAAGGGTAAAAAAAAAAACCTTTAAATGATTACCTGATTCAAGCATTGAGTGTCTCCTCCTTCAACGTCAGCCGGTAGGCAGGGATCCTGATGTGCATTTGCCGTGAGTGCAGCGCACCCATTAGATCATCCCCATAGCAAAGCAGGATTTAGAAGACGCTGGACATACTCATGCAAAACGTGAGGGCGTCAAGCTTCGTCAAAGGCCAGGAAGCGCCTCTAGTGGCTGTTTGGTTGCCAGCCACTAGAGGCAGAATTAACCCTGCAATGTAAATATTGCAGTTCCTCTTAAACTGCAATGAGATGAAGTTGTCTGGGTGCCTATAATGTCACTTTAAAGCTGTTAAGTTTGTTAATAAAAAAAATGTACATTAAAGCGGCACTGTCATGGCCGAATCCCGTTTATTTTTTTTAACCCCCCTCCCGACTCCAGGTAGTTCTTTTATTTCCCCCCTCACTATTTTTAGGGTGAGGGGGGTAGGTAGATGATTATTTTTTATTTGGGTGGTAGGGGTGACTAGGGGCTTGGGGACCCCTAGTCAACTTGGAAGGGGGGCATTTTAATTTAGGGCCCCCACCCGCCGCGAGGGGGGCATGGCAATAGGTCTCCCCATCATTGTTATTTATGGCCCCCTCCCACTGCTCATGGGTGGGGGGGGAGTGAAGAACATAGGTGCCCCCCCCCCCCTCAATGATATTTATGGCCCCCACCCGCCGCTGGTGGTAGGGGCGGGGGAACAATAGGTCCTCCTCCATTGTTATTTATGGCCCCCACCCACCTCTCAGGGGTGGGGGCCGAGGGGGGGTGAAGACAATAGGTGTGTGTACCCCATTGTTATTTATGGCCCCAACCCACCGCTGGGGGGGGGAGTACAGTTGGTCCCCGCTCCCCTGTCGGGGTACTGGGGTTTCTTTTTTTGGGGGGGGGGTTTGGTTTTTTTTATTTATTTTTTTAACAGTGAGCAGCCACAAGCTGGAATTTACTAATACTAATTAATCTTTACTTTGTATTAGTAAATGTGGCTGAAAGACCAATTTAGGTCTTTCAGCCTTTTGGTAGATAGCTCCCTGATATCGTGATGCAGCCGCAGCAGGAATCAGATCGAAGTTTCATTCATTAGAATGAAATTCCGATCCGAACAAAGTCCCGAATTGCATCCTTTAGACAGCGTTCTGTCTAAATGACAGGACGTTCAGGAAAACTGACAGGAAGCATCGCGGGAACATGCAGGAAAGCTAAGACTTGTGGGAAAATTTCTCTGACCACTGGAAATGCAGCACACTTTGCTCCTCCGCTGGTCAGAGATGGTCAGGCATAGCAAAAAACCTCCATAAGACAAGTAGTCCCTTCTTTGTCTTATGTTTTAAAGAAAACTAGACAGGAAGGAATGAAGAACAGATCCTAAGAGATGGAGAGAAGAGGAATCGATTAAAGAAAGGGAAGTTCGGCATGACACTGCTGCTTTAAGATGTGTATATATTAAAAATGTCTGACCCAGAAGGGACTCTAAATCTTCAGGTGCTGAAGATGTAATGACTGTCCGCTAGATTAGAGGTATTCATGTACCTTACCCATATAGAACCCTGCAACTCTCATGAACCTATGCCTAGCAAAAACTTTAAAGGGACACTATAGACACCAAAACAATTTTATCTTAATGAAGCAGTTTTGGTGTATAGATCATATATCTGCAGTCTCACCGCTCAATTCTCTGCCATTTAAGTGTCTGGCAAAGAGGTACTGGAATTGCTGCTTCCTAGCAAATGGAGGTCTGTTATTTGAATCCCACACTTCTAGAATGTATATCTGAATGTACATGTCCACATACAAGGGTTTACAACTATATTAATCAAGCTTTGACTTGTCCTTTATTTTTTTTATCCAGTTAATTTATAAGGGGACTTTTTTTGTTCCAGTCTGTGCCAAGTAACATCTGCTTAGAAAGCTGGAGTCTGGCTAGGGGAGTTCCCTGAAACTGTGTTGTCCGATAGAGAAGTTTCCATTCAAATAGCACAGCAATGACCAGCTTATTTTTTTCTGTTCCCTGATATTTCCAGCAGGTGATCATCCTCTCTGCAATATTCCCATTGAAAACATTTTGGCAGTAGAAAAACTGGAGGAGGAGTCGTTCAAAATGAAAAATGTAAGTAACCTTGATATGATCTTGTCCTGTCACATTTCCCTTGCACACTTTACACTTTGTTTTGTTCACTGGCATGGTTATTTGCTGGGTTCCAAACAATCCATTTTTAAGAGTTAGTGGGAGTGTTAATGTATAAACGACTATTACCAGAATTCAGTTAAAGGTGTAGGTTGGGGTGAACAAATGTCCCAGACTTTTTATTGCACAACATCATTGGAAAACTATGCTATAGAACTGACTTTGTAATAAACTGTCCGTTATTACTGCAATTAGACAACTTGATATTTATATTTGCAAGCATTTTTTGTAAAATATTTTTCCTATTGATGGAACACCAAATGTGCATTTTCTGTGTGCAAACGGTGGGTGGGGGCTTGCTTGTGCAGTGAGCAGCTTCGAGGTACCTCCGGCAAGTGGCCGCCTCCCCTGCCCGCTGCAAATCAGGCCGCAAGGTCGGTTGTGGGTTCAGCTGGCCCCAATCTGGTCACATGACATCACGTCGTGGTTGGCAAGTGGGTGTCTGGGATTGTCATTTGTGTCGCTTGAATGGGCCACATTTCTCTTGTGTTGCCCTGATTGTGTGGGAGCTCATGGAAAACACAACTCTCCGCCATGATGGTTAGGTCCCGCCCCCCGTTTGTTAATATTTTTTGTGACAAATTTCTGTAAATTGCGGAGTGTACTGATGCAAACCTATAGCCATTATTACTGTGTCCCTTTAAACGCGCATGAAATGTTTCTCATATACTGGTTGCCTGAAATAATTCCAGCATCTGATGAAGATTTGGTATTTCAAGTACTTGTCAGTTATCCTCATTCTATGATTGTGAAGCACGATATACCATATACTGCGTATAGGAATACCATGAAAGCACACTGTATTTTCCAATATGCCACGGGGCAGATTCCCACCTGGAGCTCTGCTGTTCACTCCAATTACCCTCCCTTGTTCTCTGCTTTATTAGATTTTTGTTTAGACTTCAAAGACTTTATTTTAACCTTTTCAGTGTCCTGCTTTCCCTTGGGGAAACCACTTGTGTGCTATGCTTCCTGTTTCCTAATTTTATACTCCTTCTTGCCCCTTGTCTTTTTTCCATGTGCCGGATCTCAATACCTGGGCATCCATTTTGTTTTCCTCTGTTTATCCTTTAATGATCACTTTTGAGTTTTACTCTGTCTTATTTTATAATTGCAGATGTTCCAAGTAATTCAACCAGTGAGGACCCTCTATATCCAGGCAAATAACTGTGTGGAAGCAAAGGACTGGATAGACATTCTTACCAAAGTCAGCCAGTGTAATAAGAAACGCCTCACTGTCTATCACCCCTCAGCCTTCCTTAATGGGCACTGGCTGTGCTGCAAGGCTACCTCAGAGAATGCCCCTGGATGCACTCCTTGCACTGGGTATGTCTTAGTCTGGGTCTCTAGTTCATAAAGCAGCATACAATAGTATGTTTAATATCACCATTGTTAACTATGAGTCACAACAAAAGCAGAGAATAATAGTTAAAGTAACCGGCTACATGAACATACGTTACCTAGTAGCACTGCTTGATCATAAACTTATAGAACATTTATAAGGATAATTTCGCATATACATAATCCACGATCTATATCTTTCAAGTCTTCTTAAATTGGTATTACTTATAAGAAAAACAAGGGAGTATGCCCATGATTGTGCCGTGCCAACCCATTGCATTAAAGTACCCAAATATTGTATGGGTCCAACCTAGTGCTATACAGGAGAGATAAATATGCTGATCTGCCTTACCTTTACTAGAGTAGGCCTTTTGTTAAATTGGTCCTATGCAACTCTGTTACAGTATGTGTGCTTTTCATGTCACTTGTAAAGGAACCTGATCATGGATTGAATTATACCATTGGGTGCAACATTCACAATCAACAATAATTTGTGTTAACATGTTTTTCATATGGTACTCTGTTTTCTTTTAAAATTCACATCAAAGACTTAGTAAGTGAATCCAGTTTAGTCCAGGCACAGCCATGGCACACAGTGCAGAAAAGGTGTTTCAATTTCTCCTGTTCCACTAAGCTAAATGTCAGCAAAGAGCATCATTTATAACAATAACTGACAGGGTACCAAAATGCCCAGTTCCAGGATAGATTTGCAAATTTTCTACATTTTATTTTTACAGAATTCACACAAATATTTGCTAAATGTAAGGTTAAGTAGACACCATATTTAAAATCCTGGAAAGTAACAGTTCTCATTTAAAAGTATCTTATTGGTACCATAAATCTCAATGTAGCAGTTAGGGTAGGCACAATCCTACCAGTAAGTCTAAAACCATTTAAGAACGCTTAAATCTTCTCATCTGCTCAGACTAATACAACAGTGAGGAGGCAGCAGTGATTGGCTGAGAGCATCAGCTGGCTCTCTCAGCCTATCACTGACCTCTCATTGCAAGTGAAAAAGGTACATTTTGGTTAACCACTTGTGATGGGAAGCCACTGAGAAACACTAACCAGATATCAGATTTCTTAATGATGTACTACTGAAAAAGGAACTGGAGATTTAACAAAATCCGTTTAGGAAGGGAAAAAATCTGTATGCCCATAAGATATGCATTCTACCCCCAAAAAATCTCTCCATTTACATTCCCTTGCAAGAGCAGTTCTCAATGATTTTTCCTTTTTCAGTGTTTAAGAGCCAGCCATGTGCATCCTACCTAGTGAGGGTGTAACCCAATGTTCTGGTGTTCTTTTTAAGAAATTAGTGAGCATATGTCGAACATATATACCTTAGTTCTCCCAGGAAAAGCAATGCGAGATTGGATGAAAGATGCAGTTACAGAATTGGGAATAATTATTTTGGTAAAAGTGTACCTACCATTTAACCACACAACACTGGCAAAAAATGTAAAGCACATAATCAAAAAAAAAAAAAAAATATCTATACTTTGTGCTAACAAAATTGTATAGATTCTGCAAATGTACAGATATTTAATTAAACTTCAGTAAAACGATCGTTCCTCCACTCACCTGTTAGTCATTGACATAGAGGTCTATGCTGATAGATGAATGACGGGAGACCAGGAGTCCTCCTACAGCCAGTTCTCCTGCTCTCAGTCACAGTGCTATACACCTCTGTTAAGTGCAGGATATGATTGCTAGGGTGAATATAGGAACAGAGTGATAAGTCCTTCAGTATGCCCACTGCTTGTTTTACCTTATTAAACAAGTTTTAATACTTTTTAATTACCACCAGTGTCTAGAATTGTTTTAGGTGGTTTTCCTGTATACTTTATTTGAAAATGTATTTTGTGTTTTGATAAAGGGGTCTGCCTGCGAATATACAGCTCGTCATAGATGGAGATCGTGAGACAGAACGCATTTACTCACTATTTAACACCTACATGACTAAATTGGAAGAAATGCAAGGTAATATGTCAGTAGTGTGTAAATATACTTTCCTTCTCCAAGAAACCTGAACAGATATATTGCAATCTAAATATTAAGCATTGATTTAGAAACCATTAATAACTACCTCATTTTAAATATATTCACTTTCAGCAGCTCTTTTACTGGCATGGTATATTTAGTACTTATTTTCCTACGTGTTATTTTTCAGAGGCCTGTGGGAGCAAGGCTGTGTATGTTGGATCTGACCAAGAGGAGTACAGCTGTTTCCTAATTGAAGACCCCCGTGAAACTTATAAGACACTATGTCAAATCATAGAAGCTGTTAAAACATTACAGCAAGAACATACTCAGTACAAAAGGGATAAGTTTGAAAAGACAAAATATGGAAGCCAGTAAGTCTTTTTCTGCAACTGCCATAATTCACTGAGCAGCCTATGACTTGCAAAGGATTATGTGAATTGTAGTCCATCATTTCAGAGAAGCATTCTGTTTAGAGCAAACATAACACCTGCCTGGGTTTTGTATTTTTTTAATTTTTAATATACATAGAGGTAACATATCTGCCAGTGTTTTGAATCATATGCAAGAAAGTATAGTAAGTGCCCAGAAGTCCGCACAGGATACATGGTCACCTGTGCTGACATTGTATCTGATGCTGCTGTCGTCACTGTTCGCTTGCACATATGTGAATGATTTAAAACAGCAGAGCCAGAGAGACATCTGACATTACTAGGATCTTCTCGCACGTGTTCATTGAACATGCAATGGAGTCAGCTGTCAGCAGAACTGAGGAAAAATAACACAAGTAATAGCCAGTTTTTTTTTGGTTGATTTACTTTGAAGCAAACTTGAGTCTTGTAGTTTAGTGATGGGATATTGATGTTGGCAAATGCTGAATGTGGCATATGTCTAACACACAGATAACAAAAGGAAGCATTGTTGTAATGTAACCCATACTACGATGGTCACTAGCCGAGCAGTGTAGAAAGTAAGGTTTGACAGTGCTCCACAGGTTTCCAATATGCGGTGGTAAGGGCTATAAAAACTAAAAGAATTCTGTGGGACCCACGGTATTCCCTTTTAACCTGTAGTTCTTGCATGGTGCTGCCCTGCCTCTCTGTATAAAGATTAGGACAGGGCTCTCATGTCTCCTAAATGTTACATTATATATGTCTTGATTTCCTCTTGCTGCTATGAATTTAATGCCAGTGCTTGCCCAGTACCCCTGCAAATAACATTTCATCTCATTAACTGAGGGACCATCTAAGTAAGGTACCACGATTGACTGCAACATTGCTTTTCTGTACCTCTGTAACCACTAATTTTCAGCTTTACATTAAACGTGCTTGTAACCAATTTAATATTTGTTCCTTTTGCAGACAACACCCTATCGGAGACAAGAGTTTCCAGACCTACATCAGACAGCAGTCTGAGGTGTCTGCACATTCCATTTAGCATACCATAGGACACATATTGAGAATCTCGGAAGGAATTGAATCTTGATCCTGAAGATGCAAACATGAGGAAATTGTGGTATTCATGTCGGGATCAGCAATTTACCCACTTTGTCCACCTTACGTTTTCTGTTTGTTTTTAGGACTGTTACAATATTTGCTATGCACTTTATTCATCTGATAGCAGATGACAGAACATTTTTAGGTTTGTTTTTAGCCTTCCCCTATGTTTTACTCCATGTGACTGGTGGATTGCACCAGGTGTGGAACACTTGCTTCTCTCTTCATCGCTCTATGTACTCTGGGGACCCATCCAAAGGGAAACATACTGTGTCTGACTCTGATCTGCGGCCCACGAGATACATTGAAGGTCCTCGATTCTTAATGTCATCATCACCTAGAAGCACTGATTTACAGATTGTTACAGTCCCTTCTGGATCTGGCTTTTTAAGCCCTTTGAGGCAGAGATGTTTGATTAAAATTGGTTTGTTGCCCCTGTCTTCACATAACCTTTTGATAAAGAAATGTCCCACAAACAATCTAGAGATGTTCCACTTTGGATTGCAGAGCTGGTTCGAATAGGATTACAATGTCTGCTGAAATATCCCATAATGGTATTCTTATTGTGATGCACAGTGCCATACAGCAAATTCACAGCTATAAGAACATCGACTGTTTCGTGAGTCATGCAGGGGATTACCAGGAGGATTGAATGAAGTATTCCCACTCTCACTTACGTTGCTGGCCTGAATCTTCAAAGGAAGACTTGAGATCTCACAACATCTTACTGCACGCTATGTTTATAAATATTTTTAGTCTACAGTTAAACCTATCCTGCCAGTTAATGTATTTTCCTAAAAGCCACTGCCTTTGGTGTTGGTGCCATGCTATGTATATAATGAACAATTTGTCATGTTCTTTCCACAAAAACAACTCTGCTTCTAATCTTTGAATCAGGTACAAGATGAAAGCAAAATCACTCCTAACATTGATATTGTAGCACTTGAGTGCCCCCCTCTGTGCCAAAGAACTGACTGTATGTTTGCTTACCATCCAGTAATTTTGTTTGGCCTCTTTCATTATTAAGCAAATTAATTAGATGTTTGCTGCTCATCTAGCCTAAGGACTGCAATACCTGATTTACCAGTCACTTGCAAAACGTCTTCACACAAAAAAAAAATGCTTATTAAAGAAAAGATTTAAAAAAAAAAAAATATGAAGCATAAAAAAGTCTCTGTGGTTTCTGGATAAATTTATTAATATAAGTTGAAGAGGAATTTGTGAAAACTTAGCCTAGCCACAGGTATAATGCCTTAGTGCTTTGAATAAGTGGTACTATAGTGACTCTACACTATCTTACTTTGAAAGTGTTGGGTGACCATATTTGGAGGAGAGCCTTTATTATTCATTCCAACAAGAACACTTTCTCAGCATTAGAATATGTTTACTGTATATTACAACACATAAAAATAATGGAAGTATTTTGTCCACATACTATAAGATTCTGGTTCCTTTTTTGGGTTTCTGCTTCCCCAAAATACAACCAGGTTTCTGAGAAATACCCAGTGAATTTGGCCCTAATTTTGGGGGGTTTTGTTTTATTACCCTTACTACAAGTGGGGTGGGGGGCGGCCCTGTATTTGTGATAAGTTATATCTTACATTCAGTGATACTTATTATCTGTCACAATTTATGTAAAGATGTTATCTTTTACGCAATCGTCCTGTTTTTTTTAACTATCTATTCATCCCACATTTCAAAGAAATGTTACATTTTTAATTTAATTTTTTTTTTTTAAAGAAAAACAAACATTTTGTAGTGTAGGTGTTAAAAGGGGACATTGTAGGTCATATTATGTTTGAACAATAATTGCACTGTCCTCCGTGAATCAACCTTTTAAAAATATTAAATGTAAATGCAGGTTTGATCCTTTTGTATTGTTACTATCCCTGTATACTTCTGTAGTTGTTTTTTTTTTTTTTTTATTGTTAAAACGTGGTTTTATCTAGATATGTTCTGAAATTCTTTTTTTCATAATGATTGATATATTTGGATTTGTCAGGGTGCTTCTAAAAATAGGATAGACTAGTTGTATTTTACTAGAGGATCTATGCTTTTTAACTGCTCAGAGTGTATAGATTGTAGGTATAGCTTCGTAAAGAGGTTGGATGTATAGCTTCCATATCACTGTATCACTTGAAGTAGAATTTGTTTTAGCATGATTAACACTTTGCAATTGAGGTATTTCTCTACAACGTTTGCAATTAAACTGGCCCAGGCTTACGTTAAGTATTCAAAATAAGTTGTCATTTAAAGAAAAATCCTGGGCATCAAGAGAGTCTTTAATCTTAAATTTATAGTTAATTCAATACGTTTTTCTTGCATGTCCTTGTTTGGTAAAAAGTCAGTAGGTACATATAATTCAATCTCCCAGGAGACCTTTTTCTCACCTAAAAAAACACAGTGAAACAGTGAAAAATTTAGAATATAAATGGCCACAAACGTAGAATTGCAAAGATTGTAATTGTGGGCAATATCATGTTTTTAAATCTCCAAAATTATATTGTTCTGACTGTGAATTAGGTTTTTAACATGATTATATGGAAGCAGTATTATAATGACATTGGGAATTTAAAAAGCAGTGTTGTAGAGTTTGCATTTTGAGTGATTATCAATGCTTTTCCACCTCAGAGCTTGCAGATTCTGTTTGTGAGATGGGTTGAGAAATTCACAAATTTAATAGTTTGCAAGTATGGGCTTAATCCAATGAAATGGTGATAATTAAGAGCTGTTTTGTTGGCTGCTAATGAGTCATAATTCTTCAGCAAATTTGTTATCAGCGTATAAATAATGTAGTCACTAATAAATTCATGCAGACATTGATTAAGTGTTTTATAATTTATTCCATGGCCTGCTTGAAGGCATTGCTGGCCTGTTTGGCAGGAAAGTGATTATGTCAACAGTGGGGTAACAGCCATCGCCCAGCTATGTTGGACTGCCATTCCCACAAACTTGTGCCAAAGCCGAATGGGTCTCTAATGACTCTGCTAGATGGTTCATACTATTTTAAGAGCTTGCTGATGTGAAACGTGTGGAGAAAGCTGTAAAGCAAGCATGTCAAACTCGCGGCCTACTGGCTGCATGTGGCCCACAAGGACCATCTTTGCGGCCCAGTGAGCCGCGAGTACATGCTGGTGGGAAAGCAGAGTAGGCACCTGCTTTCCCCACATTGCAGGTCCCTACTCTGCTGACACTTACCAGGCCGGGGAGGAGAGCCAGCGAGGGAGCTCAGTGTTCCTGCTCCTCACTGCTCCCTCGCGTGTGCCATCTGTAGTGAAGCCGGGCGCCAGAATATGACGTCACATTCCGGCGCCCGATATCACTAAACCGTGCAAGGAGCAGGAAGGAGATCTTCAGACAGAAGATCCCCACACCAGCTCCCAAAGGTAGGGAACAATAAATTAACTGATGTGTGTGTGTCTGTCAGTGTGTAGGTCTGTCTGTCAGTGAGTATGTGAGTGAATGTGTGTGTCTGTGTGTTGGTTAGTGTTGCATTGGCTGAAACTGGACAGTGGTGTTCCATGGAGGCACGATCAGATTTGGCACAGGGTGGTAGAGGTGGGTGCTGTGGTTTACTAGAGGCGGAGGGGATCTGGGATTTAGTAGAGGGGGATGCTGGTTTTTTTTTTTTTATACTGTACTTTTTAAAATAAACCTACATTTCTATGAAAATGTAAGATGTATTTTTTTTTTTTTGCGGCCTCCATAAACTTAAACCTAGTTTATGTGGCCCGTGCCAGACTTTGAGTTTGACATGCTTGCTGTAAAGAAACATGTTATAGACTTACTGCATTTTATGATTTCTAACCACATGTGAAAAATAAAACACAAAAATAGAGCAATAACATTGTTTCCGAATAAAGCCATGATAAGTGTTCAGATTTATACCACACGTTGCGGCTTAGTATATACTCATGTGTACTAACACAGCAAGGTAGGTACCTCATTTAAAAGGGCACCCTGAGCACCATAACAACTTCAGCTCAGTGTAGTAGTTATGGTGTTAAGAGTCTGTAGAGCCATCCAGTAGTTTTCAGTCTGTTTTTTATCACCAGTCACTGTTTTTTAATGACCATTTTGTCTGGAATGTTCCAACATGTGGCTTCAAATGTATACAATTTAATCTAATTTTGTACTATCAATAATCAGACTAGTCATTTTTTATTTTTTCATCCTAAATTGTTTGTAAACTGCATTTCCTTTAATACCTAGCTAATCTCTATAACAGCTGAGAATCACGGTAAAAGTAATTCACAAACATTGAACAATTTAGCTGTCCCTAACCGACCATGTCTTCTTCTGAAGTGAAGGTGAGGACCCAAATGCCAAGGTTGACCACATGTTAAACAAATATACTTTGAAGTAAATCTGATAAAATTCCTTAATGCTCATATGGGGACATATTGGGAAAACAGTGTGTCTGACATTGCATTGTTTGTAAATGTAGTCCTATGTCTCTGTAAAGTATTATTATGGATCTTTCCTATATTGACCTTAGAATGTGTAACAAGCTGATGGAAGAAGGGAGAAATATACAGATCTCGGTCCAAGGAAATCAGCTTTGTAATATGTAATATATTGCCTATGATGTAGATACTGTTCCAATATGCGTAGTTATTTTTTTGCTTATTAAAACGATTGTTTTATTAATTCTGTGCCTGTGACGTGTTTGTATTGTTATTCATCACAATTTTTTAATTCTTTTAAATTTACTTTATGTAGATATACAGTAATAATACAAATTCTGTAGAAGCTATAATTGCAGGTAGTCCGAAATGAAATGGTTTAGTTTAATATTAATTCCAAAGGTACATTCTGGTCCATTTTATAAAATGTTTCTCTTGTTGCGCTACAGATCCTGTCATCTTCTACTAGCTTACAACTTACAACTAGCTGTCCCAAATCTAGATGGTTCATAGCTTCTACAGGTTAACCGTCTCTATGAATTAAAGGCTGAACTGTAACATTTCGGAAAGTTGTATATTCTACCAGAAGAAGAAAAAAAACAATTCTTTACATAGTTCAGGAAATCGATATAGGTAATTAACCAGATTACTGTGTGCATTCACCAAGAATCAGCATATGTATACAAGACATTATCTTTCTTTGTTAATGTGTAACATTACCTGTTCTGAATTCCAGTCTAAAACTGAACAGCCTTTTTGTGCACAATGTCTATTGTTCAGTGAAGCAGAAACCACAGCTTGATACATGTGTCAAACTTAATTTGATATTCAGTACACGTGGTGTGTAAGTGAGAGCTGGCTGCTCTAGTCCTCCAAACACCAAGCAGAGGCAGAGCAAATGTTTAGGAAAAACAAATACTTTTGACCATTGCTTGCTTGCGAATCATTCATTACATAGTATGAGGGGGCATCATGTGGGACCCATATGATGGGACTTAAAGCTTTATTCTTCCATTTTTGGGTGGTTTATGTAGTTTTGTTTTTCTTTTTATAGTTTGTATAATTTTATCTACTGAGAAAAGTTTTTCATCAAATAATTGCATTTCATTTTATTGAGCCTCTATACCTTTTTTATTTTCTTCTTCTTGATTATTACACTAGTCTTAATGTTATTCAAATATATTGGAAGACACATTTCTAGTCAACACTCATTCACCCAGAGAACTAGAAAGTCTACTCTAGAGCATATAAAGGTATTATAGCATATTTAATATGTTGACCATGATAAAAAAATATTGACCAGCTGTTGCATTCAAACAATATTTATATTATTATAAAAAGGAATACTCGGGCAAAAATTTATAGGATTGTATTTGTCTATTTAGTTTTACGTAAGAATCTTCCCAGTGGTATTCTCCATGTGCATATCCAACAGTAAAACATGATGTCACCTCCCATAATGCTTTTATAGCCATGATGCTGGCAAACAGGGGAGAAATAGTCCACAACATCTGGCGTGCCGAAGGTTGCCTGCCCTTGAACTAGAACAATGCAAAGGATCTAAACCTCGGGCCAAGCTGCTTTTCTTTGAGGTGGAATGCCTTTGGTCGCTGGTTCTCGATTAAGACTTGGAAGTGTGAACTTCTCAAATAGAAAAAAGGAGAGGTTAGACGTCAAGAGACCTACCACCTTTAGCAACATACCGGCGTACTGACAGTGTGCCCCATACCAGGGCACGCTGCTCAAACATTTTCCTGTTTGATTTATTTTTGTTTGTTTCTGTCATTTACCTGGCTCGGTGAGCTCACATTAAGCCTGTAATAACCAGCTGCCTTCTCCCCCACCCCACCTCACAACCACGCATGTCACCAGCAGATCTCTTACCAGCAGATTTAACATGACATGTATTTCTAGCGAATTATTATACTCTTTGTTATTTGCATTTAAAGTTGAGGCACATTAAACTCAGTATGTGCCTTTCTCTCTCTCTTTAATAAAAAAAAAATGGTGCAGAACCTTTGATGTATATGAATGATTTACTGTAACCAGCTTATGTTCATTATGATATTTGTTTTTCGTGCAACGATAGCACCGCAAAAATAAAGAATGTCCAAAAAAGAAAAAAAGCATTATGGGAGATACCTCAAAATCTTAAGTGCCAAAGATTTCCTAACCCTGGTATAGTAACATGTATAATGTATTATTATTTATAAAGTGCCAACAGCGCTGTAGGATGGGTGGACTGACAGATATGTAGTTGAAACCAGACATGATTGACAAACTGGAACAGAGGGGTTAAGGGCCCTGCTCAATTCATCTGGTTGCACATTCACAAATTCTCATTTACTTGCGTTTGGAGAGCAAACAATAATTTTAGAGTGAACCTGTACTGTACTTTTAGACTGCCTAAATTGGTCCCTAATTACATTGAATAGTCATACATACACAGTGTTACCTCGGTTTACAAACACCTCAGAGGTGCTGGAGTCTGTGGGTAGCACATGGGTTCAAGTGTGGAGGTGTTGTAGTAGCTTTTGCATAGAGTTTTGGAGCCATTCTGTAAAAAATTTGCAGCTGTTTTGGGACTTTTATTGAATTTTTTTTGTGCATTTCTCAAGCGGTGGAAAGGTATGGAGCTTCACTTGGTCGTTTGCATGCCTTTTATTGTGTGTTCTGCATTGTGGGTTGGTTTCCATGCCAGCTCAGTTTGACTTTATTTTGACCTCCAGAACGGATTAATTGGTTTTCAATGCATTCCTATGGGAAACCTCGTTTCGGTTTTCAAATTTTTCACAATACAAAATGGAGAACGCATTAAATTCGTAAACGGAGGTACCACTGTGTGTGTGTATATGTGTATATATATATATATATTACACATGATTTTTACAATGTAAAATACTTAGATTTACTCACCATACCTTGTTCCATCTCCATTTCCTCATCTTTGTGTTTGTTACTCTTCATGTAACACCCACCTCCGGTTCATCCTCCTCTCCTTCCACAGTCTTCTTTGATTGGTCCTGCTAGAAAACACTTCCCTAAGCATGGCAACCCAACTCAGTGACGCATCATTACCTGCATGCTGGCATCTGAACATATTGATGCTAGTTACTCCGTTCCTAAACTCTTAAAGGACCACTATAGTGCCAGGAAAACATACTCGTTTTCCTGGCACTATAGTGCCCTGAGTGTCCCCCTCCCGCCCGTCTGGAAGGGGGAAAGGGGTAAAAACTTACCTTTTTCCAGCGCTGGGCGGGGAGCTCTCTGCCTCCTCTCCTCCTCCTGGGCTGAATGCGCACGCGCGGCAAGAGCTGCGCGCGCATTCAGCCCATCGCATAGGAAAGCATTTACAATGCTTTCCTATGGACGCTTGCGTGCTCTCACTGTGAAAATCACAGTGAGAAGCACGCAAGCGCCTCTAGTGGCTGTCAATGAGACAGCCACTAGAGGATTAGGGGGAAGGCTTAACCCATTAATAAACATAGCAGTTTCTCTGAAACTGCTATGTTTATAAAAAAATGGGTTAACCCTAGAAGGACCTGGCACCCAGACCACTTCATTAAGCTGAAGTGGTCTGGGTGCCTAGAGTGGTCCTTTAAGTTAGTGTTAGCAGCGATGGTTGGAGTTACCATAGGAACCACAACACATGCATTGTGGTTGCTATGGGTGGAGAGCAGGACTGCTTCTGGGTGGTCTCTCCTGCTCATATTTATCAACTAAAACGTCAGCAATTGATTGAGCTATTGTTTAATAGGGTTTTCTTCCAAACTATACATTTGCTAGCAAAACTGCCAATGTATAGTCTAAATCTTATGGTCTTTCAAAAGAGCATAAGTAGAAGGGAAAAAAAAACAACAGAGTACAGGTATGCTTTAACTACTACTGGTCCACTGACAGTGCAAGCAGTCAGTAGGCAAATGTTTTTAGGGTAACTGCAACCCTTTTTAATAAAAATTATTTTAATACAGATTGCTCTATTGTGCATTAGTTACTAGGTGCCCCCTTACAACCCTGTACAATATCCTAAAAATTTATGTGGACCCCAGCGCTGGTCAAAGCCTCATCAAATGTCACAGCCTCCCTTTCCATGGTCAAATCAAATATGCATGTGCTCTGAACTAGGGAGGGAGTGGGAATGGCCAAGGGGAGTGAGAGGAACAAAGAACGTAGCACTATAGGGAGGTGGGGACTGCCAGAGGGAGCAGAGATCAATGCGGACCACGTCTGTTGAGTGTGCTGAGGTGGCTGTGTCAATACCATATTAAAGAAAAATTATAGATACTGCTGTATTTATTTATTGTCAAACTATAATCATCAAATATGAAAATTCATTCTAAATGCAGTTTTAACTTTGAAGCATTGCAGTGCTCTACTGGAAATACTACTCCCACTGCATATGCGCACATATAAGAGAGAAATACGCAAACAGTAAACCTATTTGTTAAATGTTCTAGCATTTAATGGGTTAAAAATCCTAGGACTGTGGTGGTGTCTTTGCAATGAAGGTTGTATGTTCAGTTTAAAGGAACACTCCAAATACAGTAACTACTGCAATGCACTGTAGTGGTTATGGTACTAGAAGGGCCTTGGCACACTCACAATGAAAAAAGTGAAACAGTTTCTGTTGGTTTGACTTCTTCCCTGGGGTTTTACAATTCGCAGCTACTTGTCTTCTCCTCTTTCTGTAAGGCGAGCTGGAAGCATTGCTAAGGCAGAGAGCAGTGGCAGAGTTAGCATCTGACACCCAAGGGACCCCAGGTAAGAAGTCAATCCTAAGCAAATGGTTGGACTACTTTCACTAGGAATACACAAGGGCACTCCTGACACCATAACCACTACATGCGCTGTGGGAGTGCTCTTTTATTTCATTACTCTCTCATACACGGCGCTAGTTGTGGCAACCTGAAATTTTCTGTATAATTTTTCAGTAGTAACTGGTGGGGTTCAAAAGTTTTTGTGATATCCTGCTGAATTTGATACTGAGGGAGGGGAACACATTAAACTGCATACAGTTCCATACGGCTTTTTCAAAGCAATGGTGCCACCTCTTGGTGTATTTTGAGAATCCATCAGGAAATAAAGCATTACTAATATTATAAGAGCTTCTCATTCAGAATTAGCATTGTTAGAGAGTTTCTGTCATCAGAAATTGTCTATCTACCATCAGATGGCATTTTTAAAACTATCTATACCTTTTCTTGGTCTTTTTTTTTTTTTTTCATCTAGTCAATATTTTTTCTTTATAAAAAATCTAATCAAATCTTTCAACCAACATTGTGTACAGAGCATCATCAGAGGATCATCTCCTGAGTAATGGAAAACTGGGAGCTAAATTGCAATTCTCAGATTTTGCTTTGCTTTGCTTGTTACAATAACTTTCCGTGAGGGTTTGAAAATTCTGATGCAATTCCTCAACTCACACTCTACCTATTGTTATAGGTGTATAATTAAATTAAACCTTTACTGTTCTTATTTTATTGTTCTGTTAAGCATAGTCTCAGAGAGAGAGAGAGAGAGGCATTTGTGCATGTGCCAGGGTTCTAACTGTCACACCTATCGTTCTCTCTCTGAGGTAGCTGTACTGTTTAATAATATCCAAATAAATTGGACAGTTTATAGTAAAAATAACAGTAGTTCAGGCTTTGATATTTGGAAGATGGCATCTAAAATCCAGTCGGCTTAATACTTCCTATTATTTTCATCTAAGTAAATTATAGTCATTTGTTTTCAGCATTAGCTTATACTGATTTCTACAATTATATGTTCAGCTGACATTGCTATTTCAAACACCATTTGTCATATTTTTTGGCAAAGTGGGCCTTAAAGGTTAACTATTAGTGATGTCCCGAACGGTTCGCCGCGGACTCATCATTGAGTAAATTTTAACCCTGTAACTCACAGTCAGCAGACACATTCCAGCCAATCAGCAGCAGACCCTCCCACCTCCTGGACAGCTCACTAAGAATGCAGCGTCACAATGGATGCTGTCCAGGAGGTGGGAGGGTCTGCTGCTGATTGGCTGGAATGTGTCTGCTGACTGTGAGGTACAGGGTCAAAGTTTACACAATGATGAGTCCGCGGCGAACCGTTTGGCGAACAGTTCGGGACATCACTATTAACTATATCAAATGTTTTGGTTTTTAAGTTAAATTTGCCTAATTTTGCAGGATTTAAAAAGGTTACTCCAATCAAAAAAACTGTATTTTGGTTATATACTATTCTGGGGTGGGAGGAGAGAACCCAAAATGTTTTAAAGGGACACTATAGTCACCAGAACAACTACAGCTTATTGAATTTGTTCTGGTGAATAGAATCATTCCCTTCAGGCTTTTTGCTGTAAACACTGTCTTTTCAGAGAAAATGCAGTGTGTACATTACAGCCTAGTGATAACTTCACTGGCCACTCCTTAGATGGCTGTTAGAGATCCTTCCTGGGTCATGGCTGCCTAAAATGCATCCAAACATTCAGTATCTCCTCCCTCTGCATGCAGACACTGAACTTTCCTCATAGAGATTCATTGATTCAATTAATCTCTATGAGGAGATGCTGATTGGCCAGGGCTGTGATTGAATCATGCTGGCTCTGCCCCTGATCTGCCTCCATGTCAGTCTCAGCCAATCCTATGGGGAAGCACTGTGATTGGTTCAGGCTACCACTTCTGATGTCAGCAGATTGCTTGTTTGTTTTTGTTTTTTTAAGGCATGCAGAGTTACAGCTTCTGGCTTGAATACAGTAAGATGTTGCTATATTTATGGAGGCATGACGGGCCCAGGGGGCTAGATAGTGGTTTTAACATGTTTGTCTTCCTGACCCTATAGTGATCCTTTAAACATTTATTTTCCCTCCCTAGTACTCCTTCAGCCCAATTCTCTTTGGCTGACATTACTCCCCCTTACTGTCAGGGTATTTATATCGGCAGACATTTTGTGCTATGATAGAAATTAAAAGTGTGTATTCTGAGTCACTCTGAACAGACCAGACTCCATTTTGTTATTTTCAAGTTAACAAAAAGACACAAGATTTCTTTCTGTAAAACTAACCACTTTGCCAGAGCTAAAGGAATGCATACTATAAACAAACCAAGTGATAAGCAGAAAGGGGGTTGGACAGACTGTCTAATGCTAATGGAATAGATCAAATCTAAACCCAGACATTTGTGACAGAGAAGATTAAATAATTTAATTTTACTGTCTATATATATATATATATATATATATATAAGGTACCATTGTATGGAAAAGGGTAAACTTAGTTCATGATCTGCCATTTTAGAAATTATAGCAAGATTTGCCAGACACATAGTCTGGACAAAACTTAAAGAAACCCTTTGATCTGAAGGGATACGTAAGTTATAGCAAAGATAAAGATAACGCAAAATGACGTCAAAATAGCCACCAAGGAAAGTTAACTCTTTCCTGGATAGGTATGTTTAGTGGGACAAGACTGTCCTCTATAGACCAAATAATTAAATTGCGATCTGGAAGATAACCACACCTCTAGTGCTTCTATTGGGTTATCAACTGATGACGTACAGAGAGTCTGGCCCTTTAAAAGTTAGGACAAAGGGAAGATAGGGGATGCAAAGGAAAAAGAGGAGAGAGGAATTGGAAGTGTGGGGACTCCAACTCGACATGCAGAGAAACCCAGGACAACATCTGAGACTAACACTCTACTCTTAAAACTCTAACACTTAGAATTTCACTGACTTTCTGACCAACACCACCTTTCATCATAACTTAATGCAGACAGACATCCAAATAAGTTCCTGAGACTATCTACCAATCGGATGAAATATCTACTCAACTGGTAATTATACTGGTTTCATTTAATTTAATTAATTAAAATGTACTAATAGCATGATATATGACTAGGATAAAACACGGTCAGATTTCCATATTAAGAAATCTTAGTTAACTAAAGAATATATAGTTATAAACATTCCATTCTGCAGGTGGAATTAAGAATAATTATATATTAAGGTGATATTATCACGTGTTAGCATACTGCTGTTTTTATCCAGGTGTATTGATTTGCTCTAAATTAAGATAAGATATCTTTTAGACAAATTAAAAACAAAATCTGCTTATATAATCATGGTAGATTCTCTTATTGGATGGTTCCAGGAAATGACTAATGAACTGGTTTAAATGTTATTTTGTTTAAAATTACATAAGAATAGATCTTAATTACCTAGGAGATCTAGCCAGCAATGAAAGGGTTATTCTAACTGTTAGCCAGGGTTTTATGGCCCTTCGCTGTGAAAAGTTTCACTTTCAGTCTGTGTTAAAGATACCTCATAAATCAGAAGACTTGACAGGAAATGCTGTTTAGCCGTTGAGACGTGTGTAGCCATTTCTTTGTATTGCATATCATTTTATACTGGATATTCATTGATTATTATCACGCATGTTACATATTATTATTAATTAATTTGTTATTATAAAATCTATTTTTATAACAAAATTGTGAATATTATTTATATGAAATACTTCTCACTTAACACGATAACGATCTTTGGGTCTGAGAATTGAATTAGTGGGCAATTCTCACTGTTACTATTATTATCCCATAAATATCCCCACATTACTGGAGGGAATCTCTGAGATGACGGAGGGAAAGACAGCATGCTGGCACCAGACAGTCAATGGTGGCACTCCCTCCCCTTCTATTTTGTCTGCCTTTGTGCCAGCATGCTGTGTGTTCTGACATCGGATGCGAATTGCGGCTGGAGGTGAAGTTACACCTCCAATAGCAAAGTGGTTAATCTCTGTATGTGCAGTATTTCAAAACTAAATGCTGAACATAAGACTCCAGCCCGATTACCACTTCAAATCACTGAAGTTGTTATGGTGCTTGGGGTAACATTTTAAACTTGACACTACAATGCCTTGAATTTTGTCTGTCAGTAAATGTGTGCGTCGGTAAGCGTGTCTGTGTGTATCAGTGAGCTTGTGTGTAAGTGAGACTGTCTGACAGTTAGCATTTCTGTCCACACATGTTTGCATGCAAAATAAATGTCTATCTGTATATCTAAACTAGATCTTTGTTCTTATTCAGTCATTAATTTACGATGCAAGGGATTTATAAATTTGTCAAACAAACACATGTTCTGTTTCACTCTTTTCTACTCTAAATTTGGTGGTCTTCTGAAATGGAGATTTCAGTGAAAAATGGTGGAATTTACTATACAGAAACAAAAAGTGTTTTACAACACTTAAATAAATGTGATCAAAATAATGATGGACGTTAACCATCATAAATATCCCCATAGAGCTGATGCCAGTGTTCAGATTGCCTGCCATGCATGATATCATTCCTAATATCACCATATCCTTTTTGAGTGTGTACATAAAGTAATGGACTATCATAACCAATCCATCTTAATGTGATGCCAGTGCCCAATCAAAACAGGCACACCAGCATCTATCTGGCTTCCATGCTCTCCTGCTCTGGTTAGGCCATCAGGGACAAGATGCAGCTGTGGATGGTGATAATAGCAATCAGTAATCCAGGTGCTCCAAATGTAAAAAGGGTGTTGGTGTTCTTTGGGTATAAAGCTAAACATACTGTCCACTTTTTTTTATTTTATTTTTATTGTAAATTACATTAAGCTTAGACAAAGGAAAACAAAATTATTCACATATATGTAGAGACTGGTGCTAATGAAGCCAAAAGTGTCTAAATATCAAGGTGATAAATTCCTAGGATCTTGTCTGCAACCAAGCCCTTGGGTTCATCCCCAGTTCAGTCTTTCTGTGGCTGTCTAATCACAGACTTCCCAATGCAGCTCATTGAGAAGTCTTTGCAAGGCAAGTGCTCTAGGCAGTTGCTGCCTTTGGAGTTTAGCTCAACTGAGCTAAACAACCAAGAAATAACAAGACTAGTTGTTGTCTGCTTGACAGCCAGGCTGTTGTAACCAGGTTAAAATATAAAAGTGTCAATTTCTGTTTAAATCTGCACGTTTTGCAAAATGAAAAGAGGACACACTTTTTGCACATAAAGCATTTCAGCAAGCTAAAGTGCTTTAGGGGTCCAGAGTGTCCCTTTATGTACCTATTGATCTATATTATCAAAAGAAGCACAATTGGCCCTCTAAAGCAAACACAAGCTATATGTATGTTTCTTTTGGTAAATTGTAGACTATTTTTAGAAATGTGACTTAAAGTAAGACATAAAACACCACTCATAAGTGGCTGGCCTCCTGTGAGAAAACAAAAAAAAAGTCAAAACTGCCATGGCTTGGTGTTCAATAGATAATTGCAACAGAGTAGAGTAAGTTTATTTCTTTCAATTTCAAACAAAACAAAAGGTGAGCCCCATGTTAACAGGAATTTGTAACTGTTCCATCAGTAAAACCCTGAAGATAGCCATCTTTGCCAAAACACAGATTTTTTCAATTTTGGAATAAAAATTTATTTTGAAACCTTTTATTTCGAACTTTTCATCCTGTTCATTTTCTGTTCATTTCATACTGTATTAGTTTAAATGGGAACTTGGTATGGGGTGGCCAATGGTGAGGAGTGAAGAGGGACCTCTTAAAATTCTACATAAATGGACAACTGTTGGTTTGTCCAAACTCCATGTCTAATAAGTATACATGACTCTGCAAGACATACAAACAGTCCTAATTGAAGTCACTTAGTCTAGAGACACTGTATAGCAGCGGTTCCCAAACTGTGTTCTGCTGGGCCTGCCGCGGAATGTTTCCCGGTGCTATGATTATAGCACCGGGGAAACATTACTACTAAACAGGGCCCCTGTAATGTCGGCCAGTTGGGAGTGAGTAACAGACTGTCACTTCCTCCCAACATCCTGCAGGGAGACAACACAGGAGGGAAAGGAGGCAGCCGCAGCGTGAGGGGAGAGAAGCTTGAAGAGCTCCAGCCCCTCACTGCCACAACAGCAGGACTCCAAGCCACCCTCCTGGCCCATAAGGTAAGCTGGAGGGAACAGGAGGGTGGCTGGCAATATAAAAAAAAAAATGTATGTGTGTGAGTGTGTGTGTGTCTGTCTATGTATGTGTATGAATGTTTGTGTATGAGTTTGAGTGTGTGTGTGTGTGTGTGAGTATGAGGGTGTGCATCTGTGTGTGTGTGTGTGTATATATATATATATATATATATATATTGTAACAGAGTGTTGGGGATGGTGGTCAGGGGTGTATATCTGGCACCCAGACTTTTGCACAGCCACTATCCTGACATGTGGGTAAGCACATGCAGCCCCAGGGAAAGTTAAGTTTAAATTTAGTTTTTTTTCCTCTTGTTATTTGGGTCCCTGGGGTGGAGTATTCGGAAGAGCAGGGTGGGCCGATTCTCCACCCACTGTCAGAGTGGTTGTGCATGAGTCCAGCCCAGGTTTCCCATAGAGTTCTGGCTCACTGCCTAACGAGGTCATTAGCCTCACCTGTAGGGGCTGTGAGCAGATATATAACTGCAGTTAAAGCAGGGTGACGTGAGGGAAGTGTTTTGGAGGAGAAAGAAGGTGTTTTGTGGAGAAAGAAGATTTGCTGATTCATTGTATCCTGTTACTTCACAACAACAGAAAATAAACAGGCCAGAGGCCTTTTTGAAACTGGACTTTGTCTTGACCTGGTTTTCTTACCCTAGAGGGCTGTGCGGTTGCCAAAAGATCCTGGACAAACACACACAGGAAAGTAAGTTTGTCACATATGGTGGAGAATGCGGGCACTGCACTAAAGAAGCCTGTGGGTATTAACTGGAAGCCAAACAAGACTGTAGAAATATGGAGGAAGTTGTGAAAGTCTTGTTGCAAACTACAGCTGCACAGCAAAAGGCTACAGCCGTACAGCAGGAGGCTACAGCTGCACAACAGGAAAATATTACAGCCCTACAGCAACTGGTAATTACGCAAAAGGCCAACACAGATGCGTTGATCCAGCAGGTTATGGCAGCCCAAGCTGAGGCAAACCGCCTGCTCAGAGAGGAGCAACATCAGGCCACCAGTATGATACAGAAGGAGATACAGGCTTTGACCAAAGGACTGACCAGAGTCTCGGATGGGACGCAGTCCGAGGTTAAAATGATCAGAGCCAGCCGTTACCTGCAGAAGATGACACCTACAGATGATGTGGAAGCATACCTGCTAGCTTTTGAGAGGACAGCTGAGAGAGAAGAGTGGCCGGTGAGTGAGTGGGCAAGCATACTGGCACCTTTTCTTATTGGAGAACCCCAGAAGGCATTCTATGACCTGGAACCAGCACAGGCAGGGGTCTACTCCAAACTGAAGGCTGAGATCCTTGCACGACTTGGTGTGACTAGGGCAGTTCGTGCCCAAAGATTTCATGCCTGGTCTTTCAACCAAGAGAAACCTATCCGCTCCCAGATGTTTGACCTGATACATCTTGCTAGAAAGTGGTTACAACCAGAAATAAATACGGCAAGCCATATCATGGAACTTCTTGTGATGGACAGATTCCTGCGGGGCTTGCCTGCTTCACTGCGTCGATGGGTCAGTCAGAGCGATCCACAAACAGCTGATGAGTTAATTGGTTTGGTGGAAAGATATGTTGCTGCAAATGACAGACAGCGGCTCAACAACACAAAGGCTAAGCAGAGAGTTAAGACTCCAGATGCTGAAAGACCTGGTAAGAATTTTCAAGGTTTCAGAGACACAGAGGAACAAGAGACATATTCTCAGAGACCCCATATGCTTTTGCCTAGAAATGTTAATCCTGGAAAAGGGTCTAGGTGGGGACAGTTGACGATATTAAATGCTTCCGGTGTAATGAACCTGGACATAAAGCTAGAGACTGTCCCTTGATTGATGAACCTATGCAATGCAATATGATTAATCAGGATGTACAATTGTCTTGTTTGCTGAATTGTATAGAATCTGCTGTTGCCAACTGTTGTCACAATCCACAGATATGTTCCATAAGGGTGAATGGGAAAGAGGTTAGAGCTCTATTAGACTCCGGAAGTATGGCGACATTGATAGCAAAATGCCTTGTACCTGAAGCCGATGTTGATGCATTGCAGAAAATTGGTATAATTTGTGTTCATGGTGACAAACGTGAATATCCTACAGTTTTGCTAAAATTTGAAAGCCTTTTTGGTACTGTGAATCATAGAGTGGGGCAGGGGCATTACCACAGGCAGGATCCTGTGCTTGCACAAAAAAAACCTGTAAAAATTTTTAAAGGTTCTCTTTTTTTTTCTTACAATTTGTAAAGACTCCTGTCCCAATACAAAACCCCCGCCCCCTTCTACAAAATCCCTGCAGCCCCACACACACATTTACAGGCAGACAGTCACACACTCAGTTACAGGCAGACAGTCACATACAGTCACAGGCAGACAGTCACACATACACATTTCCTCCGTGCGGCCAGTTTATCAGCTGTTTGCTTGTGTGAGCTGTACTGGCCGCACGGCACCCTAACTACCATGGGACACTGTGCGGCCACAGCTCACACAGCCCCCTCCAGCCAGGGCCGGTGCAAGGATTTTTGCCGCCCTAGGCAAAAGTAAAGTTTGCCGCCCCCCCCATGTGACATCACAATGCCCCACCCATATGATTTTCCATGTTAACTAACGCCAGTGCTGCAGTGCCGCCGTGTTTACATTAAAAGGCCTGCAGGGACAGGCTATAGACACCAGAACCACTACATTAAGCTGAAGTGGTTCTGGGGACTATAGTGTTTCTTTAATGTGAGGTAAATTAGAGCTTAGTGCCACGAATAATATACTAGATTGCCTACTTACAACCAGATGAGGATGATGATGAGCTCTAGCTGCAGTCTAGCTCCACTGGTCTGGTGCAGAACAGGCTCTCTGGAGGCGGTTTGTAACTGTGGTCACAAAAATCAATGTTCTGGGAGAACGGGAAGCAGCTGCATTTTTTGGGGGTCCTTTACACAGCTCAAGGTCTGGGTCCCAGGGTCCACCTTCATGTTCCACCAATGAGTTTGTTCACAGGGGGTGGAGTGTGTAGGGGATGTCCTGATATGTGTGTAAGGAATGCATTGTGTGTAATTGTGTTTGTATGTGTAAGGGCTGCAAGGTGTGTTTCTGTGTATGTATGGGATGCATTGAATGTGTGTAAGGGGTGCATTGAGTGTGTGTAATGAATGCATTGTGTGTTTCTGTGTGTGTAAGGGATGCATTGTGTGTAACGGTTGCATTGCTTGTGTATGTGTGTCTGTGTGTGTAATGCATTGTGTGTTTTTCTGTGTGCAAGGGGGGTGCATTGTGTGTATGTGATGAATGTCAATCTCTCCTCCCGCTCCAATTTCCTTCTCCTCCTCCCAATTTCTCTTTCTCACCCCCCCTCCTAATTTCTCTTTTCCCCCCTCCTAATATCTCTTCCCCCTCCTAATTTCAATTTCTCTCCCCCTCCTAATTTCAATTTCTCTCCCCCCCTCCTAATTTCAATTTCTCTCCCCCCCTAATTTCTATTTCCCCCCTCCTAATATCTCTCCACCTACAATTTTTCTCTTCCCCCTC
>OW240912.1:263796391-263810466 GCA_933207985.1 Pelobates cultripes
GGGCAATGTGTGTGTATGAGGGGCAGTATGGGGGACCAGGGAGGCTGTATGTGGGGCAGTGTGTGTGTATGGGAGGCTGTATGTGGGGCAGTGTGTGTGTATGGGGGCAGTGTGTGTGTATGGAAGGCTGTATGGGGGCAGTGTGTGTGTGTGTATGGGGGGAGAAAATGTGTGTGTGTATTGGGGCAGTGTGTGTATGGGGGGGGCAGCATGTAGTGTGTGTGTGGCTGGGGCAGTGTGTGTGTATGGGAAGTGCATGTGTGTGTATGGGGGCAGGCATGTGTGGGTGTATGGGGGGCAGCATAAAAAGTGGTGCATGGGGGGCAGCATTGGGCAGCATGTGTGGCTGGGGGGGCAGTATGTGTGTATGGGGGGCAGCATGGGGCAGTATGTGTGTATGGGGGGCAGCATGGGGGGCAGCATGGGGCAGTATGTGTGTATGTGTGGGGGGCAGCATGGGGCAGTATGTGTGTATGGGGGGCAGCATGGGGGCAATGTATATGTGTGTGTGTTAAGGGGAGGGGGGCTTTTTTTATATAATATATATTTTTAAATATTTAATTTAAAAAAAAAATATATCCTATGTCCCCCCTCCCTTCTTACCTTTCCTGGGGAGGAGGGGGGACATATTTCGATCCCTGGTGGTCCCAGTGGTGATTCCCTGGTGGTCCAGTGTGGAGAGTGAGCTCTAGCCCGCGCTCCCGGGCTAGAGTTCACTCTCGCGAGATTTGGAGCGTTGCCGTGGTAACCGCGGCAACGCTCCAAATCTCACGAGAGGAGGACCCGGAGGAGCTGCAGACTGAGCTCCGGGTCCTCTCTCTCACTCCCCCGCCGGCTGTCAGCACAGTGTCTGCGGACCGGGGAGGGAGATCTCTGACCTCCCCTCCGGTCCGCAGGCACATCGCAGGGCTGGCACCTGCATGTGCTGACAGGGGAGGGAGAGGGAGACCGGCGGATTTCTCGGGGGGGGCAATTGCCCCGTTGCCCCCCCCCTGGATCCGCCAGTGTAACACACAATACCTGAGCAGCACACTCACTCCAGCTCCCCACACCTCCTATAACACACAATACCTGAGCAGCACACTCACTGCAGCTCCCCACACCTCCTATAACACACACTACCTGAGCAGCTCACTCACTGCAGCTCCCCACACCTCCTATAACACACACTACCTGAGCAGCACACTCACTGCAGCTCCCCACACCTCCTATAACACACACTACCTGAGCAGCACACTTACTGCAGCTCCCCACACCTCCTATAACCCACACTACCTGAGCAGCACGCAGCTCCCCACACCTCATTTAACACACACTACCTGAGCAGCACACTTACTGCAGCTCCCCACACCTCCTATAACCCACACTACCTGAGCAGCACACTTACTGCAGCTCCCCACACCTCCTATAACACACACTACCTGAGCAGCACGCTCACTGCAGCTTCCCCACACCTCCTATACACACACACTACCTGAGCAGCACACTCACTGCAGCCCCCCACACCTATAACACATCAGTACCTGAGCAGCATACTCCACTGCAGCCCCCACACCCCTATAACCACACTACCTGGAGCACACCCTATCACCAGCCCCCACACGTCCTATCACACACATATACCTGAGCAGCACACTCACTGCAGCTCCCCACACCTCCTATAACCCACACTACCTGAGCAGCACTCTCACTGCAGCTCTCCACACTTCCTATAACCCAAACTACCTGAGCAGCACACTCAATGCAGCTCCCTACACCTCCTATAACACACACTACCTGAGTAACACGCTCACTGCAGCTCCCCACACCTCCCCCACTACCTGAGCAGCACACTTACTGCAGCTCCCCACACCTCCTATAACCCACACTACCTGAGCAGCAACTGCAGCTCCCCACACCTCCTATAACACACACTACCTGAGCAGCACACTTACTGCAGCTCCCCACACCTCCTATAACCCACACTACCTGAGCAGCACACTTACTGCAGCTCCCCACACCTCCTATAACCCACACTACCTGAGCAGCATGCTCACTGCAGCTTCCCACACCTCCTATGACACACACTACCTGAGCAGCACACTCACTGCAGCTCCCCACACTTCCTATAACACACGTTACCTGAGCAGCACACTCACTGCAGCTCCCCACACCTCCTATAACCCTCACTACCTGAGCAGCACACTTACTGCAGCTCCCCACACCTCCAATAACCCACACTACCTGAGCAGCACGCTCACTGCAGCTCCCCACACCTCCTATAACACACACTACCTGAGCCGCACGCTCACTGCAGCTCCCCACACCTCCTATAACCCACACTACCTGAGCAGCACTCACTGCAGCTCCCCACACCTCCTATAACACACACTACCTGAGCAGCACTAGTATTAGTATTACTAAGAATTGACAAATTTCTGTGGATAAAATATTTTACCAGTGAGGATACATTGAGATTTGTACCTTACATATAATTTTATTGTAGGCATACAATACAATTATAAATACATTGTTACGCAAGTAGTAGGTATAAACAATGCAATTAAAAGTTAAAGGGGCCATATATGCACCCAGACCACTTCCGCTCATTGAAGTTGTTTGGGTGCATAGTCCCAGGTTCCTTAACCCTACAAAGGTAATTATTGCATTTAATAAATTGCAATAAATACCTTTGTGGGTTAACTCCACCTCTAGTGACCGTCTACTAGAGGGACTTCCAGGTCATTAGGCCATTAGGTCTTCCCCGTCGGCTGATTTCGGCAGGGGAGGAGAGGAAGTGGAACCCGAGCAAGCGCAGAGGGACAATGTCGCTGGGGGTGGGGTGGAGGGGCTTGACATAGGGGGGCGCTGTAAAGAGCAATAGTGCCAGGGCAACAAGTTTGTATGTAAAGTATCTATGGTTTCCCTTTAACAATGGATGCTGTTGGTTTTTGATTGCAGGTAGATAGATGCAGATGTTTCATATAGCAATTTTGATATTCCCTGGAAAATGATTCCATATACAGTACATACATGTATATAAAAGGTGGTGACATTTATATATGAGAAATGGGTGGGTTAACTTTTCAGATCACGCAAGTGCACCACAAAACACCCTATAGCTACAGAGTTAGCAATTACCTGTAAGATACTCCTGGGATATTTTTGCTGTAGGATAAGGGAAATATTAATTAGGGTTTTTTGTGTCTGTTTCATAAGGCATCACATTAACTTGGAAAAAAGATTGTTCCAATGTTAAATGAAAATACTTTAGTGTTCCAGCGGTAAATGATATAGAATGTTAAGAAACCATTTTGTTCTGCTTGCTTCCATTTTTTTAATAGTATGAATTTGGTTGATATTGTAACAGCTATGTCTTGTGAAAGTTATGTGTGAAGTCTTGGCAGGCAACATGGGTATAAAGGTGAAATTAGTTGTTTGCAAGATTATTAATATCAATATTGCAAATAATGTCAGGGCTGTCTTTAATATTGATTGGACCGTGGGCCAGCATTTGCTTGGACCCCCTGGATCCTGCACCCACTCCCCATCAGCCCTGATTTTAATGCTTTTTCTACATTACCCATTTTTAACAGGACTATTTACTAAAGTGAGAATTCAAAAATTCTAAATGAATTTTTAAGTTTAAAGGGAATTTGAATGTCAAGGCTAAAACAACTTTAGCTCTTTAGACAGAACTTGAAATCCCATTTGTACATTGCGCTAGCAGTGTTGCTAGAAAATGTATAGCTTTGGAGGAAAAACTATTTTAAAATAGGTATTTTTCTCAACTGACTGATTTCCTCGGCAGACACTGGATGTTGAGAAATTGCGAGACAGAGACAGAAGAGACATCCCACAGGAAGTCCCTCTGCTCTCCACCCAGAGCAACCACAGTGCTGTGGTTGCTTTGACAACTCCCTACCCGGCTCTGTTAGCACTGCCTTGGGAGTATAGGAATGGAATGATGTGGCATCCCTCTGTTGAGACGCCAGCACGCTGACAACGAAGCTAGAGTGTCGGTGTCATGGAGGAGCATTGCCTTACCTGGGCAAATCAACGAAGAACAGAGGAGGAGCGAGGGCGGACCAGAGGTGATCGTGGTGGGTAACAGAGGGCCAGGTAAGTCGTGACAGTTTCCTTTAAGGCCGAAATGGACCAATCAAGAGCCTGTGTGCTTTCACGAGCCCTGACATTATGTGGCTGGCCCAAGTGCATTCTGGGATGGTTCTAGACCTTCAATTATGCATGGCTGTAACGGACCATTTTGCACACAAGAGGTTAAAAACCGTTTAGGTGATATTCCCCTTCCAGATACACAGGCAGCTACTGCAAGCACCAATCTCCCGAACAGGAAACACACGAATTCTCCAACTCCCAAACTGGAAACACACAAATTCTCCAACTCCCGAACTGAAACCATTCGAATACTGTAAACAGCCGAACAGGAAAAACCATACGAACAGCTTACACTTCTGGCAGTCGCACTGTAACAGCATACAGTCAAATCCCCCCAAGAACGAGACGACACTTCATTTTGAGGGTCAAGCAGTGATCTGTTTTACAGGGGCTACCTGCCTGGCTTTTATGCAGGTCTTCCACCTGGTGGACACTCCCCTAGGGGACCAGATGGAAGACATACACCTTTAAACACTCCCACAATTACATCACAACCCCTCCTCTCTATCCTGGAGATAATTGGGAAGTAATCCAATTATCTCCAAGGACAGAGGCAAAACTCCATTAGCCACATGTTAGCAAAATACATAAAATTACACAAAAATATATAACTGTGCAGCTATTTCATAAAGCAGGTACATTCAACATATCCCCAGATAGCTTAGATCTGAGTGCACATTATTACTGAATGGCGCTCAGATCACATACATACAGTTCAATTGCCGTGGAGCCAAAGTCTTTCCCATAGTCTTTTGTTATACGAATGGGCTCCATGGCATAGCTATCTGGGGTATCACTGTTCACTCAGTCTATCTACCGAACGCCCAAGCAGAAAGGCACGAACAAGCCTTTCTAAAGGGGAAAAGAACAGCTTTTAACATGGGGCCATAGTCCAGAGGGAGCAGGCAAGCAACCAGTCTTCTCCAGTGCCCAGGGGCGAGGTTGGTTCCGCCACAATGACCTTAATAGATAAGTGGTGTTTTGGGCCAAAGAAGTCTAAAAATGACTGCCCACACAGCGAATGGTTACCAAGGAGAAACAGTAAAAATAATTAACGTATTTCACATTGATACTTTATTATTGTCTTTTATTTTATACTGTACTTTAAATTTCAGTCATTATTAAAAATGATAACAGTTTTCCAGCAAATACAGTACTGTGTAACTGTCAGTGCCGAGTTTTTTTTTTTTATGGATAAAGTAAAAACGGACAAGTATTAACCACTAACTCTTCAACTTGCATGTCTATTTTTTCTTTCTTTCTTAATCTGCCTCATTTGAAATAAAGAAAGAGTCCAGTGAGATTGCATTAATCCTCTAATATACAAGGAATACCGAGAATGCGACTTGGTAGATCCCAATGGATCAATAACAATTTCAGGCTGAGTTCGAGAGAAGGATTATATAAGTAGCATTTGCCGAGAATGCTCCTGCATATGATGTACAATGGTGTGAATACATTCTGCATATGATGTACAATGGTGTGAGACTGAACAGTGATTGCTTAGATAAATCTAGAAACAAACACAGCAAGTATAATCGGAATAATCTTTCAACGGATCATTCCAAGCACTATAACCACTACAGATAAAATTTGTAGTTATTGTGCAATACGTTCCCTGCACTCCCCTCCCCCTCCGTATTCTAAGTAATCAAACCGTTTTTTGCAGTCCGGGGCTTAAAGCAGGTGTACCCAAAAGGTAGATCCCCAGGTGTTGTAAAACTACAACTCCCATGATGCTTTGCCTGCCTTTATAATGACAAATCATCATGGAAACTGTAGTTTTAAAACAGCTGGGGATGTAAGTTTTGGGCACCCCTGGCTTAAAGGAACAGTACAGCATTAGGACATTTGTATTCCTAACGCTATAGTGTCCCTGTCCTACTTGTTCTGAGGACCAATCCCAACGTGCATTATCTGTACGTTCTGTATACACATTATATATACAATGAAAAATATTAACCAGCGATTTAAAAAAGTTTAGACTCCCAGTAACTTTTTTTATTTTCATGCAATGAATAGATTCAATTCTATTGTATTGAAACGTATTGTTCTGTTGTAAATCTTCATTCCTCAGAAATCATGCTTCAATCGTTCTGTATAAATTCCTCCTCTTGCTTTTTACTCTGCTCTTTGTGATCCGTGGAAATTTCTTTATAAATCAAGCTCATCTATTAATCTGCGTTTCATTAATGCAGGCTGATGTTCCCTTTTGAATAAATTTCAACATGTAATGCAATATCGCAGATTTGCTCGACTGCTGAAAACGATTTAACAAAACAGCCCAAAGTACAAATACGGCGACAGAATTTATTATGTAACCAGTAAACGTGCTAAATAAGGATTGAAACGGCAAATGGGTCAAATAATTTGAATTGCAATTTCACCACAACTGGAATATCGGTCGCGTTAGCAGTCAGGGACATCATTTACATTCTTAATTTAGAGCATCTGTTTTCACAAGTAAAATTATTTAAATAATATTTGAATATAATTTGTAAGCAGGTATTTGGCAAGATGAACATAAATCCTGTGTGCTCTGTATGTACGCAGCAGCCTTATACTGATGTACATACTGTATAGTAAGTACAAGTAACCTATAAAAAAATGTTTGCTAAATATGTACAGAATTGGATACAAGTAATCCTTTATTTTTATAGTGCTATTATTACATTCATTTTTAAAATGCTAACTTTTTCCACAGCCCTTCACAGTGGATACATTAAAGGGACAGTGTAGGCACCCAGACCACTTCAGCTCGATGAAGTGGTCTGGGTGCCAGGTCCCTCTAATTTTAACACTGCAGCTGAAAACATAGCAATTTCAGAGAAGGGTTAATCCAGCCTCTAGTGGCTGTTTCACTGAGGGTTAATCCTGCCTCTAGTAGTGGCTGTCTCCCTGACAGCCGCTAAAGGCGCTTCCGCGATTCTCACTGTGAAAATCACAGTGAGAAGACGCTGGATGTCCATAGGAAAGCATTGAGTAATGCTTTCATATGGGCTGTTTGAATGCGCCTGTGGCTCTTGCCGTGCATGCAAATTCGGTTCTGACGTCGGCAGGGGGAGCCTGGCGCTGGAGAAAGGTAAGTGGCTGAAGGGGTTTTAACTCCTTCAGCCCAGTTGGAGGGGGGCCCTGAGGGTGGGGAGGACCTTATGACCCTATAGTGCCAGGAAAATGAGTTGGTTTTCCTAGCACTATAGTGGTCCTTTAAACATTGCAGTTCCAGAGATCTGCAATGTTTACATTGCAGCACTAAGTCTGCCCTCTGTGGCTGTCTACCAGACAGCCACTGGGGGCATTTCCGGATGGTCCGTTATCTGACGCTGGACATCCTCACGCTCTGCATAAGGACCTCCAGAGTCGGATTTTCCCCATTGGAATGCATTGATTCAATGCTTTCCTATAGGGAGGTCTAATGCGCGCATTTAGGGCATTAGCCCCCGCTCGTCAGTTTTATACAAAGTGCAAAGCGCTGTCCCACAATAGTATGTCATATCATTTTAGAACTGTTTGGCAACTTACTTGTTCCCCCTGGACACTTGCGCTGCATCCAGTCTTTCACAACAGGAGATGCTTATTGTCTTGGTAGATTAAAGCATTGCCATGCTCATTGGCTGAGAGGGCTCAGTTAACACTTTCAGCCAATCAGTGCTGTACTGCACAGCCTTGCTTTGTCCTTAGAGTAATACAGCTTTCCTACTGAAGAAGACTGGATGCAGGGTATATGACTGCAGGCACCCGGCAGGCACCTGGGTCATCATACTGTACTAGAACTATTTGACTACTTATTGTGACATGGTGTGTAGACACGCCTGGTACCATAACCACTACAATTAAATGCAGTGGTTGTGGTGGAACTATCAACAAACTGCAAACTACCATGGAATCTTCATGGTCTGATTAGGTATTTGAGCTGTGACCTGATTGTACTTTGGTAGACTAAGTGAAGTGGAGTTTGTGGTTTTTATTTTTCACAAAGTCCTGTAGGTGACAATCCTGCTTGTTAGCGGAGCATTCAATGGGTTATATGCTCACCTCTGGATCTTCAGCACGTGCTGTTGCCTTCTTTATCCTGGGCTCCTGTAGCCTGTGCTGTGTTACTGCTGTAATCTCAGTCATTCGAAGATCCCGTGAGTCTGCAGGTCTATATCTTCAATTCAATATTCTCCATAACTAATAAGCTCTCTTGTTGAAATTAAAGTGCGTGACACATAAAAATCAGCAACAAAGCTCAGTGAGAACGTTAATCTTCCTTTTTAGCCGATTTTGCCTTTTTTTACATGCTGCCTTTGTGGATATGGCACAATCGACAGACATCTTGGGGTGTATCACAAGTGGCACCCCCTTAATATTATTATTATTATTTATATTGCACCAGCAAATTCCGTAGTGCTGAACAATGGGTCTACCAATATGTGTGCTATAGTAGTATAATAAGATTTTATTAAATTAAAGTTTAAGCTGCACTGTCACAATCTGGGGTCTTTGTAGAATATTGGCGCAGGTGGTCCAGGGGGCAGGTAAAGGTGAGATTTACTAACACAATAAAGTAATGAATAATGCTTTCCTATGGGGAGGTCTAATGTGCGCATGCGCATTAGGTCTCCCCCACCGGCTGATATCGGCGGGGGAGAAGCATGGGCGGACCCTGACCCAGTGCCGAGGGACATCAGCGCTGGATTCAGGTAAGTCACTGAAGGGGTTTTAACTACTTCTGCAACATGGGATGGGGAGTGGGAGGGAGAGGGGACCTGCAGGGTCCTGCAGGGCCAGGAAAACTGATATGTTTCCCAGGCACTGGAGAGTCCCTTAACAAAAAACAATCATATGTGAGGTCTGCTATAATGGGACTATGTCATGCACAATATGGCAAAATTCTATTTTATTCATCACTTAATTGTACTTACATATTGTGGTAACTAAATGGTTAGTAAGTATATAGATATACACGAGATCTTGCACGCTCCGCCCTTTGCACTTGTCAGTCAATCTTTAATTCATGTTTAAAAGAAAACATCACATTTATAAAAGTGAACACTAGTGACTTCCAGAGTTTTATTCACTAGAGTGATTTCCAGAGAAGTAATGGATCCCAGTTAAGAGTGTACATGCAGTTAATTCCGATTCTAGGTCGTAGGATAATTATATATACTTCATTACCATATGAAAGCTATTCATCCCGATAAATTCACTGAATTCAAGAAAAATAAATGTAAATTAATTTAATGTATATATCCACAAGGGATTTATCCGCTGACACAAAATAAAACTATTGCAACAAAGCATTCATTTAATTAGCTTCCATTGAGAGCGCTCGGATGTCTCCTATACATCGTAGGTTGGGAATATGATATCCTACGCTTTGCAGCAGCTAAACTGGGTTGAAGTTCAAGTACAAGTCTTTTGTTGAATATATAACTGCTGTGCTGCTTGTTATGTACGGAACTATCTTGAAAAATGAACTTTAGACATATTGTAGGAAACATAGAAACATAGACATTTTATCATAGACTATCTCATCTGAAATATCTATTTTTTGTTAATTTCCCTCCAGTGGGAGCTGCTGTGTTCCCCCCCAGTGGGAGCTGCTGTGTTCCCCCCAGTGGGAGCTGCTGTGTTCCCCCCAGTGGGTGCTGCTGTGTTCCCCCCAGTGGGAGCTGCTGTGTTCCCTCCAGTGGGAGCTGTTGTGTTCCTCCCAGTGGGAGCTGCTGTGTTCCCCCCAGTGGGAGCTGCTGTGTTCCCCCCAGTGGGTGCTGCTGTGTTCCCTCCAGTGGGAGCTGTTGTGTTCCTCCCAGTGGGAGCTGCTGTGTTACCCCCCAGTGGGAGCTGCTGTGTTCCCCCCAGTGGGAGCTGCTGTGTTCCCCCCAGTGGGAGCTGATGTGTTACCCCCAGTGTGAGCTGCTGTGTTTCCCCAGTGGGAGCTGCTGTCTTACTCCCCAGTGGGAGCTGCTGTGTTCCCCCAGTGGGTGCTGCTGTGTTCCCTCCAGTGGAGCTGTTGTGTTCACCCAGTGGGAGCTGCTGTGTTCCCCCAGTGTGAGCTGCTGTGTTCCCCCAGTGGGAGCTGCTGTGTTACCCCCCAGTGTGAGCTGCTGTGCAGCTGAGCTGCTGTGTTCCCCCAGTGGAGCTGCTGTGTTCCCCCCAGTGTGAGCTGATGTGTTACCCTCAGTGTGAGCTGATGTGTTACCCCCAGTGTGAGCTGCTGTGTTCCCCCCCAGTGGGAGCTGCTGTGTTACCCCCAGTGGGAGCTGCTGTGTTACCCCCAGTGTGAGCTGCTGTGTTCCCCCCCATTGGTTCCTGCTGTGTTACCTCTAGTGTGAGCTGCTGTGTTCCCTCCAGTGGGTGCAGCTCTGTTCTCTGAGTGTAGTATAGAGATCAATTGGTCTGTCTAACTGTTTGGATCAGCGGCAGTAGTCTGATATAAACGGCTTAGAGCTGGATACTGACCCTCGTTCACTGACAGTAGGGAGACTGGAGGGGAAATAAAGTGCTGATATCTTTTACACTAAATGGCCACGAATGCTACAAGCTTGCAAAGCAGCTGATATTAATATTTTCTAAAAATACTTAAAAATGTATGATGTGTCCAGTTTGTTTACTTACCGAGGTTACAATGTTTCAGCCATTGATGTGACTCAGTTTTGCAGCTTCCGTGGTTTCACTGCCAACTTCTAAATCAAGCGGTTAAAGTCTTGAAACAGTAAAAAAATATATTATATATTTTCCATTATCCATTCTGGAGCTGAACTAAATAAATATGTTGGTGGGAGCAGGATATATCGTTCAATAATTCCCAAAAAGTATTAAAAGGGCCATACACCACATTTAAAAAAAATATATATTTTTTTTTGTGTAGCGCATTGTACAAGAACAAGCCTGCAGAGACATTGCATAAGAGTATATGTGACAATAAAGGATTGGGATTAGAGCATGAAATGTCAAGATTACTGCACATTTTTGATAATAAATGGAAAAAAATTAAAAAACAGTAGCACAATTCTATCAGAAAGGCTTAGAGAGAAACAAACATGCTATAAACATAGAACTGTAGATAGTTACTTTCAAGAGATGATACCACTGGCTTAGTAAATTCAACCAATATAGTTACTCAATTAGAGCCTTATAACAGAGTGATGAATAATAACTGATAACCATCACCGTATGATGTGTTATGGTGTGAGATCTGCCTTCAGCCTGTTAGAGGAAACATAGACAGCTCGGATATAGTGTTATAGGACACTAACTGTTGGAGTGTTATAAAATCTAAATCTCTAGGCCTATATAAGTACAGCTTATCACATATATTTTGAAACCTAAGATGGCATCTCCTTGAAGATCCTGCGTGCTGAGTGTATATGGGACCACAAAGGCCGATACCCACGGATGGGAGACTATTGACATAGAGATTCGAGAGTTCAGCATTTTAGTGCAGGAAACCGTGAGGCCAGTATTGACCAGCCATAGGAGCAGCACTTCGGATCCACCATGGTATCCACGTTCGGCTCCATACACCGAACGTTATCATTCAAAAAGTTGGTGTATTTTCACTGAGCTGTTCTCTAGCCCCTACTCAGTTTCTCCTAGATTGGGAGTAATTTGTTCTCACTCCAAGTCTGATGGTCCACTCCCCAAATAAAAATAAAATAAAATAAAATCATTGTTCAGTAAATTTACCCCAAATGAAAACATTCATCCATTTAATTATGCATTTTTTCATTGGGAGTTATATCTAAAAACAGCTTGCAAAAAACAGAAAATCTCTTCACTTTCTAAATCTGAGAAGTTTTTTTTAAGGCAGCTGCTCTGGACAATTGCTGCCTCTTGAGTTTAGCTCCACTGAGCTAACCAAACCAGGAAGTTACAGGATTTGGTGTCTGGTTGACAGTAACAAGGTTAGTTTATAAAAGTGACAATTTCTATTGAACTCTACACTTTTTGTAAAAGCTAAAGTGTGTGAGGGGTCCGGAGTGTCCCTTTAACTGTGGAACCTCTGGCCTTTCCCCCTGATGATCATTTAAATGTACATGGATTGCATTCCCTCTGTCAATGGGTCAATGGTCACAAATCTCAAGTGAATGTGATTATACAAACCAGAGGATGGGGTGGGGGGGACGAAGGGGAAGACACACACCTACCTAACCAGGGACAGGAATACTGAATACAGGTTTGTATTCTGGCTTATTTTTGTTCCTTTAAATAGTTAATGGTTTTGTGTACAGAGGATGATTCATCTTCCATTCAATGAAGGCACAAATATAAAAATCATGTCAAGGAGGTTCTCAGCCTATAATGCAAGTGACAAATGCAACAATAGAATGGATATGAAAAAGCCAAAACACCCACTATATAGAAAGTCTTATCTGAAGTGACAGGTATGTCATCTCTTCTTATTAAACTGTCTGCGAGTCTCTCCGTGACAGCTCTTCCCAGCAGGGAAAGGTTGAATCTGTTCTGCTCTTTTAAAAAGTTAAACCTTCAGAGACTGAAGATGATGGCCTTTCCCTAGGGAGCCACGGATTCCGGCATTAGCACCCTGTCCGTCCGCTGCTCTGGTTTCCTAGAGGAACTGGCTCCGGACACGTTAAATAAACAGCAATGTAAAATGTATCCAATACAGGAAGTGTGAGTGTCAATGAAGCTTCCTGTATTTTATTATCATTTTTTTTTTTTTGCTTCAGGAGTCCACAGATCAAACCGAAGCAGGGGCTCTGGATCATCGTCTATCATGACTTTTTTCTGATATGCTAAAAACATTAAAATAAACCACAATGACTGCAACTGTGCAGTGAAATGAAATTTAAAGTTAATTTAAAGTAAATTTTGTTTTTTCTTTAAAGTTCGTACTCCCCACTATCTCTGAATTAAATGTTTCAAGCAAATTGTTTTTAGATTTTATTTTTAAAAACTCCCATTACTTCTGGGCAGCAGCAATGGCTACAGTACATATCAGACCAGTTATCCCAAATCCCTCTGCACATTTAAATAACAGCAGGTTTTTAGTATTACTCCAATGGCCATTAAAGTGTAAGCTCCCCTGCCACATCAAGGCAAATGTCTTAGGTGAGTCCAACTAACAATTCACCTTGCTGTTTTCAGCTGTAAGGTAAAATCTCTAACGAGACTGAGATATTTTTATAAAGCCTAGGAATCTTATTAAACACACAAACACAAAACATTAAACCCCGCTATTGCAAGATGGCATGTAAAAATTTGCACAGAAATGGCTTTAATAATGCCGCTCCAGTGGCGCTGCTGTACGTGCAGTTACACCTCAGGCAGCCAGGGATTACACTCTGTACGTGCTGTATTTTAAAGCAACAGGCTGCACGTGGAGACTCCAGGCACCATGACCACTTCAATTCATTCAGCTGGTCCTGGTGCTTGGAGTAGCCCTTTAACATTTATATACATACTCAAACTTGCCTATGTAAGCCACCATAAAGCAGATCTTTAAGGCATTTCTGAACCTTTAAACCCAACAAACGCTGATAAAATTGCTTCTTAGAACAGAGCAACTTGTCCTGTGTTCAGTGAATCTCAATCGGCCAAAGGATTCACGTGACCAGAATGTTAACTCATAATGTGCCTTTTCTTATACGGAAAAGATTGCTGTGATAAAAACTATTTTTATGATATACACAATAACCACCTCCAAACGCCTTCTGCATCATTGAATGATTGTGAATAACTACATATTTTATTACAGCAAAATGCAGAAAAATGGAGAAGTGACAATGTATCAGTATCAGTAAATATGCATATGGGTCTTTAGAAAGATGGATAGACAGAAGAATGCAATTACACTGAGATATAATGTATGTGTCAGTTACGTATCATTTCCACTTTATCTAAATTGCAGATCAATTCTAATATAAGGGGAGATAATTGACACGTCAGATCGGTGCCTGGCATTGGTGAAT
>OW240912.1:263814850-263829340 GCA_933207985.1 Pelobates cultripes
GGAAGGAGACTGAGGGAGAGATGGGGGAGGGAGAAGGAGACTGAGGGAGAGATGGGGGGAGGGGAAGGAGACTGAGGGAGAGATGGGGGGAGAAAACTGAGTGTGGGATGGGAGAAAAAAATGAGGGAGGGATGGGGGGAAAGAAAACAGGGGGGGAGAGGGGGGACGACATACACACAGCACCCCTGCCCTACACACATCACCCCACACACACCACCCCCCCCACACACAAACACCCCACACACAAACACCCCACACACATCACCCCACCCACACACATCACCCCCCAAACACACACATCACTCCACACACAAGCAGTCTGTCTGTGTGTGTACACTCAGCAGTCTGTCTGTGTGTGTACACTCAGCAGTCTGTCTGTGTGTGTACACTCAGCAGTCTGCCTGTGTGTGTCTGTGTGTGTACACTCAGCAGTCTGTCTGTCTGTGTGTGTGTGTACTCGGCAGTCTGTGTGTGTGTGTATTTAGCAGTCTGTGTGTGTGTGTGTATTTAGCAGTCTGTGTGTGTGTATTTAGCAGTCTGTGTGTGTATTCAGCAGACTGTGTACTCAGCAGTCTGCTAAATACAGACAGACTGCTAAGTACACAGACAGACTGCTAAATACACAGACAGACAGACTGCCGAGCACACACACAAACTGCTTAATACACACACAGAGATGTTAATTAGTTCGGACAACTGTATGAGTTGTTTTTTCTAAACTTAAACCTCAGTATTCAGGTTTAAATAACGTTTTGGCACTTTGAGGGAAAAAAATTGGCATGTATTACGGTTTGGGCACTCAGGCTCAAAAAGGTTCGCCATCACTGCCCTAGAATAATGACATCTCCAAGAGCTAATTGGAGTGAGATGTCAGCCAACTGGAGTCCAATCAATGAGATGAGATTGGAGGTGTTGAAAACTGATTGTTTTCCTTGCACTGGAGTGTCCCTTTAACTCCAAAATAGCAAAACTGAAAAAAATTCTCCAAATCAGCTATGCTTGCAGTACAGCTACTTTGGCTTTTAATTTCACATTTACCTTGATTTCCAACAATTCTCTTGTTAGTGAATAACCCTGTAACTGTTTGAATTCCTGAAAATTCACACTTCTTGCTAAAGAGACATGCCAAAGAGACTTGTCTTGCATTCTGGATCTGGATCTGACGTTATCATGGCAAAAAAATACTCTCTAAAGTGGCTCTGTCACATATAGGATCTTTGTATATTTTGCAAAGACCCTATATGGTGACTATGCAGGAAAAGGTTAGCTTTGCTTAACTGACCCCATCCTTTGTGGTCACCGCCACCCCTTTCTTCTGCTATGTGCTCCTAAGGTTCTGGCGTTTCATCTGCCAGGAGTCGATGTTAGTGCTGTACTAAACTTGAAATTCTCACTTTAGTAAATAACCCTCGGGGCTTTTAACCAGCAGCTATCGCTAGTGGGTAGTCCCTACTTTGTTTGAAGGCATCTCCAATAACATATAGATGAGTTTAATGGAGAGATCTTTGCATGTCCAGTCGATACTAAGCACCATCTTTGCATGATTTTTAGTTGTGTTTCTAAGATATTGAGACAATTAATTTGTAATCGTTTCTTTGTTTTCGTTTTAAGAAATACACCACTCATAGTTGGATATAGGTATGTTAAGATCCCTTTCCCATTTCCTCAAGGCTGGGGGAGGGTAAATTGATTGAATCTATTTCTCTAAAGATCCATGGCTTTAGAATACATACCCTTTATTTGTTTTCCACAGAAAATCTGCCTCATTAAGATGTTTGTATTCTCTTCACTAATTAATATGTGGTGTTTCAGAAAACTCTTGATTCTTAAATAATTTAATATTCAGTATATGCAGTTGGAAATGTCAAATTTAACTGTCATTATCTTATTACATCTATCCTTCAACTTAAATCCATCAAGTTTATTACAATTTTTAATAGTTAATTTACAGATAACATTCCAAAACTGTAATATTTCTACCTCCATATATTTTGTGGGTGATATTTAACTTTTTTTTTTTGATGATTTTCCATTGACTTAAAGTTTGATTAAGAACCTTTAAAACAGCCTTTGGGTAGAGTAAGATTACGGTCTATGACATCCTTCCAAAATAAAACAGCAAGATTCCTTTTCTTTTAAATTCTCAGATTCTACCTTGTACCATGCTTCATTTTTTGATCTGATTAGTTGTAGTTTATAAACATGCACAAGCATGTTAGCTAAATAAATAACCCAACCCCCCTAACCTTTCTTTGCTAGCAGAGGTGAAACTAGAAACCACGGGGCCCCGGTGCGAAAATTGCCCTTGGCCCTCCGCCCCTCGATTTGTATAATATAACACATACAGATACATACACTGACAAATATGCTAATACACTGACACAAAAAATGACACACATTCAGATATACAGAAACAAACAGTAACACTTATACAGATACATAGGCAGAGGCGTAACTAGAAACCACGGGGCCCCAGTGCGAAAATTGCCCTTGGCCCACCCCTTGCCCTTGCCTATATGCCCCCGTCCTCCCCCTCCCAACCCCCGACACGCAGACATACAGATACACATGCAGACACACACATAGACACAAACATACAGGCCCACATACATGTAGACACACACGTACATAAAGACACTCACATACATATAAAACACATACACAGAGACCCATACATACACACACAAAGACATGTAGACACACACACACACATGCACTTATAGACTGTCACATATTCAACCTCACCTTGTGGTGTTGCCAATAGGAATTGCCACATGCACCAACAGACTGTCACATATTCAACCTCAACTTGTGGTGTTGGCAATAGGAATTGCCTTCCTAGCAGTGATGGAGGTGACGTTTAACGGACTGGTGCTGGCATACCTGACTGCTGCAGCATATCTGTGGACTATTCTCTGGTACGTTAAGTCCAGCCATTCTACGGCCCGTTAAGACGTTACCTTTAGTCCTAGGTGTAATATAATTCTACGTTCTGTATCAACTAGTAATCCTAACATTACGACATGGCCATAAATCCTGTAGAATTGTGTCCGCACATAGCTGCTTGCGAGAGAAAGCTAGAAGAGAATGATCACCGTATGGATCAATTTGCCCAGGCTTTTAGTACGCTTCTTGCTTGGACAATGCATTTACAGCCTGAGATCCCTCTGATTATCTCACCTCTGTCTAATATACCTCCACCTATAGTATATAAGGCGCCTACTATCTCCCTAACTCCTCCCCCCACATTTTGATGGTAATATTCAAGAATGCAAATTGAGTACCATTTTGAGGCCTCACCGGGATCTTTTCTCACGGATAGAGCTAAGATTGGGTACTTAATGAACCAATTAAAGGTAAAGCCTTTAACTCCCTAACTCCTCCCCCCACATTTTGATGGTAATATTCAAGAATGCAAATTGAGTACCATTTTGAGGCCTCACCGGGATCTTTTCCCACGGATAGAGCTAAGATTGGGTACTTAATGAACCAATTAAAGGTAAAGCCTTAACCTGGGCCAATCCTTTATGGGAGAGTAATAGAAGTATTGCATTTAAATACCAGAATGCAGAATTTATATTAACATTTGAACCATTAGGCAGGGAGGAAAACGCTTCCACTGCTCTAATGCGTATCAAACAAGCGAACCGGTCTATTATGCCATAGAATTTCTCACCTTAGCTTCTGAGGTAGACTGGACTAATAGCAGATTGAGCTCTACATTTAAAGAAAGATTATCCGAGGCAATTCTTGATGAAATTGCTGCCAAAGATCTACCTAAAAAGTTAAATGATTTCATCACGTTTGTTATGCAGATTGATAACAGATTTAGGTCCAGAGAAATTACTAGAGATAGAACCAGACGTATGGCTATGTCACTGGCACCTCAATTCTCCAAATCTGTTAACCCTGACCTCTTTATACAGTCCAAACCTGTCAGAGTATTTATATCGGCAGACATTTTGTGCTATGATAGAAACTAAAAGTGTATATTCTGAGTCACTCTGAACAGACCAGACTCCATTTTGTTATTTCAAGTTAACAGAAAGACACTATATTTCTATCTGTAAGCTAACCACTTTCCCAGAGCTCAGGAATGCATAGTATATACAAGCCAAGTGATAAGGAAGGGGGTTGGACAGACTGTCTAATGCTAAAAGAATATAATCATATCTAAACCCAGACAATTGTGACAGAGAAGATTAAATAATTTAATTTTACTGTCTATACATATAAGGTACCATTGTATGGAAAAGGGTAAACTTAGTTCATGATCTGTCATATCAGAAATTATGGCAGGAATTGCAGACGCTAAGTCTGGACAAAATTTAAGAAACCCTTTGAAATTTTAAATTATGGCGCTATAAAGATAACGCAAAATGACGTCAAAATAGCCACCAGGAAAAGTTAACTCTTTCCTGGATAGGTATGTTTAGTGGGACAAGACTGCCCTCTACAGACCAAATACCTAAATTGCGATCTGGAAGATAACCACACCTCTAGTGCTTCTATTGGGTTATCAACCGATGACGTACAGAGAGTCTGGCCCTTTAAAAGTTAAGACAAAGGGAAGATAGAGACAAGACGAGAGGAGGCAGATGCAAGATATGCAAAGGAGAGAAAAGAGAGGAATTGGAAGTTTGGGGACTCCAACCTCCATGCAGAGACACATCCAAATAAATTCCTGAGACTACCAATCGGATGAAATATCTACTCAACTGGTAATTATACTGATTTCATTTAATTAAATTAAATTAATTAAAATGTATTAATAGCATTATATATGACTGGATAAAGCACGGTCAGATTTCCATATTAAGAAATCTTAGTTAACTAAGAATATATAGTTATAAACATTCCATTCTGCAGGTGGAATTAAGAATAATTATATATTGATGTGATATTATCACGTGTTAGCATACCGCTGTTTTTATCCAGGTGTATTGATTTGCTCTAAATTAAGATAGATATCTTTTAGACAAATTAAAAATCTGCTTATATAATGGTAAATTCTCTTATGGATGGTTTAAGAAAATGACTAGTGAACTGGTTTAAATGTTATTTTATTTAAAAATTACATAAGAATAGATCTTAACTACCTAGGAGATCTAGCCAGCATTGAAAGGGTTATTCTAACTGTCTGCTAAACTTTACGACCTTATGCTGCACTCTGAGGAATTCTGTTCTCTGTGTGAAAAGTTTCACTTTCAGCCTGTGTTAAGGATACCTCATAAATCGTAGAAGTCTTGACAGATAATGAGTTTAGCCATTGAAACGTAATACCCATTCCTTTGTATTGCATACCATTTTATACTGGATATTCATTGATTATTGTTATGCATGTTACATAATATTATTTGTTAATTATTGGTTATCATAAATAAAATCTATTTTTATACATTGTGATATTATTATATGAAATACATTCCACTTAACACGATAAACGTTCTTTGGGATCTGAGAATTGAATTAGTGGGCAATTCTCACTGTTACTATTATTATCCCATAAATATCCCCACATATTGGAGGCACGGTGCTGAGATCGTTTAAGTTGAAATTGTATTTCATATATAATAATAATATTGGTGTAATTCATGCAATTTAATCTTAATATAGAAAAGAGTTTTGTATTGAGATTAATCAATAAAATAAAAATAAAAATGGCCAGTGGCAGTGATAAATCTGTAACAGATAATACTGAAATAATTGAAGACCTAAGAAAACATGCTCTAGTTCATATTCATAAACATATGAAAAATGATGCAACCTATGAGGTTTGGTTGAAAAGCATAGAATGGGAAGCTAAACAAACCATTCTAACTGATGAACACATCATCATATATCTTAAAGAAATTGCTGAACAAAAGAACATAGAAAGGAAAATGGCGTACATAATACACTCTTGGCCTTTCTTTATGACAGCACTTCTTAAGGTGTGTGATGAAAACAAGTCACTGAATGCCAAATTGGACACGTACAGTGACGATTTGGGCATTCAAAATGGGAAATACCAAGATTTACTTGCTGAGCATAAAACTCGTCAGGCTGATCATGAAAAAGAAATGAAGCTTTGATGGATAAATATGCACAGGAAATAAATCAGCTTAAAATGCAATTGGATGAGTATGAAAAGGAGAGTCAGAAATTAGACAGTGAGGTTGGTAGTCATCATTCTGTGCCAAAAAGTTGCACAAAAATGCAAGAAAGGACTATTTGTAAATCCCCTCCTTATTATAATTTTCCCACACCAAACCAGGTTTTCATAAAACAGTCTGTAAGTAAAGGTGTGAGTAATTCTAAAAAATCACCTGTGGAACAAGATTCCCCATCTCATGACATTACCAAGCCACCTTGGCAATCTTGGGCAGAACAGTTTGAAAAAGCTGTCTTGGCCAAACTTGAGAGGGAGAGTCCAATTCAAGATGATAGGAATGAAAACAGACATGGTTCTGTACACTGGCAGGATTCTGATGCTGATCAGAATTGTGACAGTGAACAAGAAGCTCAGAGTGATGGGAGTGAAAGTGATTGCACTATCCACTCTGAAGGCCATGTAACTGATATGCCATCTGCACTGTTGTACGGGTCTAATTCCTCTTCAGCAGACAGATCGCATAGACGTTTACCCAAACACAGAAACAGAGGTCGTAAATCAACGATGCCTGTTTATGAAACACCAAAGGTCATCAAATTCCTTAGAGAGACTGTCCCACAATTTTCTAGAGGTTCAGGAAACATATCTGAACATCTGGAAAATTATGATAGAGCAATGAATTCATTGGGCATGTATGATGACATTCATAAGAAATGGTTCATTACATGGACCTTTGATTCAATGTGTCGTGTTTATCTAGAAAGTCTTCAAGCTATACAGTTAATGTCCTGGTCCAAGATGAAATATGAAATAATCATGGAATATGGTAAGTATAAAACCATTGCTTCTGCAAAGAAGGCGCTTTATAACTTAAAGTGCCGTCCAGATCAAAGCCCCAGAGAATTTTTAATAATTCTTAAAAATGCATACTCCGTGGCCCAAAGAAAACCCAGGTATGAAAGCACAGACTTCAAAGATCTGTATTTTCATGCCATGCCGGTAAACATACAAATGAATCTCGCAAGAGATTACGATTGTAAGTTACCATTAGAATGGCTAGTCAGTCAGTGCATGAAGTTGTACACTATACACCATGCACATGACGAAAATCAGCCAAAGGTTAAGAAACCTGGTGATAAAATGGTGTCAGAGACTAAAATTCAGTTAGGTTTAGAAACCCAACAGAAAAAGAGGACCTATTCCGAGGTTTTGAAAACACCAAAACCTCAGAAACAGGAAAACGCAGGAAGCAATTCTGCAAATTCCTCTAATAACTCTGAAAAATCCAATGCCAATGGGAATAAACGCCCCTGGGTTAATAAGAACCAAGGCAATTCCCAATGGAGAAGGAATCCTCAGGGAAATAGGAGATATGGAAACAGAAACAACCAATCTGCTTCCAATAACTCCCAACAGTCTCAGCCATCCCAGCCAAATTCTAATGGGCAAAGACAAAACGGCAATGGGGGAAATAATTTGCGTCGTCAGGTTGGTCAATTGACAGACCAGATGGGCAAATTAATGGAGGAAATGACAAAGATCAACCAAGTCTTTGCTCTAAATCCTTTTTTAGGGATAGCTCCAATTGCAGAACTACCTGTGCAACCGCAGCAACAACAACAGGTGCCGCAGCAATAATAGCCACTGTGACTAAACAGGCTAGGTTATCAGTAGATGTAATGCCTAACCCTGTTTCCTTTCCAGGTACTCATAGTCAAACAAACAATAGTTGTGTTAGGAAACCTATTGCCTATCCCGTCACTTCACTTTCGGGTGAAGGAGGCGCAACGTGTTCCTCTGTTTTTTCATTTCAGCCAAAGGCTAAAATAGCCCCAGCAGCCACAAGTTTCCAGGATCCAGACCTGAAAGGGTTAACTGATGAGATGCCGACCACTAGTTCCCGCTTGACAGTTCAAGATATTCCTAAGAAGGATGGGCCTGTGGGTAAGACTGAGCATTCCTCAGTACAGGTAGAAACTACTGCTGTGACCGGTAATGTATGGAAAACAAGTAATATGTTGACACATTCTAAATTCTTATGTGAATTAGAAGAACATGAAGGAAGGTACTACATGTCTGTAGAAATACAGGATTCGCTACCCCAGCCTTTTAAAGGGTTAATAGATACTGGTTCACAAGCCACTATCTTATCAAATACCTACTTCCAGCAGGTAATGGACTTAGCAACGGATAAGCCGAAGCTAAGAGATTTCCCCAATGCTCTGTTGAGTGTAGGAGGAAATGCCCTTCATGTTATTGGCAATACTTGGTTAAAGTTTAAAATAGGTAACAAAACCTTTAGACACCCGGTAATAGTGGTAGATCTCCCCTATGACCGACTGATTCTGGGTATAGACATACTCAGAAGACTTAACACAATTATTGACTGTGTGAATGGAATTGTATGGTCACAAGCTAAGGTTCCCATAACCTATGAGAAATCACATGTACAATCTGATCGTAACTGCCATGTGATAGAAGAAAGACCTGACTCAATTGAGGTACATTTTAGGAATAGTCAGTCACCTGACGTGACTATCCTGCAGGTGAATGATGCAATCGCACCTGTAGATGAGCATTCCATAAGAATTGCTCCAGAGAGGATCCAGAATGTCTCTCTGGAAGGTGATGTTTTAACCATTTCTCTCCACAGGGACTATGTTGAATCTGTAGATCTGGCAGGTCATGCTCAATTCCTTGCCAGAATTGAAAGGGTTAATAACAACTTATTCTTTCCTATTCAAATACATGACTTAGGAAGAAGTAGGAATGCAAAACTGGACTTACAGAGTGAGAACAGCTATATTAGCAGAAGTCTGTTAAAGCAGATCGCTAATCCTAAAATGATCAGGTATGCTTCCCCACATGACAGGTGGATCCAGAATCTGGATGGCGAATCAGAGAGTCACAATGTGATAGCAAAATGTTTACTATCTATTTCCATCGGAAATAAGACAGTTAAACATTTATTCTTAGTGATAGACGAACCTCGCTATCAGGTTTACGTTGGCAATGATGTCATACATCGCTTTGCCATACACCTTGACCTGATTAATTCCAACTTGTGGACCAGGTTAAAAGGTAATCCTTGTGGATACCTTCACGAGGAAAACGCCTTGAAATCAGGACAAATACTCCCATATGCGGTAAGTATCCAAGTTCCTGATGACATAACCATTCCACAGGGGACAAGTAACTTTCTTTTACCCATACAGGTCAAGGAGGGTCAGAGATTGGAAAACTCTGATGCCCTAATCTGTTTATCCAACAGGATACAACAATTAGGGATGGTGGTAACACATACACCAATGGTAAGTATTGGTAAGAATCCCACCTATATCATGGTCAACAATGTTACACCCAATAGTGTTACTTTACCAAAAGGAACATTACTAGGTCTAGCATTGGATGCTGAGTACTATACATTTGGTTTCCAAAACCAAATTATAGGCCTCATCCCTGAAGAATACTTAACTGAGGACGAAATTGTCGATCAAATATTCCATTCCTCCCCAGAAGGATTATTCACTATCCTATCTGTGTATCCCTTCAATGTTGAAGAAGGCTCGTGTAAAATCGAAGAAGCATCTATCACCTTCGATCATCCGCTCAATGAGCAGGAATCACAAGAGTATCACGACCAAAGAGAAAAGGTAAGTCAACACCGAACTGACCTAACTTCTAGGCTTGAAGAAGCTTACGAGATAGGCCAGCCTGAAATCTTCCCAGGATTTCAGGAAAGGCTAGAAGAGCAAATATCTTTAGCTGACGGTTGCTCCAACGATGCTGAGCGGCAACAGCTAAAGGAAATCCTTTTGGAATTCCAAGATATTTTTGCCAAAGATTCCTACGACTGTGGGTTAACTAACCTCCACATAGCCAGAATACAAACTGATCCAAATTTACCACCTGTATTTATTAAACAGTATAGACTCCCATTAGCGTCATATGATGGTCTACAAGACATCATTCAGAATTTAAAGGAAAGGGGCATTATACGTCCAGTGCACAGTTCGTATAATAATCCGATCTTGGGGATTCTGAAACCTAATGGACAATGGCGTTTATGCGCTGACTTACGACAGCTAAATAAACGCGTCTATATGTCTGGTTGGCCAACGCCATACATAGACCAATGTTTGGTACAAATGCAGGGATCCAAAATATTCACTGCCATTGACTGTGCACAGGGATATTGGACTGTACCAGTCCATAATGAAGACCAATACAAATTGGCCTTCACATTTGGAAAGCAGCAGTATACCTGGACCCGTATGCCTTTCGGTTACATAAACTCTGGTCATGAATTTGCTGTGTTCATGCATAAAGCTATGCCTGACGCACTCGAGAGAGGAACGTTATCATATGTCGACGATGTCTTGCTGAAAAGCACTTCCTTTGATAAACATATCTTAGAGATTAGACATGTTCTCACTCAGTTAAGGGAGGCAGGGATTAAACTGTCTTTACAAAAGGCGCAATGGTGTCGCACCCATGTCAATTTCCTCGGACATGAGGTAACTTCTGAAGGATTAAATCCCAGAGGAAGAAGGTTGAAGCCGTACTAAAGGCTAAAACACCTTCAAACATCAGGGAATTAAGATCGTTCCTTGGTATGACTAACTACTCCCGTAAGTTTATAGATAACTATGCAGAAATAACTAAACCACTCTTACACCTGCTTAAAAAGGAAACTACCTGGAACTGGGGGGAGCCTCAGGACCAAGCAGTAAGTGAACTGAGGAGGAAGCTCACTCAGGCACCCTGTTTAGCATACCCAGAGGGGGGTAAACCCTTCTATCTGGAGACAGGATATACCGATTTAAGCATAAGTGCTGTTCTGTATCAGAAGCAGGACAGTTTAAACAAAGTTATTGCATATGCTAGCAAGACTTTGTCACCTGTTGAAGTTAAATTCAACACGTGTGAGAAGGCGTTATTGTCGACTGTCTGGGCACTACAAAATTTTCGTAGCTATATCCAAGGTGAGAAAATAATTGTAGAAACAGCTCACCAACCTCTACAGTATCTGCAGAGTGAAAGAATTAGAGACGGTAATCTCTCTAACAGTCGGATTACTGCATGGACTCTATCCTTACAGGGATGGCCGTTAGAAGTCCGTTATAAACATAATAAGAGAAGCCCAGTTGCCCAAGGTTTAGCAGAATTACATGACTGTACTGCTCCATCTCTGGATGATAATGACACCGGAGATGACTTCCTAGAAGAGCAATTGCTATCTCCTTATAAAGTTTATGACGAGGAATACTGTCGACCACTACCGTGGGTATACATTGATGGTTGTTCATATCACCGCGTAGTTGGTGCTGAACGGAAGTTAGTTGCAGGTATCGGAATTGCCTGGACAGGTGATTATCCCAATGTATCTATAGGATACAATATTGGTCCCAAAAGCAGTCAGATAGCCGAACTCTATGCAGTATATAAGACCATTCAAATGGCAATAGAATATGGTATCAAAGAATTTGTTATTATAACTGATTCCAACTATGTTCGTAACAGTTTCGTCGAATATCTGCCTAGCTGGAAACGAAACCAAATGCTGAAAAGCAATAACAAACCTGTTAAACATGGGAAATTGTTTTGTAAAATTGATGAGTTGGTTAAGGAAAATGGTTTAACCATATATTGGAAGAAAACCAAAGGCCATTCTAAAATAGAAGGTATTGACAAGGATGGTAATGACTTAGCTGATTCACTGGCAAAACAAGCTGCCATCAATGGTGAAACCCTAAACATTGATGATCTTATGGGTTCAATTCATGTTGAAGCCATAACCAGACGACAGGCTAGAGATAATGCCGACTTAAATGTCGTGCAATGGAGTCAAGAAGCTCCTAGTGATGACCTGATTACTAGTCAAAAGAATGATCCCGTCATAGGCATATTCTATAAACATATAGAAGACCCTACTGCCAATCCCATCACAGATGAGGATTGCAAAAATAATGAAGATTTACGAATCTTGATGAGGTATAAAGTCCAATTTAGTATCATGGATGGGTTACTGGTCAGAACTTCTAAACATGGTATACAACAATGGGTAGTCCCAACTGTATACAGAGGGTTAATGCTCCAACACGCACATGATGCACCTACATCTGGGCATCGTGGTGATAAGATCACATATGAGATATTGCGTGATTATGCATATTGGCCACACATGTTGAGGGATGTTAAGACATACTGTCAGGGATGCTTGAATTGTCCGCAATATCAACCCCATGGTCCAACCCATCGTGCACCACTTCAGAAGAGGGGGGTGTCATTACCCTGGTCTGATATTCAAATTGACTTTATAGGTCCTGTAACAAGATCTTCAAGAGGTAACAAATACATGTTAACCGTTACATGCATGTACACAAAGTGGATAGAATGTTTGCCTTGTAAAGAGAACACGAGTACCGTGTGCGCCACTTTGTTGATTAACCATGTCTTTTCCAGGTTCGGTCTGCCTCAAAGAATTGAGTCAGACAGAGGTAGTCATTTACCAGCGAAGTAATGGCTAAGATGTGGAACATTCTAGGTGTTAAACGAAAGCTACATATTGCATACCGCGCTGCGTCTAGCGGGGGGGTAGAGCGATATAACCAGTCTATCGTTAATATTCTGAAAAAATATGTTAAGGAGTCTGGTAAAGACTGGGACATTAAATTGCCCCTAGTTTTAATGGCGATTAGAGCTACACCTAGCACTGCTACCAAATTGTCACCTTTTGAATTGATGACAGGAAGAAAGATGGTTTTACCACATCATTTACTATATCGTACTTCGGATCATAACTTGATCAATGCTGCCACTACGCATCAGTATATCGAAGATTTGCGCAAGCATTTACAGCATGCGTTTGCTTTTGCCCAAAAGAATCTAGAAAAGCAGCGACAGGGGTTAAGACCTATTACGATCTAAAAACCACGAAAAAGGAATATGAGATAACAGATCAAGTCTATCTGTATAACTTTGCGCGAAATCAAGTCAAGGAAAATAAATTTTTACCTTCTTGGAAAGGGCCATATGTCATCATTGACAAAATTTCCCCAGTAGCGTGCAAGATAAAAATTCCTAAGGATGGTGATTTTATTGAAAAGTGGGTTCACATTAACCAGTTGCGTGCTTGTCATCCTAAATCTCAATTAAGGATTATAGGTGTGGATTCGGACGCAGAAGGGTGAACGACTAACCTGGATGAATGCTTGATTCACGTGGTATAGTATGATATGAAATGTTGTGATGTGCCATGATCTCATGTACGTTCATGTCATTAACCATTTCCTTGCCATCCAATAACTACATTTTATAAGCAGGTTACTAGCTTGTTTAACTGCTATAGGCAAATTGCTGAAAAGTCAGTAATAAATGTAGTGAGGGATGAAGTTATAAAAATAGAATTAGACAGAATACATATGTTGGTGAATCGTAATAATGTGTTGTCCTAGGCCAAGTGATGTCACACTGTTATAAGTTTGTATGCTTAACAAACCTTGAATCATTAGTAGATAAGTCTGAAACGAGTTCCTGATCCGTGACTGTCGAAGGATGTCCAAGAAGGATGTGGCGTGTTTCTGGATCATACTGCTCCTGTGCCAAGAGCTACGGACCGACCCGATCGCAGAGATGGGACCATCCTCCGGTATCCTGATTCAAGAGACACCAGGGTTCATCTTAACAGAGAAGAGGATCCTGACCAGACGTGTGTTCATCAGCTTGGACCCCAAGATTTCCATCGAGAAGGCATACAACATTTCATTGATGCAGCTTCCTGAGTTACAGACTTGGTACCAGATGCACCTCCAAAGAGCACAGGACCGTGTGCGAAACATCTTGGAGCAAGCCCGGAAACCATTTGTATCCAGTTCTATTCCGATGAGTAACCGACCCAAAAGGTTCCTCACCGCTATAATTGTTGCATTAGTTTGTGCCACTGTCGGTGCAGTTGTCGCAACTGGAATGTCTGCAGCCAACTCTATTACTGTCCAAAGCTGGATATGGAAATCTATGCGCTAAAGCAACACATTAACGATATTCATCAGGTGATACAACAGCAAAGAACACTTCTCCAAGACGTGCTAACTATTGTGGAAGACACAGTCGTTACAACAAATTTGCATTCGGAATTAATTGCCAAATCCACTGAGTTGCACCAAAGTCATGACTTATTTAAGCGTGAACTTCTATTTCTGCATGACCCAATATTGTTCCACACACTTGCTTTTCTCGACGAAGTGCAAACTGGAATGATCGAATTGGCAGGGGGACGCATACCTCTGTACTTTGTATCCAAGGATATTGTTCATGCGATGCTTGCCAATGTGGATGGAGAGACAATTGAGCCTATGCAATTAAATGTATGGAGATTTGCTTTTTATTGACCATAC
>OW240912.1:263829440-263844584 GCA_933207985.1 Pelobates cultripes
TTAATCACTCACTCAGGTAATCCCCTTAAGGGATCAAGCTTATATGACCACACACCCAGCAACTATGTTTCTCTATATCTGCATAATCAATATTATATATCTTCCGCACTCTAAACGACGGCCCCTATATGGTTACCTATGTTTTGTTCCTTTTTGTTTCAAGAAATAGTCCACTATTCAAAGCAACCCTGATATCACATGCATAATACACACAATTCTAAGAATCTGCATAGTAATACCTTCTTTAGCCTCTGCGTAGGCTCATTTACTGCTGCCCTTGCTAGACGTATGGATCCTCTGCGTAGGCGATGATCCAGTAATTTTTTAAACATGTTATATGTACGCTATAAATATGCATACGAAATAAAAAAAACATTTAACACAACTTGCAAGATACACAAATATACTTCATGCCCACATACATGTGTTACAGAAAGGGTTGTAATGTGGGGGTGAAGAGGCTTCAGTGGGTGGACAGGAGTGGTAGCACGTGGGGCTGGCTCTGTAGTAGGGAGATAAGGGCTATAATGGGCAACAGTGGCTCTAATGGGGGAATGGGCACTGTAGAAGGGTTATAGGGGTTTTAATTGGGGAAAGAGAATGTAGTGTGGGGTTGGGTGATTAGGGGCTGTAGTAAGGGGATATGATTATAACAGGGGGATTATAATGTATGCAAATGGAGCGCTATATTTGTTGCATAAGCATATGGTGTGAAAAATGTTAAAGAAACCCTATGGTGTCTGGAATACAAACATACTCCTGACACTATAGAACACATTTTAGATCCCCAGCCCCGCGTTTCTCGCATTAAGAAGTTATTTAACTCACTTTTTTCATCTAAAGTAGAGCGGGTTCTAGTGCAAGATTTTTTTTAGGTCCACCTAACGTAAGGATGGAAAAAAAGGTAGATCCCCATCTTTCGTACAACTACCACAATACTTTGCCAGATGGGTATCTACCATTTGCCCATCCTTGAAGGTTTGTACTTAGCCCCCAGCAGTGTTGTATATCTTTGAAAGTAAGCATGTTTTAAATGGAGTATGTGTGTGTGAATGTAGGGATGTATTTGTGTGAAGTGTTGGAGTTTGAATGTCTGTGTATCTGTATGTGTGTTAGTGTGTGTCTGTATCTGTTAGTGTGCATGTCTGTGTATCTGTATATGTGTGTGTGTACGTGGCAGTGTATATGTGTATACTGCCCGGTTCCTCTCTGATGAGCTGGCAAGCGAAACGTGCGTCAGAGGCATCTTTTCTATCACTAGCACTATGATCTATATTTAACTACAGAATTATGATTTACTACTGAACTTTGGCTGATACCATAGCAATTTATCTATTAGCTATCTTAGCTCTAAGGGTTACTGGGGGGAGGCGGACACCCTTTTAAGGTAGGACAGGGTGAGCTTTTGTTAGCGAAAAGGGGTGCCCTCGAAGGTACAATAGGGATAGCTTTGAATAGCCCTACTATCACCTCCACTGTTATCCTTATGAGTAGGATCTCTCCACGATACCCTATTTCATGTATTTATTCTGTATTTTATTTATTTTGTATCAGGCACCTGGGGTGCCTTTGATTTCGTAGTGACCAGCGCGTATCTTACTATTATCAACAAACTGGCTTTATCCCTGTTATTACAGGATTAGCAAGCAAATACCGTTGCTATGTGCTTTGCTGCTACAACTGCAGCTGATATAATCACACCAGTGCTTCAGACATTCCAATAATGGAAATTGTTGCTATTATGACAATAGTAGCAATATTATTCATTGTAGCTGGTTAGTTAATGTTTGTTTTTTTGTGTCTATATTTATGGCCATATTTATGGCTACTTTACAATCATGTTGCTAGTTAAAAATTTTCACTTTTGACTCTATACGAGTACAGATGGGTCATTAGGGAACTACACTACAGCTATTTCAGCCGGCAACTACTATATCAATATAGCTCTAATTACGTATTGAAATTATTTGTTGTTAGTTTTACGTTATGAACATGAGTTCACGTTTGAACATTTTTAATCCATGATCTATTAAAATGTTTTAAATACGTTTTTGACTATTCCAACTTTTCTAAACATTTTTGTGTTTTGCATCCTCCAAATCTCTTTTTGTTTTGTGTTTTCAAATTTAGGGGTTATTCCCCAAACTAGGAGGCAATTTGCAAAATTTCGGCTCCACTTTTTTTTTCTTTTATCTTCCACAAATTAAGTATCTCCCAGGCACTAGAGTTACAGAAAATAAACCATAAAATACCCCAATACATACATAACATTAATAGAGACCCCCAAAAGTCTTATATTACTAGATAGCCTGGATCTGGGCTCCCAAAGTGACCAAATAGCACAAATGCAGCCAAATCGCCACTGGGGTAAAGTTTTAACTGACCACACATGTGGTGTCTGCCCAAAATAGTTCCAAAAGAAAAATGGTAGCTGTTGGTCACTTTTTTTGGAGTCCCAAAACAAATAAAATACTGAACATTTCCCCTGGCTCATAGGTAACAATTGTTCTTCTAGTTCATGCGTGCCTTTTTTACCAAATAGTGCTCTCCTAGTTTGTCTGGAATAGAAGCGGGGCGGTAAGTACCGCTGCCCGTGTTCGGGAGACAAGATGGCCACCATTTTCCAGCGCAAGTGTTGTTTGGTTATAGGAACGGCGGATGCCTAGAAAAAGCACTTAAGTTTGTGCTTACTTTCAAGATAATGAGCCAGGAAGTGGTCTGCATTTGGAAGATCCAACCACCAAATAAATATCAAATAACAGGGAAGAGGAAAATCACAGGGTTTTTAAGGGTAGTTTCTCACAGTGACCACCTCTAAAAAAAACATTTTAGCAGTTTGCTGGTCTGGAGCATTCAACTGTGTGTTGCACACAATGCCAAGGAGGAAAGACATCATCAGTGATCTTAGAGAAGCAATTGTTGCTGCCCATCAAACTGGGAAGGGTTATAAGTCCATTTTCAAACAATTGGAAGTCCATCATTCTACAGTAAGAAAGACACAAAATACAAAGTAGATAAGTTGGCGCAGATCAAATAATCATAAACCAATCGTGGGTTGAAATGCAGCACCAACAATATACCCAGGTAATAAGGCACAGAAAATATAACAACAGAAAAGTGCTGGTGCGCAAAAACATATATGCTGAGACACCTTAAATATAAAAGAGTGACTCTAAAATGTGTATACAATGTGAGTGAGATAACACCAATAAAAGACCATAAGTAGTGGATAATGTAAAAACAATACTTATAGCCTGTCTATAGATATCACTGGTCTCTACAATGTGGGAGAAAAAAACAAGAGGGAGGGGGAAACAAAAGAAGCACCCCTAGTGCAATAAGGTTACTAAAATTAAAAACAAGACACTGTCTCTTTAAGTAAAAAACCCACAAGATTGGAGTGCTATGAGCCCCACTCCTGGCTATAGCGCCCAGGGAGCACTTTTCTGTTGCTACACTGAGAAAGATTATTAAAATAAATAAATAAATAAACATTCAAGACATCCCAGAAGTTTTCAAATTCCCCCCAACATCAGACCATGCAATGCTTAGGGAAATTGCAAAAAAAAAAACAAGTTACATCTCAGACTCTACAGGCCTCAGTTAGCATTTTAAATGTTAAAAGTTCATGACAGTACAATTAGAAAAAGACTGAACAAGTATGGTTTGTTTTAGGGATGTGCATGGGATGAACGGTGGGTGGGAAATTAGATTAAGGGGCGGGGACCTATTGTCCTCCCTCCAGCCCCCACCACTGAGTGGTGGGTGGGGGGCCCTAAATAAAAATGTAACCCCCAGGTGACTAGGAGTCCCCAAACCCCTAGTCACCCCCTCCGCAAAAAAAAAATAATAACCGCTACCTACCCCCCACTCTAAAAATAATGAGAGGGGACCATTAACTAGATACCTGTAAAAATAAAAAAAACTTACCATTTGTTGTCTTCTTTCTTCTAAAATCTTCTTTTTTAGAAGAATCCATAATAACCTTTGAAAAAAAACAAAAAACCTGAGCGCAAAAAAAAATAATCCATCTTCACCCATGGAGGGCTCCATGCAGACTGAGCCCTGCAATTAGGCTCAGAGCATGGCGGTTGGTTGGTTTAAGCCATCCAATTAGAGTGCTCTGACAGGTAAATGAAGAGACTGGCATGTAAGTCTCTACATTTACCTATCACAGTACTCTGATTGGTTAGCTTGAAATCCAGCAAATCAGAGTGCTCTGTGTCATTTTACACAGCGTGGGAAAGTTCTTTGGAATTTTCCAACGCTGTGTAATTTGACTCATAACACTCTGATTGGTGGATTGAAAGTAACCAATAAGAGAGTTATGAGTCAAATTACACAGCGTGAGAAAATTCCAAAGAACAAAGAATTGGCTGGATTTCAAGCTAACCAATCAGAGTGCTGTGACAGGTAAATGTAGAGACTTACCTGTCAGTCTCTTCATTTACCTGTCAGAGCATTCTGAAAGGATGGCTTAAACCAACCAATCAGTCAAAGTCCAAACTTCAACCCAATTGAAGTATGTGGTGGGACCTTAAGTGAGCTCTGCATTAACAAATGCCTGCAAACCTAAATAAACTAAGCAACATTGTAAGTAAAAGTGGGCCATAATTCTTGCGCAATGATGTGAGAGACTGAAAAAAAGTCCTAAAGAAAAGTATTCCTTCAAGCTATTTCTGCTATAAATACTTCTACAAGCTATTAAATGATAATGTGAGCTTAATTTTTCAAACATGGCATCTCCATTTTGACTTTTCTTAAATGCTTCCTGACACTCTGTAATATGTTGTTGCTCAACTGATGTTGTATTTACCTAATTTTAAGACATGCTAAGGATCAGGTGATTGTTATTATGTCCTGATATGTAAAGCCATAAAATTCAAGGAGGATATACTGTCTTATTCCCATGACTGTACAGGTGATACTTGAAAAATGAGAATATCGTGCAAAACTTCATTTATTTCAGTAATGCAACGTAAAAGGGGAAACTAATGTATGAGATAGACGCATTACAGATAGTTCAAGCCGTGATTTGTCATAAGTGCAATGATTATGGCTTACAGCTCATGAAAACCCCAAATCCACAATCTCAGTAAATTAGAATATTGCTAAGTAAGTCATAACACCTGCAAAGGGTTTCTGAGCCTTTAAATAGTCTCTAATTCTGGTTCAGTAGGAATCACAATCATGGGGAAGACTGCTGACCTTACAGTTGTGCAGAAAACCATCATTTACACCTTTCATAAGGAGGGAAAGCCTCAAAAGGTAATTGCAAAGGAAGTTGGATGTTCCCAAAGTGCTGTATCAAAGCACATTAATAGAAAGTTATGTGGAAGGGAAAAGTGTGGAAGAAAAGGGTGCACAAGCAGCAGGGATGACCGCAGCCTGGAGAGGATTGTCAGGAAAAGGCCATTCAAAAGTGTTGGAAAATTTCACAAGGAGTGGACTGGAGTCAGTGCATCAAGTGCATCAAGAGCCACCACACACAGACGGATCCTGGACATGGGCTTCAGAAGTTGTATTCCTCTTATCAAGCCGCTCCTGAACAACAAACAACGTCATTAAGTCCTGGGCCAACGCAGCCATCTACCAGGAGATTTTAGAGCACTTCATGTTTCCTTCCTCAGACAAGCTTTATGGGGATGCTGACTTCATTTTCCAGTGGGGTTTGGCACCTGCCCACACTGCCAAAAGCACCAAAGCCTGGTTCATTGACCGTGGGATTACTGTGCTTGATTGGCCAGAAGTCTATGGATAGAGAATCTATGGGGCACTGCCAAGAGAGAGATGAGAGCAGGCCCAGACTGGCCATCGGGCACAACGGGCAAATGCCCGGTGGGTCGCGGTGGCCATGGGCCGAGGCCGGCAGGGGAGGTCACAGGATCTCCCCTGCCGGTCTTTGCAGGGCCCGGCACTATCACACATAGCACTCTCACACACATCACACACAGCACTCTCACACACACATCACACACAGAACTCTCACACATAGCACTCTCACACACAGCACTCTCACACATAGCACTCACACCCATCACACATAGCACTCTCACACCCATCACACACAGCACTCTCACACACATCACACACACAGCACCCTCACACCCATCACACACAGCACTCTCACACCCATCACACACAGCACTCTCACACACACATCACACACAGCACTCTCACACATAGCACTCATACCCATCACACATAGCACTCTCAAACCCATCACACACAGCACTCTCACACACATCACACACACACACATCACACCACACACACAGCACTCTCACACACAGCACCCTCACACACAGCACTCTCACAACCATCACACACATCACCCTTACACACATCACACAAAGCACCCTTACACACAGCACCCTCACACACATCATAACCAGCACACTCACACACAGCACCCACACACACATCACACACAGCCCCCACACATCACACACAGCACCCCTCAAAAACAGCATTCATCACACACACATACTGCACCCTTCACATACACACTACATCCCTCACAGACCCCTACTGCACCCCTTACACATACACACTGCACCAAACACACAGACTCACACACACTCACACACACACACACAATACTTACGAACATATTTATAATATATATATATATATATATATATATATACATACACACACACACACACTACAGCATCCCTTACACACATACTGCACTCCTAAACACATTACGTTCCAGACACACACTAGATCCCTTACCCAACTCTGGATCATATACACACACTAGATCCCTTTATACACGCTGAATCCATTATATACACACACTCACTAGATCTCCTACACATTCTGGGTCCTTCAAATACACACTAGACTCCTGTATACACACACTGTACCACCTACACACACACTACATTCCTAAAATACACACTCTGGATCCCTTATAAACACATTAGATTCATTGTAAACAAACAAATACTACACCCCTAAACACACATTCTCTACAACCCCTACAAACACTACATCACCTATATACACACACACATACACACAAACACACACACACTATAGCCTGTATGCACACACTTACTACATACCCTATACACACATTCTCTACAGCCCCTAGCCACATATGCATTACATTACACCAAAAACACAACACAAATAAAACACACCTTATTACACAATACCACACCACAATCAGCTCTGCCTGCTTGTGGGATTTGCGAGTGTGTAGAGTGAGCTGATTGTGGTGTGGTATTGTGTAATAAGGTGTGTTTTATTTGTGTTGTGTTTTTGGTGTAATGTAATGCATATGTGGCTAGGGGCTGTAGAGAATGTGTGTATAGGGTATGTAGTAAGTGCATGTTATGCGTCTATCTCATATGTTAGTGTATAGGGTATGTAGTAAGTGCATGTAATGCGTCTATCTCATATGTTAGTTTCCCCTTTTAAGCTGCTTTACTGAAATAAATGAACTTTTGCACGATATTCTAATTTTTCGAGTATCACCTGTATATTGCTATTAAAATAAGCTCTATTTTGTTGTTCCAATCTGCTCACGTAATAATATATTTATAATATTATAACAGTTTGGTTGATAAAGATGACTCAATGTTCTTTATATAAACATGTATAACTATTTAAAGTATTGCACTTAACTCCGCAGGAGTTGTGCATTTAAATAAAAAACCCAGTATAAAATATGCAAATATGAGTTTTCCCTTGCTGGTGTAATACTATATAGGTTTCTTATAGTAACTTCAATGTATCCTGTCTCTGTAGATCTATCTGTTTTGACATAAAGCTTGGCATTACTGATAAATGTGTGAGGCACTATCTCCTTTGTGTGTTTTGACATTTGTTTCACAAATTTAGTATGCAGCACAGTCGCAATCTTTGCTTGGTGCTTCTGGTAAATAAACTTCTTGGCTCCCTGTTTATTCATTATTTCCTCTAATTTAATCTCCACATAGACATATATTGAGAAGTAATTTAATGAAATCTCTGTGACATTTTGCACAGTCTCTATGCTTAATGATCTATGACTGAACTTGCAAAGAATGAGTAATAGTTGTTTAATAAAGGGTTCATAAAAAATATAAATTGGAAATCTGCCAGTACCAATGCATGAGTTTCATGAGTTTTGTATAAATGGACAAACATAATTTGTAATATTGCAAAACCTCACTCATGTGCAATGTTTAAATACATGCAAGGAAATCAATGTGTTTCATAATTCATTCTTTCACACAATTTCTATTTTGCCTACATTTTTTGTTCCAGTTTAATGATTTTAACCTTTTATTTTTTTTCGGGTGGTGGGGGTTTGTACTTGGGTTAAAAAAAAAATACAGATATCTCCTTCATATAAAATGTTGTACAGTAACTTGATATATTAATTAAGTTAATCATCTCTCAATCTAGCACCAGAGAAAATGTCCATCTTTTTCTTATCAACTGATATGCAGAACAGTATTCTACCATCTATATGTCAATTTACTAAGCAGCATAAAAAGTTGTATTGCTGATAAAATCAGTTACACTCAGAAATCAGTGTAAATATCTATGATTTTTTTTAATACCAGTACTCACAAGCTGGTTTATATGCATAGCTAAGCTCAACCAAGGACCTATTTACCCAACGTAAGTGTAGACTTTGCATGGGAATTACATGCATTAATCTTGGAGTTATAGCTGCAAGCAATGATTCCTTGTTGATTATTGTAGACTACCTGAGTGGAATATGATTAAACCTCAATAAATGTAGGTGAGCAAGAAGAAAGCTGAAGAAAGCTAAATATGCTAGAATGCATACAAATAAACATCAGTGCAGCACACAGGTGATTGCATCCTAGATTCCTAAATTTGAAATCATCACAATTAATTTGGGCTACATCAGTGTAAAAAGACACTAAGCCATTGGCTGGAATAACTACCTGTCATGCCAAAAGCATGAGTTGGTGTTTGATGTGTGTTTATATATGTTAAGAGTAGTTTTTTTGTAAACCTTGGGATGACATTTATTGTGGTCTTTGATCTTGCACCAGGCCTAGACCATAAAACATCTAGATAGCCATCACCAGAGCTGGACACAAGGAATTTCATAGAGTGGGCAATAGACTGCCAGACCAACCCCTTCTGATCCCCCCCTGGGGTCTGCCCACTGAGAAACAACTAGTTTAGATATATGAGGGTGTTGGACTATCCAGGGAAGTCAGTTATTCATTTTTCTTTTTGTCAGTAACTTCTAGGAGACCTATACCATCTAAGACTCCCACAAGAATTCTATATGGGGTAAATATATGTAAGGAATTTCTTGTGTTTTCTCCTATTTTATTTTATGTACTGTTTTGCAATTTGTTATCTGTATGTCATTTATTTCTGTATTTTGTACTCAACACTGTGAATCCTTTTTGTCAGATTAAATGTTTACTTAATCAGCTTGTGTCTCTGTTCTCTATGAGCTTCACTCTCCAGAGGAAAGCTCAGGTAAACACATTACCAAAAGGGGTTAACTATATATGTTTTATCAGTAAAAGTAGAACTGTGATACTATAATTCTCCTGTGTGTGGGGTAACCTAAGACGCCCGGGTTTAAAAGTCTTGGTGGTGGCAGTAGTACTAAGGGGATAGTGTAGAAGGGATTGCAGGGGTTAATTGAGTGGTTGCTGGGACTAGCAACAGGTAACCAGGGGTCTGGTGTCATTAACCCTGTCACTTCCACACTCTCCCCACTGTCTCGGCTGGGCCTATAGCCCACGCTCGTGACAAACTGGCGGCAGCTAGTGGGATATATTTAGAGATTTTTAGTGCTTGCTAGATTTTACCTGTAAAGGGGGTCTTAGCACTAAAAGAAATTGCATACTTGTTTTGTGTAATTTCCAAAGACCAAGCTCAGTGCTGATTTAAAATACATACAAAGTGCAAAACAGTTCTCCCCTCCCATCTTTTGTTTTTCTTTCTCTATCCTATTTGTGAATATGGAGGCCTATCACAAACAATCAAAAGAGGCCTTGGAATTGTTGTGCCAAGAAAAGAATTTACCAACTTTTGGCAAAAATAAGGCACAACTTATTGCTGACCTTGTGGAGGCGGACAGCCATATTTTCCAGCCAGAGACGGACACTGAAAGGGTTACCGAGCTCCCTACTACTGCAGGAGTGTTGCTTACTGAAATGCCTGGTGGTTGTACCCCTCAAAACATTAGGGACATTTGCTCAACTGATTTATTTCGGCAACTGATGGCTGCAAATCCTCAGGAGGCCCTGCATGTGATGATCCAACAGCAGGCTGCAGAAAGGGAATCTGCAGAAAGGGCAGGGCCGTCTTTAACGCGGGGCAAACGGGGCAGCTGCCCCGGGCCCAGTTTCTCTTGGGGGGCCCGAGGCACCTGCCCCGTGGGCCCTGCTGACCCCGGCGGGCGGGTGGCCGGTCGGGCAGGAAGGCGGGCGCGCGAGGGAGCACTCACTGCTTCCTCTTCCAGCTCCCTGCGCACCTCACTGATGCGGGCGAGTAGCGTCATCTTCGGCGCCCGGCGCCCAGCAGCGAGGGAGCTGAAGGAAGCAGTGAGTGCTCCCTCACGCGCCCGCCTTCCTGCCCGACCGGCCACCCGCCCAGGAGCCCAGCAGCACCACTGGACCCCAGGGAATCCCCCCAGCACTCCAAAAGGTAAGGAGGCTGGGGGGATTACATTTAAAAAAAAAAAAATGTGTGTATGTGTTTGTGTGTGTGTGTGTGTTTGTTTATGTGTGTGTTAGTGTTTGTGTGTTAGTGTGTTTGTGTGTTAGTGTATGTATGTGTGTGTTTGTGTGTGTTAGTGTATGTGTGTTAGTGTATGTGTTTGTGTGTTAGTGTATGTGTGTGTTAGTGTATGTATGTGTGTTAGTGTATGTGTTTGTGTGTTAGTGTATGTGTGTGAGTGTATGTGTGTTAGTGTATGTGTGTTTGTGTATGTGTGTTAGTGTATGTGTGTGTGTGTCAGCATGTCTGTGTGTGTCAGTATGTCTGTCTGTCTGTGTGTCAGTATATATGTGTGTGTATATCTGTGTGTGTGTGTGTCAGTATATCAGTCTGTGTGTGTCAGTGTATGTGCCTGTGTGTGTGTGTGTCAGTATTTTCAGTGTATGTGGGTGTCAGTATATCTGTCAGTGTGTGGGTGTCAGTATATCTGTCAGTGTGTGGGTGTCAGTATTTCTGTCAGTGTATGTGTGTCAGTATGTTGATCAGTGTATGTGTCTGTGTGTGTGTGTCAGTATGTCGGTATATGTGTCTGTGTGTCAGTATGTCGGTATATGTGTCTGTGTGTCAGTATGTCTGTATATGTGCCTGTGTCAGTATGTCTGTCAGTACGTCTACCAGTGTATGTGTCTGTGTGTGTGTCAATATATGTACCTGTGTCAGTGTGTCTGTCAGTGTATGTATCTGTGTATCTGCTTGTGCGTCAGAGTGAGTACCTGTGCATCTCAGCCGCAACTTTAAATACAAATACACCCCTCCATTCAAACTTCAACACTACATATAAAACACACTCCTGCATTGAAACGTCAACACTACATACAAGCACACTCCTACATTCAAAAACAAACACTACACATAAATGCACACTTGCATTCAAACTCCAGTACCACATACAAACACATTCACACAAACATACTCCATACAAACACATGCTTACATTCAAACATACTAACATGGCTCAGTGCTAAATACAACCCTGCAAGCATGGGAAATTGGTAGAGTCCCAGCTGTCAAAGCATTGTTGGAGTTGCACGACAGATGGGGTTCTACCTTTAGTCCAACCTTGCAATTGGGGGTCCCAATAAAATTCATTCTACTTTAGTACCGCCACTGCGTTGGGATGGATGCCGTGATTGCATACCAGGGAGTGAGGGGCGAGAGCGGCAGGGCACAGGGGGCCCAAGCAAACACTTGCCCAGGGTCCATTCGTTATTAAAGACGGCCCTGAGAAAGGGAGGCACAAAGGAGACATGAGCTGGAACTTGCTAAACTGCAATTTACCCTTCAGTCCTCACTGAACAGCAATGCATCAGAGTCCAGCACACGTAGGCTCCGTAAGGATGATTTTCCTTCCCTCGAAGAAGGGACAGATTTGGATGTATTTTTAAAAAGTTTTGAGAAAGTATGCAGGCAGCATCAACTACCCTCAGACCAGTGGGGCAGATATTTAACTCCACAACTGAAAGGGAAAGCCTTGGATGTGTTTGTGTCCCTTCCCCCAGAGACTGATAACAACTATGAGGCAATCAAATCTGCATTGCAAAAAACTTTTAACCTTACTCCTGAGTCTTACAGGAAAAACTTTAGGAGTATGCAGCAATGCCCATCATCCAGCTGCATTCTATATGTTGCACAATTAGAAACCATGTTCCGGCAATGGGTAACAGGAGTACAAGCTACTACCTATGAAGCCCTTAATGACTTAATGGTCCTGGAGCAGTTCTTGCAGACCCGGAGCCCTAATGTACAAGAGTGGATTTTGGAAAGAAAGCCAAAAAATGCTAGGGCTGCTGCAGAACTGGCAGATGACTATGCCGACATCCATGCACCCACATCCAGGCGTGGACTGGTGTCAGCTGCTACTTCGACCTGGAGAGATGCTACAGTTCAAACACCACTTGTAAGATCTGCAGTGAGAACTTCACCGCCGACTGCCAGCGTAGCCGGGGCTATGTCAAGTGAGTCAGATGCCCGCCGTTGTTTTCGATGCAACCAGATTGGTCATCTGAGCAGGACTTGCCCCACTAGGAATATGCCCTCACCAGTCCGTGGAGGGGCACCATCAGTATTGCTTGTGGGTGGGTCCGTGGGGAAACGAGAGGATAACCTGCAGAGTGTAATTGTGGGTGACCGAGTGACCATGGGACTGAGAGATTCTGGAGCTTCCTTCACCCTGGTGCGCCCTGAAGTGGTGAATACGGAGGACATAATCCCTGGAAGGACCATGTCCATCAAAGGAATTGGGGGTGTGCGTCCCGCTGTGCCCTTGGCACGTGTGTACCTTGATTGGGGTGTGGGCAAAGGTTTGCGGGAAGTGGGGATTTCAGAGGATATCCCTGTTAATGTTCTGTTGGGGAATGATTTGGGCAGGATGCTTTGTCACTATGCTCCAGCGGACACTGTTTGTGAACCAGAAGGGCTGACTGCTCCACCTAAGGTATTGTGTGAAACTTTGGGAGACATTGTGAAGTGTGATTGCTGGGAGGGAGAGCAGGGTGTGGATAAATATCTACCTGTAACTGAACCAGTGATGTCTACCAAATGTGAGATAGGGGTGAGTAGTGATGTGCCTGTATTAAAATACTGTGAGGCTGGGATGTCAGAGAGTAAGGGAGAGGAGGAAGGTGAGAGCCAGGGATGTGTACCATTAGTCGCAGTGGTAACAAGTCAACAGTGGGTCAGGGCTGCAGCAGGACAGTCTGAGGTGCTATGTGAGATTGTGAGAGGAGGGCCTGCCTTGGAGAAGAAATTATGTGAGTGTGTGCAAAATTCTGTATCTGATCAAGGGGGGTCAAATGTGTCCTGTGAAAATGTATGGGAAAAGCCTTCCAGCGAGAGGGGGCTGAATGAATATATGTGCCAATATGTGCCTGAAGCAGATGTATGTGATGTGGTGGGTGAAAATGTGAAGGGACAGCGAGGCTATGAGGGAGGGCAGAGGGTGTGTGAGCTTTACTCTGCGGCAGGCTTAGCCAGTTTCCAAAGTTCGGTATGTGTGATGACCTGGAGTGAAAGTGAGGGGCACGGACAGACTCAGCCTCTGGGTCCAGGAAGGATGGCTGCAGGGAAACATACTGTTGGAGGAACCAGGAACCTTGTCCGTTTATCACAACTCACGCATACACCTAAGCAACCTTCTGATTGTGAACCAAAGGTTCAGAGTCTGATAGTGCAACAAGCCCAGCAGACAGACCCCAAAATGAAAGAGATGATGGATGTTGATACAGCCCATCTATCCTGGGAGTGTTCTCTGTCTGCTTTTTTGTGTGCTTACCGGGGAGTGCTGCAGAAATCCATTGGTTTCTTCCCTTTACAGCTACTACATGAGCACAGTGGGTGTGGTTTAAGGGATGTTACCAGAGATCGATGGAAAATTGAAACAGGCAAATCAGGCATGTTTGTTGAGGGGGTAGCTGTGGTATGGACTGATCACAACCTGCTGCAGGTGACAGGTAACAATGATAAACTGCTCCATTGGAGCCCTATCCTCCAACAGTATAATTTCACTGCCCAGCACAAAAAGGGCAGATGGCCTGTCTCGGCAACTAGAGGGTTAATGGTAGATAGATAAATCAGCCTGTGGCTGAATTTTTCTGTCCACCATCTTAAGGGGGAGGTGTCATGCCAAAAGCATGAGTTGGTGTTTGATGTGTGTTTATATATGTTAAGAGTAGTTTTGTTTTGTAAACCTTGGGATGACATTTATTGTGGTCTTTGATCTTGCACCAGGCCTAGACCATAAAACATCTAGATAGCCATCACCAGAGCTGGACACAAGGAATTTCATAGAGTGGGCAATAGACTGCCAGACCAGCCCCCTCTGATCCCCCCCCCCAGGGGCCTGCCCACTGAGAAACAACTAGTTTAGATATATGAGGGTGTTGGACTATCCAAGGAAGTCAGTTATTCATTTTTCTTTTGTCAGTAACTTCTAGGAGACCTATACCATCTAAGACTCCCACAAGAATTCTATATGGGGTAAATATATGTAAGGAATTTCTTGTGTTTTCTCCTATTTTATTTTATGTACTGTTTTGCAATTTGTTATCTGTATGTCATTTATTTCTGTATTTTGTACTCAGCACTGTCAGGGGCGGGCTGGGCCGGGGGGCAGGGAGGCAATTGCCCCCCAGGCCGCCCTAAAATCTGTTGGGACCGGCCGCTGCAGGGCCGGCCCTTTAAATGCTGCAGCCGCCTGAGCGCTCTGTTAAGAGCCTCAGGCGGCTGCGGCTGCTCCTCTCCTCCCCTCCCCTGTAGCGTGGCCGAGCTTGTCCGCGGTGCCCGGCCGGACTGATAGGAAGGCGCACGCTGAGTGTGCACTTTCCTATCAGTCCGGCCGGCACCGTGGACCAGCAAGCAGCTCGTCCATGCTACAGGGGAGGGCAAGGGAGAGGTGAGGAGGGGGGGAAGAAGTAAGTGGAGGGGGGG
>OW240912.1:263844684-263862866 GCA_933207985.1 Pelobates cultripes
GTCTACTTTTGCAGATGGTATGCCATCATGGGGGTAATTCTCATTCCTGGGCTACCATACGCTTTCAAAGGCAACATAACCAATCTGGCAAATTTCAATGTCAAAAAAATGAAATGCAAGCCTTATATGTGACTCTCTAATTTTCCAAAACACCATAAAACCTGTACATGGGGGGTACTGTTATTCTCGGGAAACTTCACTAAACACAAATATTAGTGTTTTAAAACAGTAAAAGATATTACAACAATAATATAATAGTAGTCCATAAAAGAAGTGCAGTTTGTTTGTAAAATGCAAAAACTTCACTTTTACTTAAAATGTCATTGTTTGTAATACAATTTGCTTGGTTTGAAACACTAATATTTGAAGTTCAACGAAGTCTCCCGAGTAAACAATTTTATGTACAGGTTTTATGGTGTCTTGGAGAGTTACAGGGTCAAATATAGTGCTTGCGAATTAAATTCTCTGCACTTTCTCCCTGTGTTGTCAGGCATGTCAATCAAATTTTAATTAATCAAATCACATAATTATGTTAAAAGATTACTTAAATATACACGTAGAATTTTAATATAAATGCATTTATAGGTATTTAAATTCTACGTGTATACTAATGTAATCTTTTATGTAATTATATCTATTTATCTATATATAGATATATATATTTGCGGTTATTTGTATTTTATATATGGATAGATATATATATATATATAGAATGTAAGTGTATTTTGTTACCAATATATATATATTAATAACAAAATACAGTTAGAATGAAATTACATATGAATATATAATTTTAATAAAATTTTGTTTCAATATTTTATTTATTTTATTATTTTATTTATTTATTAATGTAATTTTATAACATGACAGGAGGCTTCGTATTTGCTTAAGTCTCTCTTTACTAGAACTCCACAGCAGCACAGAAAAACAACCAATCAGAAAAAAGTTAGGTACTATAAAACCCCCTTCCCATTGCATCATTCCCTCTTTCTTTGCTGCTCCGCAGTCAGTACAGGTCAGAGTACCACTGCCTCCTGTTTATAGTGGGTGGCTTTGGGATTTAGTGTGATTTATTTATGATTGTTATTAATTATGCTTGCTTGTGAGATTTATGTGCCTTTCTGGCTCTTTTCTTTTCTTTGGGGAATGTTTCCTTTACATTCTGATAGCTTTTCCATGTGTTTATTTGTACAAATTACTGATAGTTTTTCCATGTGTTTATTTGTACAGATTACTGGTAATTTGCCATGTGTTTATTTATACAGATTACTGATAGGTTTGCCATGTGTTTATTTATACAGATTACTGGTAGTTTTGCCATGTGTTTACACAGATTACTGATAGTTTTGCCATGTGTTTATTTACACAGATTACTGGTAGTTTTGCCATGTGTTTATTTACACAGATTACTGGTAGTTTTGCCATGTGTTTATTTACACAGATTACTGGTAGTTTTTCCATGTGTTTTATTTATACAGATTACAGGTAGTTTGCCATGTGTTTATTTATACAGATTACTGGTAGTTTGCCATGTGTTTATTTATACAGATTACTGGTAGTTTTGCCATGTGTTTATTTACACAGATTACTGATAGGTTTTCCATGTGTTTATTTATACAGATTACTGGTAGTTTTGCCATGTGTTTTATTTATACAGATTACTGATAGGTTTTCCATGTGTTTTATTTGTACAGATTACTGGTAGTTTGCCATGTGTTTTATTTATACAGATTACTGGTAGTTTGCCATGTGTTTTATTTATACAGATTTCTGGTAGCTTTCCATGTGTATATGTCACAGATTTCTGTGAGTTTCCATAGGTAGATATATCACAGATTGCTGCGAATTTCCAGCTCTATATATGTCACAGACTACGGTGAGTTTCCACCTAGATATATCACAGATTTCTCGGATTACTGTGAGTTTCTATGTGTATATATATTGATACCGGAGAAACTGACGGAAGCAAAGCACAGAGGGATGGACACAGGTTTCTTCAGGAAGGAAGAGATTCTTTATTGGATCACCGATCGGGACTCAGAGGGACTAATGTCACCAAAAATACAGCAAGTTCTGAGCCCTGAACAATAGTGCAAGCTCCCTATATAGGCACATAACTCCTCCCATTAATAGCTACACCCACATATACCTTTAACCAATCAATGAGCAGAATATAGACTTGTACATCTAGTCAAACCACATGGCCCATCCAAGACAAAGGAAATAAGTGCAATTTCAGTTCCTGCATTCCTGCACATGCTCAGTACACTGATGACAGTATCCTAGCTACATGTAGCTAACCAACTGACACAACATACACATATGCCACATGGAGATTTTGGCCTACTAAATTTTAACCATGCTGGAATCCCATCACATTCCCCCCTTTTGATGCCTCTGATATAACATTATTCCAGATGCATCACCAATCACAGTTTTACCTACATCTCTCAAGTAGCCATTGAACCAGAGTAGACCTTGTAAGCATCTTAAAAACTCCTTCAACATTCTTCATCCTGAATATATTCTCTTCGGGCTAGGGGATCATATCTTCCAGACAGCCATTACATGAGCCGCTGTCTTTCTCTCTCTAGTACTCTCTATAATACTACGTAGGGACCTTACCACTAGTGGAATTAGACAGGGCAGGAGGAGGCACAAAAAATATAATAAATTCTACTCCTCCTACTAATGTCTTAATTCCTCCAAGCTGCTCATACCAACTTCCAAACCAACTACTTAGGTTATACCCATTCCAGACCTGAGTAGGTACATGCTCAAATTTAACCATGTGGCTTGTAAGTTCAGCCACTGCCTGCCCTTCATCATCTATGTGCAGACAACAGTTACTTAGATTAAACTTTCCGCATACACCTCCTTCTACTGCTAGTAAGTAATCAAGGGCTAGCCTATTCTGGTATATGGCTGATCACATCTTGGTATTTTGCTTAGCTAGAAGATTAAGCACTTGAGCTGTCTCATTAGTAATAATCTCAACTACCGCCTGTAGTCTAATAATGCGGTTGAGCATATATAATCGGAGTTCTATATCCATAAGTGCCATCTTCTGCCCAAGTAGCAGGTCCATAATAATTAATAATACGTTGAGGGGGCCACTCATTATCTTCCCAGCTACCTATATTCAAGGATGCTCTCTCCCTTTTATGATTTACATCGTAAACCTTAACTCCCAAGGTCTCTCCTGTTTCGATTGGCAACAAGAAGAAGGATGGCTTTGGCATACCTAATACACATGCCCCTTCCCAATCTTGTGGTAACTCCGAATAAGTTTTCTTACCACAAATCCAGTATAAATTTGCTGGGGCTTTCCAACTAGATGTAGCCGATAAGTCAAACCATACCTCCTTTAAATGAGTGTAATTGGCAAACGGATTAGTAGGTTCCGAGACATTTGAAGCTGACCACCAAGTAGTATTTTTAGTATTAACATTATAGGCTTTTTGTCCCAAGCAAGTTAGCTCACCTACAGACGTGTTATACATTGTCCCTTTCCTGGCTATACAAACATGACCTATAATGGAGGTTTTTAACCACCATTCCAATTTACTTCTAGTACTTACTTGATGATCAGACTGGAAAGGTATCTGTTGTTCATATGTCTCAGAGCCAGGGTACCATATTTCCTTTGCCTCCCATGGCCACTGGTCTCCCATATTAGTACCTCCACACACATAGCAATTAGTTACATTAAGACTACCTGCAATACCCTCAGCCAAATCAATAAATAGGTTGTTAACATTATGGGGAATTTTATCCTCAATACTCATCTCCTCATAGAAGGAATGAGAAACCTGATGAGTTTGAGTTGCCACTGTCTCAGTTTCAAGACCTACATATATTATTGTTCCTGAATTTACTCCTGTGCCATATATTTGGAACCCAAACAGACCTCCAAACCTGTCAATAAAGTACTGCAGATTGGAAATGGTCATGTGAACGGGGTTACACACATAGTTTTACAGTATGGTGTGGTAGGCAACCTTTGGATAATCATATCTTGATCCACTGTTTTTCCCAGGTTGCCCAACCTACACATGACCAATAGGGGCAGAAGTTAGTCTCTATTTGGGCAATCAGGATCAGTAGATCTTTTACTGGGACATAAGTATTTATCATTAAACCCATAAGTTCGTTCCCATTTAAGATTACCACATACATTCCAAAGTCTTCCACTACCCGAAATCGCCTTACATGCATCAAATAGTAGAATACCCGCGGAATGTATGGTGCTTATCACAGTCCTATTTATTAATGTCCCCTGGGAGTTACTATTCCGAATTACCAACCAAATTGTACGGGGTTGGAAATGGGGATCAAAACATTTAGACTCTCCTGATATTGGCTTGCACACACTATAATCAATATCCAAATATCTACATTTAGATACAGATCCCTTACATTCATACTGTGAGTGCCAGATGAAAGTTTGGGATATTTGGTTACCTGTTTTAGTAGTCTTAATGCAACTATCGCAATTCGGTATGTCTATACTCCTACCTTCCTGAAAAATCATAAAAATACTAAGACACAATAAAACACATTATTCCTGAAATCCTCATTTTTCTTCGACCGTGCGATGGCCTCTCAGCTTCCCGATTGTGAGGGCTGCAAGGATGTTGTTCTTCTGATCCTCACTTTCCTTCACAGAGATCCCTTCAAGATACTCTGGCTATGACACGTAGGCAGGTGGTCAGGCTTTATTATGGCCGTCAAAACACCTACTTGATGATCTTTGTAGACTTTTAATTAGAATGTCTCGATATCCCCTCGTCACTCCGACTGAGTTGCACGCTTCAACCGGGTCCTGCAAGGATTCTCAGGATCTGGAGTAGTTTGCCAAGAGTCTGCTGCTGGTTTAACCTTAGAATGATGAATCCAAGGAGTCACTTCCGCCACCTTTACAGCTGTTGGGGTAGATAAAAGAACAACATACAAAGGCTAACAGAATACACCCCGAGCTTTAACTCAATATGTATTGGTGGGATATTACGAGCAAGTCCTGGAGGATTATTTTCTTCCCATACTCCTGGAATGTCAAGTAAGGATTCATCACTCTTAGGGTTAACACTTGTCACTATGGAATAGAAGCGTCATTCTTCTTCCCTCGGCACCGATATCACCATTATGCCTGGTAATCCCTTAAACTTCAGAGATGTTAATCCATTAGGTAAAAGGTTATCTGAGTTTAAAGCTTCGATAATAGATCTCGTCCTAAAAGTTGAATCGGACACTCTGGCATATATAGGAACTAATGCTTCACCACAGAATGTTCAGCACCTGTGTCGATCATGAAAGAACTTCTCTTTCCCCCTATTGCTACATCGACCATAGGCTACGCTCGACCAAGTGGGATGGAGCCCAGTCGGTATCAATAGTCTTCCATGATAGTGTCAGCCAGACCCACAAAATCTCTATACTCTCTTTCTCTAGGTCTCTGCGTGGGTGGATAGTATCTGTCTCCTTGAACACTTCCTCTACTATTCCCACCATTCCCTCTAAAACTTCCTCTTACTCTATAACTACCACTATAACCTCCTCGTACCCTTCTCTCTCCTTGTCTATCACCTTCATACTGCTCTCTCTGTGGACACTCACTCTTCCAATGTCCCTCCTTTCTACAATACGCACATTAATTCCTACTTAAAGTCCCTTGCTCAGCCTATTCTCGTCTCCTCTATTCACTTCCCTGTCTTTCTACACTTAAGATAGCTACCGCTAGCATATCTGCCTTTTTCCTCATTTTACGTTCTTCCTCCATCTCCCTATTCATATATACTGTATTTGCAATCTCCATTAGCTGTATTATGGACATCCCTACAAATCCCTCTAATTTTCTTTAATTTCCTTTTACTATCACCTTGGGCCTGGCTGACAAATGCTGAGTCTATCATTCGGAAGTTTTCAGGGGCCTCTGGATTAAAGGGAGTATACAACCTATTTGACTCAAGCAGTGTCTAATATGGGACTTCGGCAAGGCTGCCCAATAATAGGTTCCAGTCTAGGAGTAGTAAGATAATTTTATTAGTCAGCATTTGGTGGATGAAAAAACGTTTTTTTTTTTTAAAAGTGTTAAACCAAAAACCTACCAGTAGGTGTCACCAGAGGGTAATTGTATCAAAATAATCTTTATGGGTCTAATAAGAAAACTCAACTTTTAATATATTTATACATAAAATAAAACCTTATAGCAATAAATATATTAAAATAGGGTAAGCAATCCTACATCTATCTGTTATAAACAATGCATTATCAATGTAACTCCCGAAGATGGCCAGTAGGTGGCTTAGAGTGCCTCCCTAAAGTCAAATGAAACAAATAGACTTTAATTAATTATGTCCTATTTTATTATTACTTATTTTAATCAATGTCCACCCTGCTAGCTAGGCTTGATTAAATCTTTAGTTCTAAGGTAAATTAAACATTTCAGTTTGTAGTTTAGTAAAAGGGGACATTTTGGACAAAGCTGGGAGGGGCCCATCCAGTAACTAAAAAAAACCCAATATACCATTTGATACCATTGATCATTGATTAGGGGGAGGGGTAGTACAGAAATACAAGAGTTTGAAACACAGGAACAGATAGGTATGTGGGTAGGCGGGGACAGTAGAGCAGGGGGAGTGCAAATACTGATTATACCAGCCAGAAATGGGCGTGGCTAATCTGGCTCTGGAGGATGTTTGGGGGGTTGGTAATCAGATGCCAGGGGGGGAGGGGATGTCCAAAGCAGTTGTAATTAAGTCCTTAGTTCTGACCACCATGTGGCTACATTGTTTCCCATATGACACAGTTTAATTCACCAAGGCAACAATCAGTTTCCAACAGTCAATATATAGAAACTGATCATAGAATTCCAGCCTACTAGTTACAGCCACATGTACACCCTGCACTAAATTTAAGTGAAGACTGCTACATGGAGGCCATGCGGCCACCAGGACAAGCTACTCCCTACTTTTTTTTTTTTTAAACATACAAGACAAAAGACTAACAGCCTAGTGAATCAGATTATTTCAACAGAACGTCTGATTCAAAAAGCTGTACAAATATACACACAGTTTCAACAGTCACACCAATCTCCTTATCACCAGCAACACATTGCGCAGTCACTAGGCCCAAACACACACACAGGATCCTCACATGCTCAACAATATCACGACGTCGCACACACGAAATTAAATCAAAAACCCACCAAAGACTATACACTTATCAATGTAACTATTATTCAAACCATACAACTATCCACGCTATTAATCCATATAAACTAACCGATCACATAACATTTCAACAAATTCATCTCTACAATTATCTGTACTATAAATCAACTTTTGACTAACCAACTATATCACATTCTAGTAACCTCATCTTTACAGTCAGTGGTTATGGTACAGTTAGTAAGTGGTTATAATACAGTTTTAAAGTCACAGATCAGTTAGTAACAGTTATGGTATTATACATATAACATAAAACAGCAATTGTTAGTAATTTTTACACAATGTCAGTGGTTATGGTACATGTCAGTAGTTATGGTACCGTGCGCTATTTTACAGTTATACACACAATTTACACTCCCACTAGACAGCAGAGCTCTAACTTTCTAGTAGGACATACAAGTTAACCAATTCACCAACTACAATATATTTAACAACATTTACAATAATCCCAACTAAACTATTGGCCAGTACCTTGAATAGACTACCTAAAACTATATACACCCGTTTTGGTTAGCCACACTGCCCAAGCACCACATATAGCGAACTAGAGGGCAGAAATTGCCCTTCTAGTCTATTTACTCTATCAAAAGTCTAGTGGGTTCCAAATTTACACGCCTTCCCACTTAGCCAAGATAGGTTGAGAGCTAGCGAACCGAATTTACACAGGCGCCGCTTAGTCTCCCGGTCCCTCCGACCTAGCGAACGTAATATACACCCTAGAACGCTAGTCTAGACAAGACACCGGTGTCCGGCTAGGGCTATTTACACAGGACCCCGCCTGACTAACCAGATCAAAGCGGTCTTACTAAAGAGCGTTCGATCGAGCGGTGCGCCTTCGCTCCTTCCCTCCGACAGAGGGGGCAGATTCCATACACAGATTTAAACCCCTTTTGGGCCTACCGCACAATCGGTATACCCCTAGTGGGTCTGCCGTCTAAAACAGCAGTTGTCTTACCTCCTCGTTCCTGAACCTGAGTTCACACTCATCGACGGGGACACCCCAGCACTTCTTACGTAGAGGCCGATGATCTCCTGGACAACAGACCAGTGGCGCCGAGACGAAGGGAGGTCCACGCAGAAGTTCAGGGGTGCAGCCGTAGAGAACGTGGGCAAAGATAGACCGTCTCACGCCTCTGCCTCTCAGCTACCGTTGAACGATGAGCTTCCCGGCCAATGCACCAAATGATACCGGAGAAACTGACGGAAGCAAAGCACAGAGAGATGGACACAGGTTTCTTCAGGAAGGAAGAGATTCTTTATTGGATCACCGATCGGGACTCAGAGGGACTAATGTCACCAAAAATACAGCAAGTTCTGAGCCCTGAACAATAGTGCAGGCTCCCTATATAGGCACATAACTCCTCCCATTAATAGCTACACCCACATATACCTTTAACCAATCAATGAGCAGAATATATACTTGTACATCTAGTCAAACCACATGGCCCATCCAAGACAAAGGAAATAAGTGCAATTTCAGTTCCTGCATTCCTGCACATGCTCAGTACACTGATGACAGTATCCTAGCTACATGTAGCTAACCAACTGACACAACATACACATATGCCACATGGAGATTTTGGCCTACTAAATTTTAACCATGCTGGAATCCCATCACAATATATCGCGGATTTCTGTGAGTCCTTGGGCAGTATATATTTATATCACAGATTCTGTGAGTTATAGGACAGTGTATACATAAATCACATATTTCTGTGAGTTCTATGTCAGTGTATATAGCACGGCTTGCTGTGAGTCTTAGTGCTATAGATTGCTGTGAGTTTCACTGACGGTAGATGTCCTGTCTAGGCCGATACTATTCTATCTTATCAGGCTTCTTGGGAAGAGTCATTGAGTTGGCAATTGTTTTTGCCCTACTCCTGAAGAGACCATGAGTACAATACCCTTCAGGCGGTATGATGATGATGACCTACAATAAAGATAAGATATCTCATACGGAGCTGTATGTACATGTGCATTACAATTTGCACCTTAAAGAAGGTATTGCTCAGCAGAGCTTGATTTTATGGACACTCACTGGAACATGTTCAGCTTAAACCCTATACAACTGGTTTTTACCTCTATGTTGCCTGCTGGGCACTTAGGGACCGCCAGTCCCGGTTACGGTTTATTCACACAGTAGTACGCTGTCTAAGATTAGTGTCTAAGGGTACTAGGTCACAGGATACCCGGAGGATTTACAGATATTTAGGGGACTCTGCCAAACTCAGAGGTCCCCATTACTCATTTAAAATGAAACCCAGGATTGGCCTGCTATGTCTGTGCCCCATTAATGGGCCTGCTATGTCTGTGCCCATAAGATTGGCCTGCTATGTCTGTGCCCGTAAGATTGGCCTGCTATGTCTGTGCCCATAAGATTGGCCTGCTATGTCTGTGCCCATAAGATTGGCCTGCTATGTCTGTGCCCACAAGATTGGCCTGCTATGTCTGTGCCCATAAGATTGGCCTGCTTTGTCTGTGCCCATAAGATTGGCCTGCTATGTCTGTGCCCATAAGATTGGCCTGCTCGGTCTGTGCCATAAGATTGGCCTGCTCTACCTGTGCCCGAACTCCCCTTTGGACCACATACCTGGGGGAATCACTGAAGTAAGCAAAGGTGGGTGTCCGGACAGACACTGCTGCCAGATTATCCAAGAGGACACCAGAATATGGACATCTAACTGTGATTGGAGGGGTGAAGGCCCTACACCTCATGCCCTGAATGGCAAAGTTTTTCTGAGAATTCCCGGGCACGCAATTACGGGTTATACCCAACGACGACACATCTCCAATGGGAATTTCGCACAAGCAGGGAACAGTGCTCAGACGCTATATTAGGTATTGGTAGTGTTTTTCTATGTCACGTTTAGCTCCTGACCTCTTTGACTGGATTCACGTGATTCGTTTTTTCCAGTTCTGCTATCCGACCTGCTTTCCGAGGTACGTATTTTCCACTTTACATTGGTCGTTTCTTTGTTTTCGTGCCTTCTATTGTCCTATTGCTCGGGTCGTCGAGAGGCCTGACTTGACCTCCTCCGACCTCCCGGGCACTTGTGGATTGCGGAGAACGTCTCCAGCTTTCCTCAGACTACCGACGGTCATCCTGGAGCCCGAACGCACGGGATCCGGGCGGTCCGTTGATAGTTACCATCTTCAGCTCCGAAACGTACTTTTCTCATCACTCCTTTCTCTTAAGGTCGGACACTGCCCGAGGTTGTATACTTTGCTTATATTAAATAAGGGTGTACCCCACGTTTGGTCACCCTGAGTCTCTACTGGACTCTGGTTTGGATTACAGAGGGTGCGGCCCTCCTTCACCTCGGTCCGAGACTGATATTTTTATTTTCAAGAGTAGAGGGCGAACCCCTCTCATTTACTGAATCAGACACGGATTCATTATTAGAGGGCGTGGCCCTCCCTCAACCTCGGCCCGATACTGAGCTGGATATAGAGGACATGCTCCGAGTGACTCATTCTCATAGAAGGAACTGGACACAGAGGTAGACTCTAAGTTTGACGTCTAACGGGTGCGGCCCGCTCATACCACCAACCGTGCGCGGACTCAGAGTGCGATCACATTTTACAGAGTGCGACTCTCTCATACACTCAACGCACTATGGTGCCGTCCATTTGTTCCTCACACAGGCTTGTACCTGTACAGGTCAACTATGACCGCATAGAGGGGCGTCCCTCCTACATCCAGTTTAAATATGATGACCGCGCTACTGATTTCGTTCTAGCGGGCTACCTGATCGGGCAAGGTATACATAGTTTGTCTGGATTCATCTTGTAATCCACGTGAGAAATGCCCTCAGAGGTATTAGTGGGGGAGGTTTCCCACTTATGTACACACATTCTGGGAGACAGTACGGCTAAGGAGGAGCCTCAGTTCTTACAGGAGTACAGGTTTTGGTATAACCTGTGCTATATCAAACAGACATTGCACTCTGTTTCAGATATTCATTGTGTACAAACTGTGCAGACTATTCTCCCGTGTCAGGGTGACATGAGATTCTGAGACCTGCATAGGGCAAACGGGCACTGCCTTGCTTGAGTAACAAGACTGGAAAATTCCCATAAACGGTCTTCAGGTGCACCGTATGCATGGATCACATGGAGAAACCGAAATTCTCAGGACTTGGCTTCCCTGGTCCTTACAATCTTGAGATAAAGTTGGCAGGACTGCTCCTACAACTCTGAACACACCTTGAGAACAGTGTTCGGACTCTATATCCATCACGGGAACCATCTTGATTTGGGTTCTCACTAGCCTTCCTATTCAACTACCATCAAGGAAACCTACACTGGGAGATACATGCTTGGACAGTCTATGAGACAGGAACCTAGGGGTCTCACTATATTATTCCCTATCTTGTAGGTGGCGTGTAGGCCAGGAACTCCTACACGAATATTGACAGGTCGGGCATGGAACAGGATTGTACAAATGGTAATCAGAGTATCTCACACTCTCACTGCAACACGTAAGGGCTCTTCTGTGTTATACGGTCCTAAACTCTATTGGATCTGGCCATCTTAGCACTTAGAGGACGATGTATTTGGATGGAAATCTCTACCCCGGTTTCCGGTCCCATCCTTTTGAGCTTTCCAGGATCCACAATTCCCAGAATAGTTGACCACCGTTTACCACACGAGTTCAGTTTGAGACCTTGATTGGACGCCCTTTGGATCTCTTTTCTAGACCGCAGCCGTGGATTACGCAGTCCAGTTGATAGACTGGAGTCTCTTAGGATACGGCTAGTATTGTCCACACTATTATCTGTATATAACTTTATTTCGGAGGAGACAATTCACCAGGTAGGTCTTAAAGGAACGAATAGACACTATTCGGTTCTATTCGAGTATTGATGGTTGACTTAGGCACAGGCCTGAGGTTGGAGTTTGTCTGCAAGGCCACATCGCCTGGTGAACCTGACACGATCGGAGGAATCACCTCTCACATCAAGAGTCGAGATACGGTGGAAGTCTCTTCTCGCGACCCCTCGGCACTTTACACCTACAGGAATATGGCTAATAGGTCAACTTGGCAGCCCATGGACCGACTGTTAGGGAACAGGTCGTAACCCCACGTACAATGGATCTATCAACGGAGGTCACTTCTCACAGTTGGAAGGTCGATTTAGGATTGCTCTAATATTCTCGGAATGGGTACCAGTGAAACAAGCAGCGTTGGATTTGTTGGCTGAGCGTTAAAACAACAAATACGAAGCCTCCTGTCATGTTATAAAATTGTAGATTATGCAAGCTTTAGTGTACCTATAATCTTAATTTTATTAATGACAGGAGGCGAGTATTTCCCACCCATTCTTATCCCTCCCTTGTTTAATTTTATAGTTTGGATTTATCAGGTACGTATACAACTCTGCTTGTTGTTTCTGCTACCTGTCACCTGTCCTTATGTCTGTTTTTCATAAGTAGGGTTGGGATATCTACATATTAGGTAATTTTGTTTTGCTACATTGGGTATCTACAAGTTTATTCAAATTACATTTCATTGGATAATCAACCTGTTCGATTCTGTTTTTCTCTCATTTCAGTTTCCAGTCCTTCAGCACTATCTGGTGTGGCGCTTCTTCGTGGATGGTGGGCATTGACTTATTTTCAGTCCATCAACGCTATACGGTTGACAGTTCTTCTCAGACGTTGGACATTGCTGTATTCATCGTATCTGGACTTCGTTGCTTCCCATTATTTTTTCTGCCTTTGTTCTGTTTTGTTGCAGCTTGAAAGAGGAAATGATGCAATTTTATAGTACCTAACTTTTTTCTGATTGGTTGTTTTTCTGTGCTGCTGTGGAGTTCTAGTAAAGAGAGACTAAAGCAAATACTCGCCTCCTGTCATTAATAAAATTAAGATTATAGGTACACTAAAGCTAGCATAATCTACAATTATACGTATATATATAATATATGTGTATATATCTTATATATATATATATAATATATATACATATTATATATATGTAACGTCATTCTAAGTGTATTTTAATACTAATATATATACTAATATTAGTATTAAAATACACAACGTATGACGTTATATATATATAATATGTATATATTATACATATATATATAATATATTATAGATATATAAATATATTTAATTTATTTTTACACATGTTTATTTTTATTTTTTTTCATTTCCCACCAGCAGGGGGACTGTCTGACATTTCAGACAGTCCCCCTGCTGGCAGATCCATAGCCAGCTATAGGGGGCCATGTGATCGCTCTTTGAGAGCGATCACATGGCCCTGGGGGCCTCATTTGCCGGAGGAGGGCTACCTGGGCGGTCAGGCAGCCCTCCAGAAGAGGATCGCAGCGGAGGTAAGTAGCTGCGATCCCTTGGGGCTGAAAGCCGTTACGGCGTTCTATGCCACCGCAATTGCTTTAAAGCCCTTTAAAGCCGCGACGGCATAGAACGCTGTAACGGCGTTAAGGGGTTAAACATTTTAACAGGTCACGTTACATTTTAACATAGGACCTCTTATTTGATAGCAGCTTCACAAGTCTTGCATCCATTGAACTTGTGAGTTCTTGGACAGTGTCTGCTTGAATTTGTTTGCAAGATGTCAGAATAGCCTCCCAGAGCTGCTGTTTGGATGCATATTTTATTAGTGACGTCATTTTGGCACCTAAATTCGAATCCACATCTGTTTCTTTTAGCTTATAAAAGCATCTACTGTACCAGGTTTTTCTCTCTTTTAATGCCATTTGATAAAGCCCTGTGTGGTGAAACGCGTTTTGGCTGTTTATACACTGATTTTTATATTGATATATTATACTACAAATAAAGGAATATTGGCTTTTTTTCTGCCTATATATACCTCTTACTATTTTATTTCATTTATTTTCTTGTTTTTAAATTTCCTGGTCACCGATTCGAATTGGAGTACGTTACTACTCAAGAATTCTAGTGAGCACTATATACTTCTCTTATCTCTTTATATACCGAGGAATTTTTAAGGATTTCATCACGTATATCCGACCAGTGGGGGAGAGACGCCACTGAATGCTAAGAACACATGAGCAAGTTTCTTTGCTCATAAATAGGTGAGTGTTTTACCTATTAACAGATTTTAATCTTGTCCATTTGTCGACATGCTGCACTATTGGAGTTTCTCTTGTCTTTTTCATGTACCCATACATCAACAAGCGAACCAAGATATCTCCAAAATAAGAAGTTTCAGACACTCATTGGACTCTATATATACTCAAGAACTCAACAGGTTGATTTATTATTTGGGACTTTTTACTATTTAGTTATTTTTTTTTTTTATATTATCCCTTTGTTTCCATAGCGCGACCTATATACCAATTTTTGTCTATTTCCTTATCTGTGAGGCTTTTTGAGGGAGCCTCATACTTATAGGTTGCTGCTTCCTCACTTGTTTTAGTTTCTATTAGATTATTTAGCGCTGAACCGTTACCTATTTGTTCGAATGTCATACATTCTAGTGTGGCATGGTTTCTGTCTGTCAAAGTTTTATAATATTTAAAGAAAAGAAGAAACACAAAGAAAAATAAACAGAGAATTTAATAAGGACAACATAGTTGCGTTTCTTTAACATATAGAGAAGTTTAGTAGACCAAGGTACCGGAAATCTCGGCCTAGCAGAGAGAGAGTAGGATAGTAAGGGTGTAGGAGGGTTTAGTAGTAGAGGTGGGTGTAACGGATCGCCTGGCACCCCGACTGGGTACCTCCGTTGACGGATGCTCCTAGTGCTTTCCGAGGGCTCCAAACATCCACTAGACACCATAACTACCGCAGACCCCACAAACCCCGGCAGGTTGATTGGGGTCTCGCCGTCTTCCACCCACTCTGGACTCTAGACCAGGATCCAGCTTCCATTAGATAGACCTCTTTTAATTCAGAAAGCAGGATCAAGAGCTCAGTGATTATACTCAGAGGAGTATAGTGATTATAGCAATCCCCTGAGTGTCTGTAGTTCTCCAATCCCCCAAACATGAGCCAAGACTTCATGAAGGGTAGAACAAGTCTGAGGCTTTATTGTTACAGGTTTGCTTGTATACAATTCCTCAGGCCAGAGGCACACCCTCTGGACCTGATGGAACACAGGCACACAAAGGACACAAAGCAATCAGAACAATACAACAATGTCCGACACTCCCATTTACAGCACACAATCCCTCCCCTCTGCCTGTGATACAAGTAACAAAGACAATGGGCTAACTCAATTAACTCTAAACATAAAAAACATAAATTTTTACAAACCCAAAAAAGTACCCCAAAATACAACATATCCCCTGATAGCCCCGATCTGGGTGAACAACATATCCAAAAATCACCCAGATCGGTTCATGAATTTCCTGGAAGTCTTATTTTTGCCCCACCGTGCACATGGCCCCATGCCCAAAACAGTTCCATACACATGTTTGAATCCGTTCCAGTTAAAAGTACAAGGGGCAGAAACAATACTTTTGAACATGGGTTATCACAGGGCCCATAGTCCCAGGCTGGCACACAGGCCCCTCCAAAAACCAGTGGCGAAGTGTATTTCATCACAGTGTGTAGGAAGGTTTAGGATAGTTCCTTGACTTGATCGGTGTGTTGTCTATTGGCTCGTTAGACGTCTCTAGTGTTCAGTTCATTAATTGTCAATATAGCTTTCCCATGGTTCCCATGTCTTGGAGAATGTCTTCATGGAGCCTCGTATTTGGGATGTCATGGCAATGGGGGGGGGTGTGGTGGGTTCTAGCCAGGTTTCGGCTAAGGCCCGTCTACCTGGTAGTGCAATTTTGTTGAATAATTGTTGTTCTGGTCTAGACCAGTTATCAAAGTGTTTTGCCAGCAGAAATACCCATGGGTTCAGGTCGACTGCTCTGGAGAGTATCTGGGATGCCAGTGTCTGGATATCCCACTAGAATAATGCCACTCTGGGGCAAATCCACCACAAATGCACATAAGTACCCTTAGCCCCACAGTTTCGCCAACAGAGATCTGTGGGTGTCTTTTTCATGTGATATAATTGAACTGGTGTGTTGTACCACCTAAACATTGTTTTGTAAGATTGTTCTTGCATTGTGACACATATAGAGCTTTAGAGTTGGCCTCCCAGATATACAATTGTGTTTTAAGTGATGTTTTAAGGTGAAATATACTTAAACCAAATGTCTAATACATATACTACCTCCAGTCAGAAAATAGAAGAATGGGTTACAGGAGTAGTAAAGGGCATAACCCTTAAAGGACCACTATATGCACCCAGACCACTTCAGCTTAATGAAGTGGTCTGGGTGCCTGGTCCAGCTAGGGTTTTTTTTTTTTTTTATAAACATAGCACTTTCAGAGAAACTGCTATGTTTATAAATAGGTTAATCCAGCCTCTAAAGCCTCTAATTGTTGTCTCATTGACAGCCGCTAGAGGCATTTGCCTGCTTCTCACTGTGAAAATCACAGTGAGAAGACGCAAGCGTCCATAGAAAAGCATTATGAATGCTTTCCTATGAGACTGGCTGAATGTGCGCGCAGCTCCTGCCGCGCATGTGCATTCAGCCGAGGAGGCGGAGAGGAGGAGGAGAGCTCGCCGCCCCGGCGCTGGAGAAAGAGGTAAGTTTAACCCCTTCCTCCCCCCAGAGCCCGGCAGGAGGGGGTCCCTGAGGGTGGGGGCACCCTCAGGGCACTATAGTGCCAGGAAAACGAGTATGTTTTCCTGGCACTATAGTGGTCCTTTAAACATATAGCAACTCTAGAATAATGAGGAAAAATCACCCCTCAATGAAGGGCTAGGATTCCTCAAAATAACTACCCCCTATACAATAGTCAGTATAAAGGCTTACAAAATAATAATAAACTTTATTAAAGACAAAAAACAAAATAGAATCAAAACACACACAAACACCCTATAAACTAGGGAATTAAAATCCAAAAATGCAAAAATAGACCTCCGGCTAGAAGTGACTAAAGGGCATAAATCCCTGACAGAGTAGCAACTGTTATACACATGTAGCTAATCAGTAATACTAATCATCTCACACAAGTGAGGGTCAAAACAAAGTAACAGCTTATGAAAAAACATTACAAAGTCACTGCAGGAAATATAGCCTAAATTAAGTCAAATAGTGCCAGAGAGGCAGCATGTTGTGCCCTGATGTAGTGGGAGAGAGTGGGTCATATATTAGGTGTTCATATTAAATCAAGAATATCTTATATACATATATACAGATGGGTAATACTTGCCACTTCAATAATGTAAATCCCTGTTTTAAACAAAGGTCGATAGTATAATTACCTTTTTGCCCAGAGATGTCTTATATTACAAATATCCAAATTTAGATGTGGGTAGTGCTTGCCACTCGATCAATAAGATTATACCCCAATTACTATTAATAGGCAGTGGGTAAATCGAAAGGATAGAAACATAGCAATAGAGGGAAAATAAATAGAGGAAGGAAACCTTGTCCGGGGGGGAGGTCTAAAGTAAAGGAAAGGACCCCTCCACTAGAACGACCCACTCATCCCAACAAATGTAAAAAAGAGAGAGAAGCCAGTTGGATAGTGATTTTTCAGATAGGGCACAGAACCGGCTGCCAGTGCAGTCAACTAGAGGAATATTAAAAGTGTATTCAGCATCGGAAGCCCTCAAACCAAATGTCAGTATTCTTCTTCCTACACAGGTATTGAGAGGTTTACAAAGAAAATGCACACACATTGCGGCATGTGTCATATTGGCAGTTTCTTTCCCAAAAATCGTTTTAAGGAACTGGCTGCACTGCAATTCACAGTTTTCAGAAAGCACGTAAACAATCACGGAAAAAATCCTATTACTGGAAACAGAAGAGAGAGAACAGTGTCAGCTTCAAATTGTGCAGCCAAGCATTTCAAAACCAACCTCTTTTGCGCAGCCCTTGCTTATAACCTTAGGAGTTACAAATGAACATCTGTTTATGTTTAAATGCAATAGGAATTAACATA
>OW240912.1:263876394-263919897 GCA_933207985.1 Pelobates cultripes
ATGAGAATTATGCTGACTGTTATTTACACCAATTATTTAGGTAAATGAGAAAAATATCATTTGCATAATAATTTGGAATAGGGTATATATATTTTGTGGATTGAGATTAAACACCAAGTTTGAAGCAGCTATAGAAATAAATGACAGATAGCGAACTAGTCGTTGTCAATAGCGCTATTATACAATTACATTTTTTTTTTTGTTCTTTTTATTGTTTGTCTCTGGCCTGGGAGGAATATTATTTAATAGTAACAAATAACTTGGGGAAATCTTACAAGTGTAGGACGTTAATAGAATGCATTCTTCATATATAATACATAAATGCATAGGGATTCTTTTAAAACATGAAATCGTGATTGGAAACAAAATGTAAAAATAATTCTTAAATAAATGGTACAATTTCAACACTAAACTCAACTGACATTGTGTGGCATACTAATAAAAACCTACACTGGATCTGGTATCACTTGCACAAGACTGCTACATGCATGTAACACTTAATGAAAAGATGATGCACATATACACTGCACAAAAAAATAAAGCGATTACAAAAATAACAAACCCTAGATCTGAATGAATGAAATATTCTTCTGAAATACTTTGTTCTTTACATAGCTGAATGTGCTGACAACAAAATCACACTAAAATTAAAAAATGGAAATCAAATTTTTCAACCCATGGAAGTCTAGATTTGGAGTCACATTCAAAATTAAAGTGGAAAAACACACTACAGGCTAATCCAACTTTGATGTAATGTCCTTAAAACAAGTCAAAATGAGGCTCAGTAGTGTGTGGTCTCCACGTGGCTGTATGACCTCCCCTACAATGCCTGTGCATGCTCCTGATGAGGTGGCGGATGGTCTCCTGAAGGATCTCCTCCCAGACCTGGACTAAAGTATCTGCCAACTCCTGGACAGTCTGTGGTGCAACGTGACATTGGTGGATGGAGCGAGACATGATGTCCCAGATGTGCTCAATTGGTTTCAGGTCTGGGGAACGGGCGGGTCAGTCTATAGCATCAATGCCTTCGTCTTGCAGGAACTGCTGACACACTCCAGCCACATGAGGTCTAGCATTGTCTTGCATTAGGAGGAACCCAGGGCCAACTGCACCAGCATATGGTCTCACAAGGAGTCTGAGGATCTCATCTCGGTACCTAATGGCAGTCAGGCTACCTCTGGCGAGCACATGGAGGGCTGTGCGGCCCCCCAAAGAAATGCCACCCCACACCATTACTGACCCACTGCCAAACCGGTCATGCTGGAGTGTATATGAAACTAAAGAAAGTTGTTTGGGTGCCACGTCCCCCTCATTTTAACCCTGTAATATGAAATATTGCTGTTCTGCAGGAGTGGCACTGTTTACATTGCAGGGTAAACCTGCCTTTGATGGCTGTTATACTGAAATAGTGAGGTGCTTCCCTGAAATAGTAAAGTAGAAATCCAGGATTTCTAACAGATGATCTCAGACAGACAACAGCGTGGCGTTTTGTCGCACATGTGCACTAGCCCCCAATGCCTTCCTATAGGAAAGTATGGGATTGGTTTAGTTCAATGGCAGAGCTTCATTGAGGAGACTGGTTCTGTGAGGGAGCCTGGTCACCTAAACGGTGACTAGGACATTATCACATACATACAGTGTTTGTATAACTAATGCTATAGGGATCCTTTAAATGCACAAAATGACAATGCACAGTGGAAAGCTGATAATGCACAGAACAATAATTATAAATAGAATGAAACAAAGTAAAATTTGACCACGCATAGAGTGATTTTGAAATTCCAAGTGCAGCTCTGACAAATTATATTACGTACAAAGCAACAACATAACACTGTTTAATGGGATGAACAAAACATATAAATAAGGGCAACAACACATTTGACTGGCAGGAACAATAGGTTGCCTCACTGTACAGATAATATTTGCCAAACAATTCTTGACATTGCAAACTACATATATAAAATCTAGCAAAGATTTATGAAACAGTTATATGATGTCCAAAAAATACACACAAAAAAACAGTCAAAACCTATACATACAAAGAAAGACATGCACAAAGGACTAGCCATAGTCCTTTAGGCATCCTGTACTAAAAATCTTCACACCGCCTCACTGGCCCACCATGAAATACCTCCTATTCTTCTTAAATGGACACTATAGGTACCCAGAATGGTTCATCTCATTGAAGTGGTCTGGATGCCCTTTCTCCCTAAATTTCCCGGTATCCAGGTGGGTCAGTAAGGCCCTGTTTCTGGCTGAGGTGTGTTTTGTACGAACCTTTATACTATGTTTATACTAACAAGTAACAGTTCCTCTTTAAGCATGGTGCTCTGAATTTCCCCTGAAGTTCTGCTGAAAGTTCAGATTCCTTTGATGTGTAATAGATTGTTGACTTTTGACTGGTTGGGGAAAGAATCACATTTTTAACTCTAATTTGATGATGGATTTTGTTGTATATTATTCATGCTCCCATACTATTTTATGTATTTTTAGGCCAACAACTTCATATTGCATTATAATATTAGGAAACAGACTTGTTGATGTCTTATTTTGATAGAGTTTGGTTTGGAGCCTCAGAGAATTACTATGAATTGCAGGAAAATATACACAATGCTTTGGTATTGTTTTCTTCCTGTTGAAGCACATCAAGTTCCCAAATATCTTTGCTAATGGGAAAATGAAATTAAGCAATGGAATGAATTCCTAAAAAGGAATGTAATACTTTTATCTCAGTCTGCAAATGTGCCATAGTCCATATGCATCTGATGTTATATTTAGTCTCTTTTGTCCAATGTTTCTTCCATAGAAATCTGTTTAAATCACATTTGTCAGCCTCATATTACAGAATATGTCATTCGCCAGTAGATGATCGTAGTATGAACTGCTGCAGTGCCAAAGAAATCCATACCTATAACTGAAGAGCTTTATATATTTATTTCTCTATCTATTAAGAAAGTATACAGTGAATAAAATGCTACAAATATACAGTAGAGCCACCTAGGCAGCACCCAATGTAAAACTGTAGGGCCTCTCTAAAACCAAATTTGAAACCTCAAGAACCTATTCACTTAGACTTATAACACCTCTTTCAATAGGTTTACACAATTCAATGTTTTTTGTCTGTTTGTTTCCCATTGCATATCTTTGTTTTGAACCATTGAAGACACGCACAAGATCTATATCCGTAGTCAGTGATTACACTAACGCATGCTGGTATTTCTAGAGTTTGCATAAGTTATTTTACCTTACTATACACAATACTTGACATACTGTACTATTGGTCCCTCATTGTCTCATTCTTCTTTTTCCATATGACCACTGAAAATCATCATAAAGATCAAGATCGAAGGGGCGGAGCCAGCCATTGACCTGAACAGACGCACATGCTAAGAGCTCCAGAAAGAGAATAACTAATTGGAAGCCTGACTATATCTATGGCACCCCAAACAAACCCAATATTAGCTAGACGTGATGGGGAAGAAATCCAAACTCTGAAAAAGCAAAACTGCCTCTTCCACCAAGGATATTGGTGCTCTGTTCTGAGTTACACGGCTGCTACAACCTTCTAAGATGGCGCCTGTGCAGGAGGACTTTGATTCTGGCTCGGAGGAGAGTGAACAGGAAGGATCTCAATACTTCACCGGGTGAGGCATACCCAGTAAGAGACCTACTTATGCAGATACAGAATCGGTACCCATGCATGCGAGCCCTGCATCCTGCCCAGAGAACATACCTGCCAGTAAGGCCGACATCCAGAACATGCTGGCTGAGATGCAGGCCTATTTTTCAGCCAAAATTGCACTAGGCGCCAAGATAGGGGGGCTATCACTGCCAGACTGTAGTCCCTGGAGTATAATAGTGGTATTACCAAGGCAAACAGGAGGACCTGAAAGCTGACATTGATCGATTGAAACAGATCACCCTCACCATGGAGGTCAAAATAGCTGTGCTAGAGGACTCAAAGTGGCAGCGAAATCTGAGGCTCCGCAGAGTCCCTGAAGACATCACAGAAGCAAAGGTACCTCACTATCTTCAACGGCTGTTAAGCACTATGCTCTAACCTTCCAAGGCCAAAGCCATACAGTTAGACCACTACTACAGGGTCCCTAAGTCACCCAAAGTCCCAGACAGGGTCCCACAGGACTTGTTGCTAAACTTCGAATCGCTTTAGAGCAAACAGCTGATACAAGCTTCCAGCTTCCTTCTTTAACTACCTTTCTAGGTCTACAATGCTCTGGAGACACTCCTTGCAAATGGTCACTAGGATGCTGATAGACAAAGGCATCAGGTACAGCTGGGGCCCGGGACAAAAGTTGTCGGTACTGCATGATGAGAAGCGTATTCACCTTGCACAGATTTCCGAAGCAGAACGATTTCTCAAGGCACTGGACTCGTACCTGACAACATACCGAGACTTGAAGCAACCACTTCTAGCAATTCTTCCACTCCATCATTGGATGTGGATAACATCCAGCCATTTTACCTCAAGCAGAAGCGTACAACGGCATCATGGCCACCCACAGGCAACAGAGACCTAATGACTGCGGTGGCATGCACCCACCTACTGTTCTGACTGTTTTTAAACTGTTAGTGCTAGATATAGCCCCTCTTACCATGATCGTTTCTTAAGTTAACTTTTTTACATTGTTTTATGTTGCCTTCCGATAGAGAATTCCACCTTACTGCATCACACAAGAGACGCATTTTTCTCTCGTACCAGTACCCCCATATCTGCAGCGATTTAACTTGGCATTTCTGATGAGTCCAATTTACAACAGTGCAGATATCCCTAGATTAAGCTTAGCTAGACAGGAATTAAGTGATATTGTGTGACGTATCCAAGCTATGTATGTGTGATGCTTTTCCCTTTTATTTTTGTATGCTCTTAAAATGTAGCGAAACATGCCTATGCCTGTGTGTATAACCTATATATGCTATGACAAAAATATAAAATAAAAAAGATCAAGATCATTCCGTGAAGACTTGGACGTATTTATTATTTATCATTGTTTATTATTTCACATTGTGATATATATATATATATGTATATATATAAAAAATATATAAAAATTGGGATTGAAAACCCCTTCCACCTGAAATCTGTGGATAGTAAATATAATGTTAAACAAAAATCTGCACACCAGTCAAACCATAAGACTTGCTTTTCCCACAGAAATCACAAATCTGCAGTGATGTTACTACCGCAAAGGATTCTGGGTGGGCATATGCAAATTAGTTTAACAAAGAATCAAATTTTTGCCTCATTCCATTTTAAACAAGGGGGCATTATAGTGGCATAATAGCGTCATTGTGGTTACAAAAGAAAGTAAGATAAGCAGGGCTGTCTTTAATAACGAATGGACCCTGGGCAAGTGTTTGCTTGGGCCCCCTGTGCCCTGCCGCTCTCGCCCCTCACTCCCTGGTATGCAATCACGGCATCCATCCCAACGCAGTGGCGGTACTAAAGTAGAATGAATTTTATTGGGACCCCCAATTGCAAGGTTGGACTAAAGGTAGAACCCCATCTGTCGTGCAACTCCAACAATGCTTTGACAGCTGGGACTCTACCAATTTCCCATGCTTGCAGGGTTGTATTTAGCACTGAGCCATGTTAGTATGTTTGAATGTAAGCATGTGTTTGTATGGAGTATGTTTGTGTGAATGTGTTTGTATGTGGTACTGGAGTTTGAATGCAAGTGTGCATTTATGTGTAGTGTTTGTTTTTGAATGTAGGAGTGTGCTTGTATGTAGTGTTGACGTTTCAATGCAGGAGTGTGTTTTATATGTAGTGTTGAAGTTTGAATGGAGGGGTGTATTTGTATTTAAAGTTGCGGCTCAGATGCACAGGTACACACTCTGACGCACAAGCAGATACACAGATACATACACTGACTACATACAGATAAACAGGCACATACACTGACAGACACACTGACACAGGTACATATATTGACACACACACAGACACATACACTGGTAGACGTACTGACAGACATACTGACACAGGCACATATACGGACATACTGACACACAGACACATATACCGACATACTGACACACACACACAGACACATACACTGATCAACATACTGACACACATACACTGACAGAAATACTGACACCCACACACTGACAGATATACTGACACCCACATACACTGAGAAATACTGACACACACACACACAGGCACATACACTGACACACACAGACTGATATACTGACACACACACACAGATATACACACACATATATACTGACACACAGACAGACAGACATACTGACACACACAGACATGCTGACACACACACACATACACTAACACACATACACAAACACACATACACTAACACACATACACTCACACACATACACTAACACACAAACACATACACTAACACACATAAACACACACATACATACACTAACGCACACATACACTAACACACAAACACATACACTAACACACATACACTAACACACACAAACACACACATACATACACTAACACACAAACACACTAACACACAAACACTAACACACACATAAACAAACACACACACACACACAAACACATACACACATTTTTTTTTTTTTAAATGTAATCCCCCCAGCCTCCTTACCTTTTGGAGTGCTGGGGGGATTCCCTGGGGTCCAGTGGTGCTGCTGGGCTCCTGGGCGGGTGGCCGGTCGGGCAGGAAGGCGGGCGCGTGAGGGAGCACTCACTGCTTCCTCTTCAGCTCCCTCGCGCGCCGCGTAGGGATGCCGGCGCCGGAAGATGACGTCATCTTCCGGCTCCGGCATCAGTGAGGTGCGCGAGGGAGCTGAAGAGGAAGCAGTGAGTGCTCCCTCGCGCGCCCGCCTTCCTGCCCGACCGGCCACCCGCCCGCCGGGGTCAGCAGGGCCCACGGGGCAGGTGCCTCGGGCCCCCCAAGAGAAACTGGGCCCGGGGCAGCTGCCCCGTTTGCCCCGCGTTAAAGACGGCCCTGAAGATAAGAGGGCAACAGGCCTAAATAAACCAAAACATTTATCGTAGATGATATTCACAGTTGATTCTGGATCTCAGTCTTTTGGTGCGACGTCTGGCCGAGGTGCCTTGGCTTTCAGCCTATTCCCTGGATTGGGAGTCCCTGCAGGCCCTGTGATAGACCATGCCATGGCAGGAATGGTGCCTCACCTCACCCTTCCAGTATTCCAGTCTGTTAGGACTATGGACAAATTTATGCTGCCAGGGTGTGGATCTGTGTTTTATGACAACTGGATCCTTAGAACTTTCCAGGAGATGTCTCCATTATTTTAGCACTACAATAATGGCAAGAAGACTTAGACATTTGTTTTGAGTAAAATCCACCAATGGTTTGTCAGGGGACTCTCTTTTTAAAAGAATAGCACCCACCTCAGAGGCATCAAATTCCAGTATAAATGGTAGAGAAGGGTCTGGGTGTTTAAGAATAGGAGCTAAAGCAAATGCGGTTTTCAGAAAATGAAAAGCATTTTTGCTTCTGGGTTACAAGAATAAGAATTACCATCATCTGGTGATGGGTGCAATAACAGAAGAAATGTTTTTATAAAGCAAAATGTTGTCCGTGTCGCAGAGAAGTGCACTGTGCAAATTCACAATTATGTGCAAAATACAATGTAAAATATCAGTATTACCTTTAAAAGGCTTTAATATTCTGGCCAGGGCACTCTCAGAATAAGTATAAATAAAGTGGATCATATAATGAGAAAAACAGAGAAAAAAAAATCATAGTGTAATATTTAATGTAACAATAAAAGCTTTAAACAACCAAATGTACACTCACAATGATATATGCACAAAAAAATTGTGCTAAATACGCATTGCTCACCAGGGGGCCACTTCTCCGGCAAACAAATGCTATCCCCAGCATCTTATGCAGCAATAGCAATTGGCTGTAAAGGTACAGTTTGTTCAGTATATTGCATTCACCAGAATTTCACTTCACCAGAGTCCTTGTAGTGCGTTTGTCTATTTGAATTCGCTCAACGCATTTCATCCACGTTTAGATCTTTTTCAAGAGCTGTCTTGCGGAGAAGTGACCTCCTGGTGGGCCATGCATATATAGCATATATAGCACAAATTATTATCTGCATTTATCCTTGTTGCCTCAGCAGGACATAAAAACACACAAAACTATACACAAATACGACCCTGCAGTCACACACATTTACTCTATACAAAAACATGCTTACATTCAAATATACAAATATCCCGGTCACCTAAAATTACATGAAGCTCTCTCAAGTCCTTGGTATCGTTCAATGCCTTACCATCTCCTCTATCACCCTTGGGATCAAGAGCGCTCTCAACAAAGTTTGTACCGAGACCGCGGCAGCTCTGCAATCCGATTAGGAGTTCAAGAGAGTTTGTGGGTTGCTACCAATCAGGCGCTCTGTGCCTCTATGAGTTTCCTGCTGGTCTGTGATGACTCCTGGGCCACTGTAAAAGGGCGCTAGGCTTGGAAACATGGGCTGGAGGGATAAATATGATAATTATATCATTTTTAGAGGGAGATGGTGTTTGGGAGCCATGTTCAGTCCTGGCTGACCAGGTGTTCTGTCACATCTACAATATATGGCATCAATAGTCAAGATTGTTTCTTTCTGACGTAAGTGTGTTCTTTGTTGCTTAACAAAGGCAGAATCTCTAAAGTTCTCAGCAGCCCCTGAGTCGACCAAGGCTTGAATATTCTTTATGTCTGTAAACTCTTCCAAATGCAAGGAGGAAAGAGAGGTGATTCTGATGTTGCACTCAAGGCCGGTCCCTTAGCGACCTTAGGTTCAAGAACTGGGCACTCTCTATACATATGGCTATTTTTTACTGCTGTAAAGACAGAGTCCCTCCTTCCTCCTAAATAGCTTGCATGGGCTCTATCTGTGACACACTAGGGATGTTGTCATGGCTACCAATGGGCATAACTGCAACAACAGGGTATCTTTTTTGTTTTTAGTGTACTGTTTTCTCTAATAGATTGCCTATATCGATCAGGTAGTTGATTAGGTCTTTTAGCCTGTCAGGTAGATCTTTGGTAGTTACTTCATCTAATATGGTATAACACAATCCTTCCATGAATGCCAAAACAAGTCCATAATTAGCCCAATCTACCTCAGATGCCAAGGTACGAAACTGAATAGCGTAATCGGCAACGGACTTGGACCTGTTTGATCCTTTTAATGCTTTAGTAGCATTTTTACCCCTACCATGTTTTTCGAAGGTCCTGCAAAAGGCCCAGAGAAAAACCTGGTAATAATTAACCAAAGGACCATGTGCCTCCCATAGGATTGGCCCACTCAAGTGCCCTGACAGTAAGCCGATTCATAATATACCTCACTCTGGACCTATCTATGGGAAAGGACTGAGAAGATATCTCAAAGTGGAATTCTACCCGATTAAAAAAAACCTCTGCAAGTTATATAATCACCTCCATATATTTGGGGTGCAAAGAGTTATTGTTATGATTAGATGTCTCCATAACAGGAGAAATGTTTTGAGGGGGTACAGACATCTGTGACTCAGTTTGGTAAGCATTTCTAGACAAAAGAGTCTGAAGCACCTGAGCAAATTGGAATCATACAGTGTTCTTCCTCTAATCTCGCCTCATAGGAAGCCATCTTCGGCACTAAACCTGCAGGGTCCGTGGCCCTATTGAAATGTCACGTAGTCTATTTCCAACATGCAGAGTCTAGGTAGCAGTAAATAAGATAGGACTGGAATAAACATAACTGGGCCTTATAGGGGCCAGACTTAACGTAAAAAAATAGAGGAAACTAGGTCAGGGTAACAAGCCTAGGTCAGGGTAACAGAGAAACAGCAAAATCAAGAACAAGCTGAAGTCAGGTACATGGTAAATGAATCAGACAAGTAGACAGGACAGGAAAGGGTTAAAGGGATCCTATAGTGCCAGGAAAACAAACCCATTTTAGGCTCTTAGAGTGCCCCCCTTCCTCGGGGCCCCCCTCCCTCAGCGCTAAAGTGGTTAAAATCTTTTCAGCCACTTACCTTAAACCAGCCGATGTCAGATGCCGAGTGGAGCCGAATGCTCATGCGCAGCTAGAGGCGTGCGCGTATTCATACCCGCCCATAGGAAAGCATTACTCAATGCTTTCCTATGGAGATCTTATTTGACGCTGGACTCCTTGAGGACGTCCAGCGTCAAATAAGTGCGATTTACTCAGTGTAAATCGTGGAAGCGCCTCTAGTGGCTGTCATGGAGACAGCCACTAGAGGCTGGATTAACCCTGCAGTGTAAACATAGCAGTTTCTCTGAAACTGCTATGTTTTCAGCTGCAGGGTTAAAACTAGAGGGACCTGGCACCCAGACCTCTTCATTGGTCTGAATTGGTCTGGGTGCCTATAGTGGTCCTTTAAGAGAAAATCAGGGTCAAGAACAAAACCAAGGTCAATACTAGAACACTATGAATCAAGCAAGGCACTAAAGGGTACTTTGAACAGAAACTACCACAGGGCATAATAAATAGGTCCAGAAAAGCGTAAAGGAACCCTATATTGACTGTAATACAAACATGTATTCTTGTCACTATAGTTCTGAAAACACATTTTAGGCCTCCGGCCCCCCAGACAGCTAAGTGTAATATGATTTTACAAACCTTTTTTCCAGTGCTACATGGGTCCACCGCTCACGCTAGGCAAACCTGATGATGTCAGCCAATCCAATGTTTAATCCCTAAAGGCAGCGCCAGGTATCTCCTGGAACCATAAGAATTTAATTTCAATAAAGTTGTTATGGTGCCTTGAGTGTTCCTTTAATGATGTAAGATTCTGCTAGAACCATAGGATAGTAGCAAGACAAGATAGATCTTCTCTTGTCAGTTTAGAATTCCATTGGCAAGATCTTTTTTGATATATTATGTTTTAGTTTCCTAAAGTATGTTTATGTTATTGTTAAAAGCATTTCTTAAAAGCCTTGATTTATAGCTGTTGACAGCTCACCCAAAGAAATAAACTCCTAAAGATATCATGACTATGCTTCTGCCTCCAGCAATATAAGACATAAAATAGTATTTCTAAGACATACATATTATAATAGGTTTAAGTGGATCACTACAGGCACAAGTTCTTCTCGGTTTAGCACCAAAGAGCACTCCTCAAGCTGTGTCCTGGAGACAACAGTAGAGAACCTCATAATTAATTAATGAACCAAACCTCAGAATTATGAAACCAAATTAAGTTTTTAATAAGTAACTGATATTTTAAAGGGTTCATTGCCATTGGGCCACTGACTTTCACATAGATGACACCGTACAACGACCATAGCGTAGTTTGGGCCCAAATATTTTAAATTCCAATGATGATATAACATAATTGTATGCCTGGAGTTTCCTCTGCATGTATTCACGCGCTGTCAATGTCAGATCACTTCCTTCCAGCTACCAGAGGAGGACTTGGAAAATCCAAAGAGAAGGGGGGAGAGAGAGGAGGCACACAGAGGAAGAAGCAGACTCCTTGCAGCCACAGACTCCAATCATCCTCAGCCAGTATTACGCATTGAAGCCACCTTTCAGCGCCAAAAAGATAGGGAAACAGGAATTTGGCTAAAATTATCGAAAGAATGACTTGTGTGTGTATGTTTGTGTATCTCTCAGAATGTATGTGAATCTGTGTCAGAATCTGTTTGTATTTGTGGTCAGGGACAAAAGTCGTACTTATAAGATAAATAGAAGTATATGCAAGTTGGTTGTGGTGTGCCGAAACCGACGGCTTGGCTAGGCTTGTAATAAAAATCGGCCATGTAATGGAGGTGGCTCGGGTTTTTATAGCTGGGTAACCCCTCCCACAATTGCAGGCTGCGCCTTTCTATATGTCAGTATTTCTGTGTATTTATGTCAGTATCAGTATGTATGTGAATCTGTGCCAGTATGTATGAATGTGTAAATGTGTCACTATGTATGTGTATCTGTGTATGTCAGTGTGTATGTGTATTGTGCATTTATGTCAGTATATGTGAGTTACCGTGTGTGACAGTGCGTATGTGTATCTATGTGAGTGTGGGTATATCTGTGTGTGTGTGTGTGTTTGTATCAGTGTGTATGTGTATAAATAACAGAATATGTGTGTGTGTGTATGTGTGTGTGTGTGTGTGGCAGTGTATGTGTATATTTTCATACATCCCAGCATTTATACACCAATACAATACACAAATAAAAGAAGTACATTGTCATAGGGTAATATAGTAGTAGCTCAAGGAATCTTCCACAATAAAATCTATAAGTGATTAACTCACATTTTAATGAAAACCAAAGGAAAAAAGTTACCTGCGCTCTCTCCTTAATCCCTATGTATATTTAAACAAATGGTGATCATTTAGTTACTCCAATGGCCACTGGAGGGAATGCCGCCTGCCAACATCAAGGCAGACCCCCCTAGACGGGTCCTACTCTTACCCTTCACCTTGCTTCCTTGAGCTTCTGGCAAAGATATCTCTAATGAGACAGAAAGGGGTATTTTTTATATACACCCCTATATACTTATTAACCCATAATAGGGAACACATGGGATGGGCGGCAGCATTGTAACCTAGCTGTGTGATTCAAAACGTGAATACAAATACAAAAAGAAAAGTCCTGCGCTCACTCCCATCACTCCTGGGCGGCAGCAGCGACCACAGTACACATCAGCTAATACATATAGTAAAAACCAAAGGAAAAAAGTTACCTGTGCTCTCTCCTTAATCCCTATGTATATTTAAACAAATGGAGGTCATTTAGTTACTCCAATGGCCACTGGAGGGAATGCCCACCTGCCAACGTCAAGGCAGACCACCCTAGATGGATCCTACTCTGACCCTTCACCTTGCTTCCTTGAGCTTTTTGTATTTGTATTCACTTGTTGTATCACACAGCCTTGTTACAATGCTGCCGCCCATCCCATGTGTTCCCTATTAAGGGTTAATAAGTATATAGGGGTGTACATGGGTTTTTACTATATGTATTGGAGCTGATTTGTACTGTGGTCATTGCTGCCGCCCAGGAGTGATGGGAGTGAGCGCAGGACTTTTCTTTTTGTATTTGTAGTCACATTTCAATGAGCCTGCTAAAAAACTGTTCACAATATATATATATATATATATATATATATGAGGTAGAGGCAGGATACCTGGCTACACTAGTTATAGAGTGTCAGGGTATTTATATCGGCAGACATTTTGTGCTATGATAGAAATTAAAAGTGTATATTCTGAGTCACTCTGAACAGAGCAGACTCCATTTTGTTATTTCCAAGTTAACAAAAAGACACAAGATTTCTATCTGTAAACTAACCACTTTCCCAGAGCTAAAGGAATGCATAGTATATACACACCAAGTGATAAGAAAAAGGGGGGTTGGATAAACTGTCTATATGTGTAAGGTACCATTGTAAGTTATGGGTCAAAACTCAGATTTGCCAGACACATAGTCTGGACAAAACTTAAAGAAACTGTTTTTATCTGACAGAAAATCTGAGTTATGGCACTATAAAGATAGGCCAAAATGATGTCAAAATAGCCACCAGGAAAAGTTAACTCTTTCCTGGATAGGTATGTTTAGTGGGACAAGACTGCCCTCTATAGATCAAATAACTAAACTACGATCTGGAAGATAACCACACCTCTAGTGCTTCTATTGGGTTATCAACTGATGACGTACAGAGAGTCTGGCCCTTTAAAAGTTAAGACAAAGGGAAGATAGGGGTATGCAAAGGAGGAAAAAGAGGAGAGAGGAATTGGAAGTTTGGGGACTCCAACCTCCATGCAGAGAGACATCCAAATAAGTTCCTGAGACTACCAATCGGATGAAATATCTACTCAACTGGTAATTATACTGGTTTCATTTAATTAATTAAATTAATTAAAATGTATTAATAGCATTATATATGACTGGATAAAGCACGGTCAGATTTCCATATTAAGAAATCTTAGTTAACTAAGAATATATAGTTATAAACATTCTATTCTGCAGGTGGAATTAAGAATAATTATATATTAAGGTGATATTATCACGTGTTAGCATACCGCTGTTTTTATCCAGGTGTATTGATTTGCTCTAATATAAGATAAGATATCTTTTTAGGCAAATTAAAATTCTGCTTACATAAATATGGTAGATTCTCTTATTGGATGGTTCCAGGAAATGACTAATGAACTGGTTTAAATGTTATTTTATTTAAAATTACATAAGAATAGATCTTAATTACCTAGGAGATCTAGCCAGCATTGAAAGGGTTATTCGAACTGATAGCCAGGGTTTTATGGCCCTTCGCTGTGAAAAGTTTCACTTTCAGTCTGTGAAAGCTAGTCATAAATCGTAGAAGTCTTGACAGATAATGCCGTTTAGCCATTGAAACGTGTTTAGCCATTCCTTTGTATTGCATACCATTTTATACTGGATATTCATTGATTATTGTCATGCATGTTACATATTATTATTATTACTTAACTTGTTATTATAAATAAAATCTATTTTTATAACATTGTGATTATTTATATGAAATACTTCTCACTTAACACGATAACGATATTTGGGATCTGAGAATTGAATTAGTGGGCAATTATCACTGTTACTATTATTATCCCATAAATATCCCCACAAGAGATAAGTAATAAAGGTTAGACTGTGCAGCAATAACTCCACACTGTTTGTAGCATAAACCAATTGTTACATATGACCTGGATTTGTGGTGTAAGTGATGAATGGGTACTCTCAAATGGTATTCTGTCTTGTTTGTATTTATTAGTCGTGGAGAGTAATTCCTCCTGATTGATATCTTTAGCTTTTCGTTAGACTTTCCGTAACAGACGGGGGCAGTACCCCTTAACTAGAAATTTCTGAGAGAGATCTGTGAAGTGGGTATCAACTATGTTGTCATTGCTAGTAATACGGCGGACTTGCAGGAACTGGAATTGAACAGATTTGTTTAGGGGAATGAAAACTTTTAACATGCAGAAAACTATTTGAATCAGTCGGTTTGGTGTATAGATCAGCCTCCAAGGATCTATCCTTAGATATGTATAGGCTAGACCAGGGGTTTCCAATAAATTTTTCCTATGGATCCCTTTGGCATAGTATACCAACATTGTGGAACCCCCGAAAAAAAATTTGCGCCGTAGCATAAACCTTTAAATAAGTGCCTTTTTTTATTATCATTTTCAAATATTTTGCTCATAAACTGTTTAGTCTTATGATACTCCTTGTCGAAAAAGGCAATGTCTTTATCTTTGTACTCTGCGTGGTTTTGCTCAAAATGCCAACGTAATTTAGCAGGTGCTAACGAACTGTTTGGCAATATTTTCTTGCAAAGTAAGCATTGTGCTTGAGGTATATTTTTTATTTCTGACACTTGTGAATCCAAATTTTTCCATATAACTCTTTTTATTATATTTTTCTTCAATATCAAATGACGAACAACATCAATACATACAAAAAGAGAAAAAGAAAAACAATAGACTAAACATGAAACAAATAACTGTACAGAAAAAGGCACACAAAAATACGTCTGTTGATCAATTTACCTCCATCTAGTTACCATCCTAATGAACCTGTATTACCCTCCTGCACAAATGCAACCTCCACCCATTTCTGTCAACGAGAGTCCCCAGTCTATCTTTTACTCTTTCTCCATTTCTTTCCATCTCTGATGGAAGTTATTTTGATATGATACGTAATTATTTTTCCCAATTTTCCCATAAACCAGAAGTCTTGTTTGGACATTTAGAGTAATTCTGTTCCATTTTTATTTGATATAGTAATTGTGAACATAATTGGTTAATAGTAAAAAGAAATTCTCCTTTCCAGTTTCTTGCTTTCACTATCTTTGCAGCCAACAAACAATGAGTTATTAAAAATTGATCTTTCTTTCTTAAATTGGGCCAATAAATATGTAATAACATTATTTTCAGAGTTTGTGATAATTTAACATCGCATAATTTATGTACAATATTTTAAACCCACTGCCATACAACTGACACTTTTTTACCTGTCCACCACATATGTACATAGCTACCCTTCTCCTCTCTACAATTCCAATATTCCTCACTCGTTCCTGGAGAAAATTTCAATAGTCTTGTTGGAATCATATATACCATAAATTGATCAATTAAAAATGGGTTTCTATCATCGTAAGTGCATGAACATGTTTATTAATTTTATAGGAAGAAGATACCCATTCCTTTTCATCTATTTCTATCCTTAAATCTTTATTCCATTTTTTTATGGCTGTAGGTGTTTCTGTAATATTATTTTCTTCTGTCCGTTTTACACATCTAGAGAAAAGCTGTTTTATTCTGTTCTACTGTAATGTTGTTTTTATTATTTTATAAAGATTTCCTTCAGATACCAATATAACTTTATCTATAAAATGTTTAACCCTGGTATAAGTAAAAATGTAAATAATATTTCGTTACATTTGGATATCCTAGTCCCCCATTTTTGGTTCCTCTAGATATCAATGAGTTTTTAATCCTGTTTTTTTCCTATCCACACAAAATTAGAGAAGGCAGTTCTTACCATTGTTAACCAAGGCGTCAGAATAGCTAAAGGAAGCATCCTAAATAAATATATCCATTTCGGAAGAACGTATGATTTCAAGATATTTATTCTTCCTCCCAAGGATATTTCTAGTTTCCTCCATTCTTTTAGGTTTTTGTTAGTTTCCTTTACGAGATCTATTAAGATTAATTGCATAATACTATTTATATTCTTACAGATTTTAATTCCCAAATATATAAATGTTTTTGCATACATAAAACCATAATTTTCTTGATAAGTAGCTATGTCCTTTTTAGATATATTACTATATAATACGTTTGATTTTGTTTTATTTAATTAATAGTTTGAAACTGTACTATATAATTCTGTTTCTGACATAACATTTGGTAGAGAAGTTGAGGGATTTGTTAGATACAAAATGGTATCTTCAGCATAGTGTGACAGCTTTAATTCAGTTTTTTTTGTTTGATAACATCTTATCTCTGTGTTCTGTCTAATTCTATTGGCTAGTACTTCTTTAGTTAATATGTAGAGGATGGGAGAAAATGGGCATCCCTGTCTGGTGCCGTTTTTCAAATTGAACCAATTTGAACATATGTTACGTCCGATTGTTCTGGCCATTGGGTCTCTATATAGTGCCATAATTGCAGTTAAAAGCCAACCTGATACTCCAAATACTTCTAGAGTGTTTTCCATAAAACCCCAACTGACCATGTCAAATGCCTTTTCGGCATCTAGGGACAGGATCAGCATGGGTTTTCAATTTTGTTGCGATATATCTATTACATCAATCAATCTTCTGATATTATTATTTGCCATTCTTTCAGGAACGAAGCCTATTTGGTCTGAATGGATTAAATGTTTCAAAACATCTTTTAATATATAGGCAATAATAGAGGAGAATAACTTGATGTCTACATTAATTAGGGATACTGGGCGATAGCTTTTTACATTGGTTGGATCTTTCCCAGGTTTAAGTATTGGCAAGATGTTTGCTTTCAACATTTCACGTGGGAACCTTCCTTTAGAGGCAGCCTTGTTAAAAGTGTTCTATAGATGACTTATTATTTGAACTTTCATTTCCTTATAGAATCTACTCCCAAATCCATCTGGTCCTGGAGTTTTGTAATTCTCTTGTCTATCGATAGCCCTTATAAGCTCCTACTCCGAAATCTCTTTATTTAATAAAATTAAATGTGAATTTGATAGTTTAGATAGATTAGCCAATTTAATATATTCTTTAATCATATCTGATGGAGTTATATCTGTAAAATTATACAGATTTGCATAATATTCGTTAAAAGCCTTCCCTATTTCCTCCTGTGATAAACAGATTTTATCGTTTGTAATGATTCTATCAACTAAGTTAATTGTATTTCTTTTTTTAAGCATATTGGTTAATATCTTGTCAGCTCTATTATATTTGTGATAATATTTAATTTTCAATTTTGACAATTTTTTCTTAATTCTTTCAAAGGTCTTATTTTGAATCTCTATTTTAATGTTCGCTATTTTAAGCTGATTCTCCCTAGATGGATTGGCGTGATTTTCTTTTGTTAAGTTGTATAATGATATATGAAGGCTCGTTAAACTTGCTTCAATCCTCTTATCTCTTAATTTCTTTAGCTTAATACAATGGCCTCTAATTACAGCTTAATAAGAGCATCACAGGGGAATCGTCCTCTACCTGTCCATTTTTATTTTCTTGGAAATAAAACTTTGTCATTTTGTCTAAATAGTCTTTATATTCTTTATTTTGTAGTAAAGTCTCCATGTTGTATTATAGTTTCTTCTATAATTGGTTTTATTTAACTCTAAAGTTACACTGTTGTGGTCTGACCATGTTGCTGGTTTAATTTCTATTTTATGCTTTCTTTCTATCAACTTTAATTCTCCTAAAAAGAAATCTATTCTAGAGTGTGAATCATGTGGCCAGGAATAGACTGTAAATTCTTTAAGCGAAGGATTGTTTACTCTCCATATATCATATAGACCTTCTCTTTTCAGTAAATTATAAAAAAAAAATGGCATTTCTTTGGCATTATTAGAGAGCGTATCCATTAAAGGATCATGTGTACAATTACAATCTCCAGCAATAATCTTAAGACCTTCACCCACTTTGTCTACTCTATTTAACACTTGTCTCAAGAGACTCGTAGGATTATTGTTAGGTAAATAGACGTTTACGAAAGTAAACAATTCTTCATTGATAGTACATATAACTATAATAAATCTACCATCTGGATCTTGATCTTTATATTTAATATAAATTTTTAGAGAATTAGAAAAGAAGATGGCTACTCCACTTTTTTTTGCCTTCAGTTCTAGATACACATATTTTTAATGAAAAATATTTACTGTACCATCTAATTTCATCTTTCTGACACCAATGAGTCTCCTGGACAAATGCAATTTGAATTTCTTCTATTTTTAAATAATCTTGAAAAGCCTGTCTCTTTTGTGGGATATTTAGGCCTTGTATATTTATAGTGATCAATTTTACCATTATTATGTATTACTGTTTTTTTATTTTCCTGGGCAGACTAGGGGGCTCTCGCTGACAGACACATAAACCCACAGTAAACATACATAAATCATATCCCTTTACACAAACTATAAATGACAAAAATCCATTCAAACTTAAGACTCTAAAAAGAGTCATTACACAATCCAGACTCAGACTAAGCTTAGGTAATTATTCTGTCAATCTGACCTTTTTCCCATAGAGAAAATCAGCACTATAGTTCCTTTATTCTATCCCTCTTTTTGTTTTCCTTTTACCCATAGGCGTGCGCATGGGGTGTGCCGGGTGTGCCTGGGCACACCCTAATCCCCACGGCACGCCTATGTATTGAGACCGTCGGATCAAGCAAAGCCGGCGCTATCCGAGCGCCGGCTCTAATCTCAGCCTCCCTCCCCATCGACCCACAGGCAGTGAGAGAGGCAGGAGAGGACCCGGGGAGCTCTTACCAGCGGCAACGCTCAAATCTCGCAAGTTCACTCACCACTGGACCACCAGGGAATGCAGCAGCATGGTCCCTCCTCCCTACATAAGTTAATAAGGGAGGAGGGGATATCAAGTAATCTGCCCCCACCTCCACTGGACCACCTGGGAAGGCAACAGCAACAAGGATCCCCCAACCCTACATAAAGAAAGAAGGGAGGGGGGATATTAAGTAATGTACCCCCACCTCCACCCTCCACAATCACCCACACACATACACAGCACCAACACACATACAGCACCCACAGACATACACAGCACCAACACACATACATCACCCACACACATACACAGCACCTACACACATACAGCACCCACACACATACACAGCACCTACACACATACAGCACCCACACACATACACAGCACCTACACACATACAGCACCCACACACATACAGCACCAACACACATACAGCACCCACAGACATACACAGCACCTACACATACATACAGCACCCACAGACATACACAGCACCTACACACATACAGCACCCACACACATACACAGCATCCACACACACAGCACCCTCACAAACAGCACCCACACACACATATAGCACACACACACATAGCACCCTCACAAACAGCACCCTCACAAACACACACAGCACCCTTACACACAGCACACAAACAGCACCCTCACACACAGCACACAAACAGCACCCTCACACACACACAGCACACTAACAGTACCCTCACAAACACAAACAGGACCCTAACAAACACACACAGCACACTACCAGTACCCTCACACACAAACAGCACCCTCACACACAGTACATTAATAGCACCCTCACAAGTGCACACACACACACAAACAGCACCATCACACACAGTACATTAACAGCACCCTCACAAGCACGCACACACACACACAAACACCCTCACCCACATAGCACACTACCAGCACCCTCACAAGCACGCACACACACACAAACACCCTCACCCACATAGGACACTACCAGCATCTTCACACACACATCACACTAACAGCACCCTCACACAGCACACACACACACACACACACAGCAGTGTATGTGTGTGTGTATATATGTGTATATATTTATATATACATACATATATATACGCGGCGTGTACTTGTGTTTTAGGGTGCACACCCTAATGCAATAGGCTGTGCACGCCTATGCTTTTACCCCTTTTCTTCTTTCTTTCCCCTTTCTTTCTCCTTAAACCATTATTTTTTTTTTTTTTAATTCTTTATTTATAACAAGATTAGATACCACAGCAAAACAATCATTACAATGCAATAAGAGGACAAACATCACAAACAATATTCGATATTAATCAGAATACAACATGATTAGCTGCCCTTACAACCAAACATGTTCACTGAGTATGACATACGTCCTCCAACCATTATTATCTGTCTACTGCAGCCTCCAATCGATTTTATATTATATAATATACAGAATCCTGTCTGACTAAATGGCAGCTCGTTTCTTCATTCCACCTTAACCTTTAATAAATAGTAGGCGTCAAACCAAACTATCATATGCATATCTAACGTGTAAGGTCAACAATATTGTAGTACCATTTAACTAGCGCTCCGCCAAAAAAGGCCCCACAGCCCGCCTCAACCCAAAAAGGTTCATGTTAGCTAAGTGATCACTGGACAGTAGCCAGACAGGAAGTAAAAATAAGGGAAAAAGAAAAAGAGATAAAAGGAAGTGGAAAAAAAGAAGATTAACCGTATGGAAAGTACCATAAGAGTAGAAAATAAGAGGAGAATAGGAGAGGGAGGGAGTATGCTGGTGGTATTCCAAGAATTGGCAATAATGCTAGCTCGACCAGTCGGCTGTGCAGCCAAACCTGCAAAGCCTAAGGATGGACCTCCAAGCCCATGAGGAGAACTATAGACCGTAGGCGCCTCAGTGGGGACCAAAAGGACCAACTAAGCAATGGAACTATAGAGGTGCTATCCCCCCCAGAGTCAGCAGAGGTATGTTGGGGTATGAAGGAGACGAGCCCGTCCCCCTTCCCCCTAATCGCCAACCCCGCTTTCTATCCACGGGCCCCAAATTTTGTCCAATTTCTTTCTAGTGCCCCGGACCCGAGCAGTCAACTCGTCCATGAGGTAAGTGTCTTTAATCTTTTGTATTACCACATCAAGAGGGGGAGTCTCTCCCTGTAGCCACACCTGGGCCAGGGCCCTCCTGGCAGCAAGGGTTACCTTATGGAGCAAATTTTGTTCCGATCTGGACCAGTTCTCCATAGACCTGGCCAGAAGGAACACCCATGGATCCGGCTTAACTACCCTACCAAAGATGTTTCCCAATAGAACGGCGACCTGATTCCAAAATTTTTGTGCCTCTGGACAGACCCACCACATATGTATGTACGTTCCCTTCTGGCCGCATCCTCTCCAGCAAACATCCGTAGCCATTTTATGCATCCTACAAAGCTTTGCTGGAGTAGCGTACCACCTGAACATAGTCTTGTAGGCTTGCTCTTGAAAAGTGACACAAATAGAAGAGGTCGCCGCTGCTTCCCAGATTTCCTGCCATTCAACGCCTTCCAATTCCTCATTCAGGTCCTGTTCCCATTGCGTCGTGTAATGAAGCTCCCCCCATTCCGATGTAGTCGTACTGAGATGTGCGTATAAATTGGTAATGAGGCCTTTCGGGAATTGTTCCTGAATGCACGTCCTTTCGAAAAAAGTAAACGGGGTTAAGGCGCTTAGCTTAATCTGCGGGTTTTGGGCAAAGTCCCTTAGTTGGATGTAGCGGAAAAAGTCAGAGGGGTGCAGAGTAGCTCTAGTCTTCAATTCTTCAAAGGATATAAGTGCACCACCTTCGTATAGATGATATAAACGTTGTATCCCCGTGCTCTCGATGCCCCTGAAGGTTCTGGCCTCCAATCCCGGGGTGAAGGCTTTATTCCTCAGGTAGGGGGCCAGCGGGGACAAGTGTGAGGACAAACCATATTTGATTGATGTTGCATCCCAAATTTTCAGGGAATTTGCGATAGCTGGGCAGTAAACGTGGTTAGATGGTCTTTGGTCCCTAGGGACCCACATATAAAATTGAGGGACATCAGGTCCCATAAGATTAGCCTCTAGGTCTACCCACCGCCTCTCTTCCGGAGGAGCATGCCAGAGTGCTATTTGAGCTAGTTGGGACGCCAAATAATAGAAATAAAGATTAGGTAGACCTAAGCCGCCCTTCGCCTTCGCCCTATATAGCACGTTACGTGAAACTCTATGTTTCCTATTTTGCCAGATGAATTTTCCAATGGCCTGTTGAAGGGCCCCTAAATCAGATTTAGACAGTCTGACCGGGAGAGCTTGGAAGAGAAACAAGATCCTGGGGAGGATATTCATTTTCACTGAATGGATCCTGCCTATCCAAGAAATCGGTTTATCAATCCACTTCTCCATGTCTCCTATCAAGGTGCGAATCAAGGGCGCATAATTTTGTTGAAATAGTTGAGTAGGGTCCGCTGTCAGCCGGACCCCCAAGTATTTTATATGGTCCTTCGCTATGTGGATCTGATAGGTATCGCCTATGTGAGTTACATCCGTATCAATCATGCTAATGGGAAGTGCGCTTGATTTAGTTAGGTTCACTCTATATCCGGCAAGTTCACTATAGGCCTCCAACACTGTCATCAGCGCCTCCATAGATTTTATCGGTTCCGTCAGGGTCAGCAATATATCGTCGGCAAAGCCAGATACCACATAGCGCTGATCCCTGATCCCTATCCCCTTGATTTCTGGGCTATTTCTGATGGTTTGTAAAAGGGGTTCCAAAGAGAGTGCGAACAACAGAGGCGACAGCGGGCACCCCTGCCTAGTTCCATTCCCCAAACTAAAAGGTTCTATCTTTGCACCCGAGATCCGGACCCGAGCCCTAACATCCGAGTACATTGCCTTTATCGTAGTTATGAAGGGGTCTGGGATACCAAAGCTACGGAGAGTCTCAAACAAATACGGCCATTTTACCCTATCGAAAGCCTTCTCTGCGTCGAGTGACAGTATCAAAGTCGGAATCCCCCTGGTTGCTTGCCGCCATATGAGGTCAATGTTACGCCTAGTGTTCTCAAAGAGTTGCCTTCCTGGAACAAAGCCTACTTGGTCAGGGTGTATTAAACGTGGTAACAAGGGGTTCAGTCTGCGAGCTAAAATCTTAGCAAGGATTTTAGAATCATGGTTTATTAAAGAGATCGGGCGAAAGTTTTCGGGTAACGAGTCGTCTTTGCCAGGTTTCGGTAGTAGCACGATGTCCGCCAGTGACATGTCCTTATCTGGCGTTCCTCCCTCCATTAGATCATTAAACCACTTTTCAAGATGGGGTGTAAGTTCCTCTCGGAATATCTTATAGTAGCTGCCATCAAAGCCATCCGGGCCCGGAGCTTTATTGCCTTTTAAAGCTGTGATCGCAGCATCAATTTCCTCTGCTGTAATCCTCTCTCCAAGGGCAAAAGAGTCCTCTCCCCGCAACGTAGGTAGCTTCAATGGTGCTAGGAAAGCCTGCGTACTATCTATATCTTTCCCCTGGTTATTCGCCGCCCCGCTGGAATGATTATATAATTTAGTATAGTAATCCGTAAACACCTTAGCTATGTCGGTAGGATCCGTGCGATACTTACCTGATGCGTCTTTGATTCTCGTAATATGAGAGTGATTCTGTCTCGGACGAAGAGATCTAGCTAACAGAGTATCCATTTTGTTAGATTTTTCATAGTAAGTCCTTCTAGACCAAACTATCGCTCTGGCAGTCTCGTCTAAGAGTGTTTCGCGGACTGATGCCCGTAGTTTCTGTACGTCTTTCAAAGTGGCGGGTGATGAGGCAGCTTTATGTTTTTCTTCCGCTTTCCCAAGAGCCTCTAGGAGAGATGTCAGTAGTTGCATTTTACGTTTCTTTTTAAGCGTGGCTTCGCGTATCAATATACCCCGGATAACTGTCTTATGGGCGGCCCACACTGTAGCAGGTCGAGGACCCGACTCCGCATTCTTGGTAAAGTATTCTAATAGTTCCTTGCGAGCGATCTCCACTATGGCTGGATCCTGAAGCAAGGAAGTATTCAACTTCCAGGTCCACGGAGACGCCGTACACAGGTTATCCAAGGTCATCGTAATCTCAGCGTGATCCGACCATGTAATTGAACCAACCGAGGTACTGGACACCCTAGAGACCGTGTGAGAGTTCACTAAAAATAAGTCTATCCTTGAATAAGTATCGTGGGGAGCCGAATAGAAAGTATAGTCCCGATCGTCAGGGTGATGCGCTCTCCAGATGTCAACTAGGCCAGTACGATGCATAAAGGTGCGGAGTATTTTATCCTGACCACCTCTTCCGTGGGACCGCGGCAACCTGTTGCCCAGACCCCTATCTACTGCAGGACACGGGGTGGCATTCAGATCACCCCCCACCACAGTCATGCCGTGTGGCAACGAGTTTACCATTTGTGTTATTCCATCCCAAAACTCAACCGAAGGGGTGTTTGGTGCATATATGTTAAGTAAGTGCACCGAATGAGAGTATAAGTTCCCTGATACCAGAATGAAACGGCCGCCCGGGTCTGCCACCACCTTTCCCACCCTCAACGGGCATCTGTGGTGGATAACCACGGCAACTCCATTTCTTTTGTTTAAAGCCCTCGCCTCATAGACTGTTCTGAACGTATGATCCTTCAGGGTAAATTTAGCCGACGCGGAGAGGTGTGTCTCCTGGAGGAAGGCAATATCTGGGCTCAGACGTTTAAGTTCTCTGAACATGAGGCGGCGTTTACTTGGGGCGTTCAAGCCTTTAACGTTTAATGACAACACCTTCAGAGGCATTGCGTCTGATAAAAGAGCAAGCCCATGCCTCCCGGTAGCCCACTAAGGGGACGACAAGGAGGGTCTATGTCATATCCCATCTCGAATCCATGGAGGCCCAGCCCCGGTCTAACCAGCCGACGGTCGATGGCACATCCGCCTTCACCTGTTCCCCCTCCCAAGGGAAGTAACAATAGGTTAGAACGTATAGAAGAACAAGAAGAAAAAAGGAGAATTAAGAATAAAACACATAACCTGTGTAACTTGTGCCTGGTCTTACCTACAGCCAGGCATAGGTGGGGCCTATGTTCCAGCCCCTCCGGAACTCCAAAAAAGCTCCAGAGAAGTGGGAACATATACCAACATAAGAGAGCACCCAAAGGGTGCCCACGTGAAAACCAATTGCAAGATACGTTAGCATGAAATAAAATTACAATTAGCTACATTCCCTGCAGTCATATTCCCCCAAAGATTCCCTCCTCCACTCTGGCACACCACCGGAACAAGGGACCCCCCACCCCCAGGATTCACACTAATGCCCTAATACGGCCAGCAGGGGAAGAGGGGGCGAATTGAAAAAACACCTTTCCATACATGGGGGGGAGAGCAATAGAATAAACCCCGGGGAACAGGGGGGGGAGGACCGCGAACAGGGGATCCACCACCCCCCACCATCAGGGGCATCCCCGGACCTACCGACAGACAGCATGACATATATCACTAGGTCCCAAACAACAAAGCAGAAAACCCTGAACCACCCGCCCCCAGGACATCCACCCCACCGCTCCCCCATCCCACACCAGGTGCCGCAACAGGGGACCCCGACACAGCAAAAAAAAAAAAAAACACACCCCTTACTCACAAATACAGTAGGAAGTCCCCCCCCCCCACCCGTCATAACTGCAGAGGGTGGGCAGGTCCTTCCAGAGTTACCGGGCCCGTAAGCTGCCACCCAACCCCCCCCCCGGGCGAAAAAGCATCATCGAGCGAACAATGATAAATAATAAACAGTGCTATCCCCGGTCTTGCATAGATATAAATGTAAACGCTCCCCTCTGCCCCCAACCCCCCCACAGCGTGACATGACAATAATACAAAAACGGGGCCAAACGTACATTAGAGTAGCATCCCCAAAATGTCACTTCAGGTCCATAGGAACGCGTTGAGTATTCGTGGGGGCCCTCCGACGGAGTTGGGGAACGCTCGTGGAGAAAAAAAAACCCCAGTATGAAAAAACCCTGGTAGGCGGTGAAAGGGAGAGAAGAAAAACCCTTATGCCGGGCTTGTTGGAGGCGGAAGCCCCGACGGAAACCCTAACCCGCCCCAAGCACTCAATAACCCCGCCCGCAAAACAAATAACCGCCCGAGAGAAGGAGGCCAAAAAACAAGAAAGGGAGGCCTCGTAACCCCATCTCCACCCGCCCAAACAACGAAAGCCCACCCCAGGGACACAGCTACCGGAGCCCCGAAGAGAACGCCCGCGGAGCCAGCAGCAAGGGGCAGATCTCACTCACCGGTCTCGAACCATTCACGTGGAAGGGACCCCAAAACCTCCGCCGACGCCACTGGAACCGCAAAACCTTCCGGGATCTGGATCCCCAGCTCCTGCAAGAACACCACCGGATCGCTGTCGGGATATAGAAGTTTGGTGCGACCATCCTTAAAGGCCATCAGACGGAAAGGGTGTCCCCAGGCATATTTAATCGAGTGGTGCTGCAAAGCCTCAGTTATAGGGCGCCACTCTCGCCTTTTCCGTAGTGTGGCCGGGGTGAGATCCTGAAACAGAGCCAGCTCAGTCCCCTTGTAGGTGATAGGGCCATTCCTGCCCCTCTTCATCAGGGCTTCTTTCGTTTGGAAGGAGAGGAATTTTATAATAACATCTCGCGGTCGCCTGTCATCCGACCGCCTTGCCCGGAGCGCCCGATGTGCCCGCTCTATATGCCAAAGATGATCCGGCATGTCAGGGAGAAGCGGCCTAAGGATGCCCGAGAGTGCCTCGATCAAAGACCCCTCCCCCTCCTGCTCTGGTAGGCCTCGGAGGCGGACATTATTCCGCCGCGATCTATTCCCAAGGTCCTCAATAGCCAGTTCGGCGGAAGCCAACCGGGTTGTCAGAAGGTTGATCTGCGCTGCAGCAGCGTTGTGGGCCACTACTGTGGACTCCACCCGCCGCTCCAGCGCTGCCGTCCTCGCCCCCACGGCCTGAATCTCCGCCTTCACCTCATCCGTGCTCCTCACAATTTCATTAGCCAGATAGGATCGGACCTCCGCCAATTTTGTAAGAATCTGGCTGGTGTCCGTCCCAGGTGTACCGGCAGTGACATTGCTTCCCGGGCTGGAGGGTGAGCGCGGTGTTGCCTGGCCGTCCCGTCCGCCATCTTGGGTGCTTAGTCGCACGGCGCGGGAGGCCGCGAAGAGCTCTGACACGGTAGTGCCCGCTTCCATTACCTTTTTCCCCTGTCTCTTCGGGGCCCTCTTCTCCATGGTATATCCCCCGCAGATGTAGGTAATCTTTCCCGATGTATCCCGGCTTATGTTAGCTGTTGGCACCGCGGCTGCAGCAGAGCTTTACATGGACACGTCCATCTTGCTCGGCCGCCAGCCACGCCCCTCCTTAAACCATTATTAATAGATATCACTATATTATATTTTTGTGTCTTTACTATTTCGGTATATATTACTACATATCCCTTCTACATATATATGAATATGTGAATCCAAATTGTAAGTAGCTGTCATCATATTTTATTTTCTTTGTTTGAGATTGGCTAGCATTGTGTGCTTTTCTTTTGTTCTTTGACTTGTCACTTGTCTCTGCTATTTGAGAAACAGTAGATTCAACTATTTTGGACTTGTTTTCTTGATTTCTATAATCCTCAAACAATTAGAAGCGGTAATATTTTTTTCTCTAATTGTTCCTTGTTTTAACCAGTTGTCCAAATTCATGGTTGTTGGTTTGTAAAAACACTTCTCTAACCTGAAAAATACAGACCTCACTACCTGACTGCAATGGATGCAGTTTTTTTATAATGCTCTTAGAAAAACTTAATGTAAGAAGGATTTTGAATTAGTCTTGAAGGAAAAAGATTAGAACACTTTCAAACAGATCTCACTACCTGACTGCAAAGGATGCTGTTTTTTTTTTTATAAAGCTCTTAGAAAGAAATGAACATAAGCAGGACTTTTGCTCAAACTTGGAGAAAAGAGAACACTTTACTACAGATTTTACCAAAGGACGCTGTTTTGAATGAAAATGTTTTGGTATATCATAGATTTCTACTGAAATTTTTTTTAAAAAAAATAGTACCGAACATTACATTTTTTGGACCCCGGACCCGAACACGGACATATCACTGTATGTTTGGGTTGGAGTTCAGTGTTCGGCGATTTAATGACGTGTTTTGAAAGGCTGCAGGGCAGCCAATCAACAAGCGTTTGACTCATGTGCCCTTAGATACCATCACAGCCATGCCTACTAATGGCATGGCTGTGATTGGCCAGTGCAGCATGTGACCCAGCTAGTAGGGGCATGTCTATTAAACAGTGAGCAGCCTGTCCTCCCCTCCTGAGCGGTGGGTGGGGGCCCTAAATAACAATAAGGGGGGGAGCCTACTGTCCTCCCCCCCCGCCCCAACACCTCTGAGCGGTGGGTGGGGACTATTTGTAAAAAATGGGAGGGGACCTAATGTCCTCCCCCTGAGTGGTGGGTGGGGGCCCACCTGGGGGGGGGATTTTTATTTATGGCCCCCGCCCACCGCTCAGGGATGGGGGCCGGGGGGAGGACAGTAGGTTTCCCCCCCTTATTGTTATTTAGGGCTCCCACCCGCCGTGCAGGGGTGGGGGCCGGAGGGGAGGGCATTAGGTCCCCCCCCTCAATTTTTCTTTATGGTCCCCACCCCCCGCTCAGGGTTGGGGCCGGGGGGAGGACATTAGGTCCCCCCTATTGTTATTTAGGGCCCCTACTCGCCGCGCAGGGGTGGGGGCCGGGGGGAGGACAGTAGGTCCCGCCCCAAAATTCTTATTTATGGCCCCCACCCACCATGCAGGGGTAGGGGCCAGGGGGGAGGACAGTAGGTCCCCCCCCACATTCTTATTTATGGCTCCCACCGCTCAGGGATGGGGATCGGGGGGACAGGACAGTAGGTCCCCCCTTTATTGTTATTTAGGGCCCCCACCCACCACTAAGGGGTGGGTGCCAGGGGGAGGACAGTATGTTCCCCCTCCACATTCTTATTTAGGGGCCCCACCCATCGCACAGGGGTGGGGGCAAGAGGTTTTTTTGAGGGTTTTTTTTTACAGTGAGCAACCACTGGCTACTACCTCCTACTACCCTTGCTCCTTTCTATACATTCATATGCTTAATGGTGAAATGGGAATGCTACGTATTGCTTCTGATTAGGAAAATACATCCTTTAGCCTCTGCTATGGCTTGTTAAACCAACACCATTCATTGGAACGAGATTATGTTTACCCGTCTCTTAGCAACCAGACATGATGACGCCACGCGCTGGGACGCAAAGTGCAACGTCATCACCACACACGCTCCGACGAGCCGGGAAGTGGTTGATGCCCCTAGGATGGTGGATGGATGCTGGAACTTACTATACAGCTGATTTTGATCCTGTTTGAAATGTGGGTGGCGGCACTTGAATTAATGTGAGCACTTTTATGTATATATATGTACCTGTATTCATGCTATAACTAAGGACATTAGCATTGACAAAGGGCCATATCCTGAAACGTTTGCATTCTGTATATCGTCCTTCAAATAAATGGGGTAGCACCTGGGTGTGCACTTTAAAAACCAGTTGCGTATTACTCAATTTTTTCGCTTTTTTGTTTAAAAACTGGCTCAGGTAGTACAGTTTCAAGTATCAGAGGGATCCTCACTCAGGAATATCAGGAATAGTAGGTCCTCACAGTGGAGATAGATGAAGTGCACCAGCTTTTTCAATTTAGAATCAAATGGTATTTATTTCACAAAAAAAGCTTACATATAAAGTGCCTCTATCCCACAGTACATAAATCCAAAATAAGCACAATGCGTTTTTAACGCTTTATCCGGCGTCTACCTCAGGTGCATGGTTACTATCCATGTAGTTCCGATTTTTAAAACCCTTTTAGCGCCACAATTTCAAAATAGCTCCCTTTGCTTAATTATCCAATTATGAGTCTCCTCCTCCCTTTACACCTCTCGCAGCAACCATAATGCTGCTTCCGAGGGTCTGTAATCTCACTTCCGGTTCTGGTCATTATGCGTCCCAGAGTACATTTTATGCTTTCCAGGCTTTCCAGCTGCCATTGTGTGCATTCCACTGACCTTATATCTCCTGAATTAGGTGCAATCTTCTTTGTGAATCATTGTAAATCTCATCCTGCTATTTCTATTCCTTGGGGCTCCTTGAAATAATAATAATAATAATTACATACATATGTGTATTGTGGGATCATGTTTTTAGGTCACTGAGCTGCACACTACCTGTTTTTATCTTATCTTGATTTTATTTGATGGAATTGTATGTCATTGGTTCCACAGTGTGAATAGCTGCACTACACTATAGCGCCAACTATATCACACACTTTGTATACAATACACAAATGCACACCTACATTCAAATGCCAACACTACACACAAACACACCACTGCATTCAAATGGTAACAGTATAGACACTACTACATTCACACACACATAGTCTATACAAAGGCATGCATACATTCAAACACAAACACTGCTCACAAATACAACCCTGCAAGGGAAAATCATTGATCCCCAAATGACGAAGCATTGTGGTGTTGCACAACAGTTAAGGATCTACCTTTGGCCATCCTTGCATGAGAGCCCTCTCTACATAAGTTCCGCCACAGGGTCACTTTGTGTTGCTCAAGGCTTTGTCTACCATAGAATTTGAAAACAAATAGAATTAGGAGATGTTTCTTACAAGTTTTTTGGATGCCTAAAACATGTCACCAAAATAGTTAGACAACCTAGTATTTCCAAGGTACTGATATTGACGTTTGCAACTTCAGCAGATTTCAACTCCTCCAATGTTTTTTTTCTTGACTGGTTGCTAAATATATCCCTGGCATGTATTGACAGATGACTGAAATAAACAAATGAAAGATAGTAGTGTAAAACAAAGCTCAACACTCAGAAGAACGCTCCAGTTCTGATGTGAAGCAGTCACGCACAGCAAGCAGATGGTCAAGATCACTTGTAATTCATCGGTTACAGTTGCCTTATACATCAGACATGAAATGTAGAAGCAAATGACTGATCGTTTGCCAGCTTCTGTGAGTGATATTTCATGTACATAGCTTCTTCATTGAAGTTCAGTAACTATGAAACATATAGAAGCCTACACGACCTATGCAATAAATAGCACAGCAGGACTACCCAGAGGTAAGCTTTGCTGTTGATTAAGGTCCCTAGTAATGTTGAGGCCCAACATGAACCAATACAAGCAATTGGACTATAAGTGCCTTCTGTACCTGATTACATAAAAGGTTTTAAAGACTTGTACTTGACTTAGTGTAATGTTAACTTACAGACCACTTCATGGAACATAAACTTTGAAAAAATACATAGCAATCAAATTTGCAGTTTATTTTACCTGAGATTAGCTCCCTACAGTGGCCTTGTCAGTGAGTGCTAAAATGTAAATTGAAGCCCAATGAGTTCATCTGGTAAAAAAGCCCAAGTTTGGCAAAGTTATTAGATAGTCCAAGGTAGACAATTCATTTAGCTGTACGCATTTCACACCACCCCACAAAGAGTTTAAATATATTGAGAAGTGGAAATTAGACTGCTAGACAAGTGTTAGTACCAGTATAAAATTGATATTATATATGCAATTATTAATGTTCTGCACATGTCTGAAAGATGTTCTGTGAGATACAGTCTACATTATATTGTGGACACCAAGAAACAAGCTAGCATGGAAAATGGTAACCTATGTCTGTTGATTAATATTTTGTGTGGCAGCTATCAAACCTCTGGTTTGTATTTTTTATTCCTGGTAAAATCAGTTTAGTCCTTCATCATTGTGTGGTAAATAATACAATCAATGTTAAAGAGTTACTACAAGCAACGTGACCATTTGAGCGATTTGTAGTGGTCATGGTGCTATCAAACACTGAACATACAGAGTTTAACCACTAGGCTGCCAGAGAACAAGAGTTCCATGATGGCTAATAACAATTCTGTACATGTTGGACGCCTGTTGCCAGCACACACAGCATGCCAGAGACAGGCGTCCATTTGAGGGATGGCAACCCTGTCTGTGGTAGAATAGGAAGGTTAACTCTGACAAAAAACAGTCTTTTTTTTTTTTTTAAAGTGTTTTATTTAGGCTGGACTAACTATTTAAGTAAAGTAAATATAGGAAAACTATATTCGACAGCTACATATTCATTCATTTCCATTGGTTTGCTGCAGTGTTATTATACAATTTATGTGTGTCATGTAATGAATCCCAAGAAAGGGCATGTTCAGAGAGATGGGTAATTGTTGCATTTAGATAGATATGTACTTGATCTGCTAATTATACAAGTTAATTAAACTGAAAGAAAATGATTTGTTACAGCAAGAAACCCAGCTCAGTAATTATACAGCAATTCCATAAGCTGTGCCTTTAGCTAATTTAGCAACTTAGCAAATTTCTGTAATTAAGAAATTTACGCTCATATACATAGCATATAACTGTTAATGAAAGATGAGTTTCTATGAAGTCTGCTGTGATCTGGGCTTGTAGCCAAATAAATATCTGTAGGTTAAGTTAGGACAATGCCTCTAGAAAGAATCAGCATCTGCAAGTATTCAAAAATAGTGTGTGGTGCACAGAATCGGTGCATCTGTGATTGAACACACTCAATGTTGACTATAGCTGAGGGGGATTAGGTTTTATTATTTTATTTAACTATTTATTTTCTGAAGGGCGTCATAATTGCAAAAATCCAGGGAATAGTTCAACATTTTCCCAGAAATTGCATTAGTCTATATGCACCCACACCACCCCACGGTCATTACCAAACTTAAAGATAGTGCAGATCAGCTGGTTTTCAATAGACACCAATCAAGTCACTAAACCTCTCCTCACCTGAAATCCCTCTGTTACCAACCTGCATCCTTAACCATGGTTTAAGCACTCATAGGTATATGTGAATATATGCGCATATGTATAATCTTCATAACTATACAACAAAACACATTTTCTCTAAATAATGTTCTCCCTTCTATTTTTCATTTACACACTAACTTCTCTCATTATTAAAATATCCATATCCTTCTGCTCATCTGTCCCTGGCAACACCATCTTCATTGCCTACATTTTACTCCCCTCCCCACTCTATTCATCCGCTGCACTCTACATATACCTTTCCAGCCTATATCCTCTAACCCCTCCCAAATCCTCTATATACATACCCTCCTAAAAAACCTTCAAATCCTACTCCCACCTTCACTTCCTTTTTATCCTTCTGCTCCTAGCAGCTGGTGATATCTCTCCAAACCTCGGTCCCATCTCGGCAAACTCACTACATACTAACTCAAGGAACCACACCAATCTCATACCCATCTTATGTGACTTTTCCTCTAAATCCTCCTTCAATACTGCCCTCTGGAATGTACGCTCTGTTTGCAATATTACAAAATCCACTGCTGTCCACGACCTCTTCATCTCTCGTTTAGTAGATTTAGTAGCCTTAACAAAAACATGGCTCTCTCCCTCTGACACTGCTACCCCTGAAAATTTGTCCTTTGGTGGTCTTCAACTTACCCACAACCCAAGACACTCTGATTGTAAAGGTAGTGGTGTAGGGTTTCTCCTCTCACCTCACTGCTCCTTCAAACCTCTACCCACCCCCCTTTCCCTCTTTTTCCCATCATTTGAAATTCATTCAGTTCGCCTTTTCAAACCCTTCTCTGCTAACATTGCTGTTATTTATCGCCCCCCCTGGTTCCCTCCTCCTCTACCTTTGACCACTTTGCTGCCTGGCTACCCTATTTCCTCTCTTCTAATATTCCATCCCTAATTCTCGGGGACTTCAATATTCCCATTAACCTACCTTTGACTTCAGCAGCCTCCAAACTACTTTCAATTACTTCCTCCCTCGGGCTATCACAGTGGGCTAATTCTCCCACCCATGTAGCTGGCAATACCCTTGCCCTCATCTTCTCTTATGCATGTACATTAGCTAATATCTGCAACACTCCATTTTCTCTCTCTGATCACCACCTCTTATGGTTTGCTCTCGTCTTGAGTACCCCCTCACCCAACAACCTCAGCCCAACCCCCCTCAACTCAGGAGGAATACTATTGACCTCCAGCAGCTGTCAGCTAATATTGATTCACAACTGCTATCAGTGGAGTACATAACGCAGTCGCAGGGGTCACAGCTGCAACCGGGCTCGTCACTCCAGGGGGTCTGGCCGCCGTGCGGACCCCTGTGACCGGGTACACGCCCATGGACGGCGGCCCGTGCGGCAAACCTCTGGGGCTGCCGTCCATGGGGTCCATCCGGTGGCCCATGCTGTTAAGGCCACCCGATGGATATGGATTGTCAGGGGGCCCGGTCAGTGCTGGGCGCTTTAACAGCGCGACAGAGCCCCCTGTGATGACATCACTGCTGGGAGGAAGTGACTGCACGTCACTCCTCCCAGCATACAGAGAGCCCGCGCGGCAGGAAGGAGGAGGGAGACAGAGTGGGAACTCTGACTCCCATGAATCTGAGCCACCACTGGACCCTAGGGAAAGTCACCCTCCTGCACCTAAAAGGTAGGAAACAGGAGGGTGACTAAAATATTTTGTGTGTGTGTGTGTGTTTGTTTGTATGTGTCTGTGTGTCTGTTTGTATGTGTCTTTGTATGTGTGTGTGTTTGTTTGTATGTGTCTGTGTGTCTGTTTGTATGTGTCTTTGTATGTGTGTGTGCCTGTCTGTGTCTGTGTGTCTGTCTGTATGTATGTATGCATGTCTGTTTGTATGTATGTGTCTTAGTATGTATGTGTATCTTGTGTGTGTGTGTCTGTCTGTCTGTATGTATGTGTGTCTGTATGTATGTATGTGTGCCTGTCTGTTTGTATGTATGTGTTTTTGTATGTGTGTCGGTCTGTATGTATGTGTCTGTGTGTCAGTCTGTATGTATGTATGTACCTGTGTATGTATGTATGTTTGTATGTGTACCTGTCTGTTTGTATGTATGTATGTCTGTGTGTGTATGTGTCTGTATGTATCTATCTATCTGTCTCTATGTGTCTATGTGTATGTATGTATGTATGTGTGTCTGTATGTGTGTGTGTGTCTGTCGGGTGGGCCCACGGATCAGTTTCGCACCGGGGATCCATGGATTGTGTGTACGCCACTGACTGCTATCCATCCCTCTCCTGTCCCTCACTGGCTATCTCCACATATAACACTACCCTCACCTCTGCCTTGAATGCTGCAGCCCCGCTCCAAACAAGCACCTCACGGTGGACACACACCCAACCATGGCATACTAAATCAACACGCTACCTGCAAAGATGCTCCCGTTGTGCTGAACGCTCCTGGAGGAAGTCTCGCACCCAGTCAGACTTTCTCCATTATAGATTCATATTGTGTTCATACAGCACAGCCCTTGCCAAACAGTCATACTTTTCCTCTCTCACTAGTTCATGCTCCCGCAATCCCAGGCGTCTCTTTGATACCTTTAATTCTCTTCTTCGCCCAGCTGTGGTCACCCCCCAAATTAACCTTACTGCCAATAGCTTTGCATGTTACTTTGCCGACAAGATTGAATAGCTAAGGAAATAATTCTCTCCTCCTTGCCGTTCTCTTTCTCAACCACACGTAGATCATGCCTTTTCTACCCTTCAGACTTTCTCCCCGGCAGGGGCGGATCCAGAGCCTGATCTCGGAAGGGGCACTTGTAGATTATTTAAAGAAATAATCCAGGCACAATAACCACTACAGCTCAGTGTAGTGGTTATGGTGCCAGTAGTGCAATGACCCCATCCCAGAGTAAGTTGTCAAACAGTTTAAAACAGTTTGACAACTTATTTGGGGTCTGCTGGGATATAGGGCATAGGAGCAGTGGTATGTGTAAGGGGTGCAGTGTGTGTGTGGGAGGGTGTAGTGTGTGAGCGGTGAAGTGTGTGTGTGTATGTGAGTGCGTGAGGGCAGCAGTGTATGTCAGGGATGCAGTGTGTGTTAGGGGGCATTGCAGGGCTGGCGCTTGGACAGTGCCAGCCCTGCATTAGCCGGCAGGGGAGAGCCCTGGGGGGCTATTGCGCTTAAAAAACAGAGTAAAATATTTTCAGGTAATCTACAGTGATAAAAAAAGTAGATTTTTTTTTTCCCCTGACATTGCTAAATATTGTGAACAATGTTTGGGACTTAGCAGGGAAGCTGCCCAATGAAATCTGCAATATTTGCAAGATTTCCTATAAACTAGAAGGGACCCAGCATTCCAAACCCACCTTTTCTTTTGCACCATAAACGATAATGCAAGGGTTTAATATGTGGCAGATGGCCATCTACCACTGGCGTGACAACATTAATAGTTAATCAATATAACACCCATATTGCTAGCTGGAAGAATCAGTCCTCCCCTAAACTCACCAGATACTATGAGTGGAGGTGTCATTTGTAGTCCCCCATCATTTGACAGATCATGGCTACCCAGTTACTTGCCATAAAATGTAGCCCTTATTGAAAATTACACTTCAAGCACCTTAACAACTTATGTTACTTGCACGGGTTATGGTACAATAACTCTCTTGCGCTGGTCTTCACCCACACCGTTGCTTATAACTATAGATGTGTAAAAATAAGCCAGCCACTTCAGAGGAGAGAGCTATACTTCCTTTCGTGCAACTGCTGCCAAGTGCAAAATGCCAAGCAAATCCAATTACAAATTTCTACCAATACCTGTGTTTTCTGAATCAATGAAAGGGGATAAAATGTATAGTATGTCCAGAAGGTGGCAGCATTAACCAGTCTAAACACACAAACGGTGCAATATGATCTTTTTTTTTTTTTTATAGTATTTATTGTAGTTTCAAATCAAGACTTTTCATCTGATATCAGCCACCTTTTTTTTTTTTTAAACTTAGCTACAGTACCAGATTTTCGACACATATTTAACCAAACGTTTTAGGTACTGCATTACACTTTTCTTCTTCTTTGTTTGTTTATGACATCCACATCCCTATTTCCTATAAATGTCCATTGAGTCCATATGTGTTCAACAGGTAGACTGCATTTCTAAGTCTGAGGGGCAGTGTGTGTGAGACTTGCAGTGTGTGAGGCTTGCAGTGTATGTGTGTTTGAGGCAGTGTGTATATGGGGGGCAGTGTGTGTGTGTGGCAATTTATGTGTATGTGGGGCAGTGTGTGTATGGGGCAGTGAATGTGTGTATGGTGGGCAGTGTATGTGTGGGCAGTGTTTGTATGGGGGGCAGTGTGTGGGTGGGGGCACTGTATGTGTGTGGGGGCAGTGTGTGCATGGGGGCACTGTATGTTTGTGGGGCAGTGTGTGTATGGGGGCAATGTGTGTATGGGGGCAGTGTGTGCATGGGGCACTGTATGTTTGTGGGGCAGTGTGTGTATGGGGGCAATGTGTGTATGGGGGGCAGTGTATGTTTGTGGGGCAGTGTGTGCATGGGGGTCAGTGTATGTTTGTGGGGCAGTGTGTGCATGGGGGTCAGTGTATGTTTGTGGGGCATTGTGTGTATAGGGGGCAGTGTATGTTTGGGGGGCAGTGTGTGTATGTGGGGCAGTGTATGTTTTTGGGGCAGTGTGTGTATGGGGGGCAATGTATGTATGGGGGGCAATGTATGTTTTTGGGGCAGGGTGTGTTTGTGGAGCAATGTGTGTATGGGAGGCAGTGTATGTTTGTGGGGCAGTGTGTGTATGGGGGGGCAATGTATGTTTGTAGGGCAGTATAAGTTTGTGGGGCAGTGTATGTTTGTGGGGTAGTGTGTGTATGGGGGACAGTGTATGTTTGTGGAGCAGTGTGTGTATGGGGGGGGAGGAATGTAGGGAGGCTTTTTAACAATGTTTTTTTATTACATTTACTGAGGGAGGAGGGGGACATTTTTGGATCCCTGGTGGTCTAGTGGGGAATCCCTGGTGGTCCCAGTGGTTAGAGTGAACTCTAGCCTGTAGCTCCAGGGCTAGAGTTCACTCTAACGAGATTTGGAGCATTGCCGTGGTAAGCGCAGCAACGCTTCGTGCTCGCGAGAAAAGGACCCGGAGGAGCTGCAGGCTGAGCTTCCAGGTCCTCTCTACCTTCCTCCCCTGCATATATGCATATATGCATATTAGGTAAATATTTGCATAAATTAATACCTAAATATTTCAGGTAATCCCTCCTCCAATCGAACGAATATGTTAATTTTAATTCATCCATGTCAGACTGTTGCAAATGAAAAGGTAGGGCCTGGGTCTTAGATATATTTAATATATAATAAGACACTTCTCCAAACTGGAGTAGAATAGTATTGAGAGATTCCAGAGAGTCTTTTGGGTTTTTGAGTGCTAGTATGACGTCATCTGCAAATAACCCTATTTTATGAGCGGATCCCTTAATGTTAATACCTGCGATTTCTGGGGTCGTCCTAATCAATTCAGCCTGGGGTTCCATCACCAGGACAAAAACAATTGGAGATAAGGGACAACCCTGACGTGTCCCATTAGTTAGAGAAAACGTTCTGGATTGGAAACCCGAGGCCAATACGTGAGCTGTGGGTGCACAATATAGTGCCTTAATTGCAGTGATAAAAGATTGTGGAATATCAAATCTACTCAGTGTCTTCCATAGATATCCCCAACGTACCCTGTCGAACGCCAATGAAAGGAGCAGAGAAGGAGTTTTTGTTCAATTGATATGCTGAATCAAGTTGATGAACCGTCTCGTTCCATGAGGAGCCTGTCTACCCTGAACGAATCCAACCTGGTCATTCTTGATCAATAAAGGTATTAAATTAGTTAAACTGTTCGCTAGTATCATAGAATAAATTTTTGTGTCGTTATTAATAAAGGATATGGGCCGAAAATTAGAGTATCTGTCAGGAGTTTTACCAGGTTTTGGCAAGGTGACAATCTGTGCGGACAAAGACTCTCCCGGCATCTTCCCCCCTGACTTATAGGAGTTAAATAATTTGGACATATGGGGAATTAAAGTTTCTGCAAAGGTCTTATAATATAAAATGGTGAATCCATCAGGTCCAGGGGCCTTTCCAGACGGCGTGAGCTTGATCGCCTCGGCTATCTCGGATATATCACACTCTAGTTTTTCCAAATTGTCAGAAGACAGCCGAGGTAATGAAACCCTGTCTAAATAATTATTAATAGTCGCCTCAGACGGCTGGGTGAAATTTATATCAGATTCCAAATTATAAAGTTCACTATAATATTTAGCAAATTGGTCGCTAATATTATTCGGGTGAAATATATTTTGTCTCTTATCATCTATTAAGTATGACATTTTAGATTGGGCATTCACCTGCCGAAGTTTGGACACCAGGAGAGTTGAGGCCTTGTTACCTTTTAAGTAAAACATTTTCTTGAGGCATCTCACCATGAGAGTAGTTCTATCCAAATGTATTTCATGTATTTTTGATTTAAGCTCACCTATCATTGCAGACAAGGAGGAAGACGGGCCAAATTTATTTGGCTGATTTAGGTTGTACAGTTATTTTTCCAAATTTCTTAAATTGCTGTTATTTTTCCTCTTCAAGTGAGATGCCCTAGAAATGAAATGGCCCCTTAACACAGCCTTGTGCGCATACCATGTCACCTCGCCAGTAACCTCATGTGAAACATTTTCCAAAAAATATGCAAAATGCAATTTTTAATTTTTAGTTGTGCTTAAACTATGTCAGCAAGGTTAACACAATAAAAATACACCTAGGAGGAATCATTATCAAAGAGGGAGTCATTGCTGTTTGTGGCATAGCTTTGTACCCTGCACTTTCCTATAATCAGCGTGTAGCATTAGAGTCGTTATTATTAATATGGATATTTTGTCAAACCAAATGGAGAACACTGGACACTGGAGATACAGTTGATAGTATCATCACTCTAGACCAGGCTTTGCCTATCTGATATTGTATCCTGTGTATTTCAAAATGTCAGATCCCTTTGATTAGCATGTTGCGTGACATGGTGTGTAAGCAACTGGAAGTACTACATGTTTATGCTAATCAAAAATCAAACAGTCTGTGCATTTCATCTGACCATTTAAAAGATTATTTACAATGTGCCAACCTCAGTTGTATCATATCTAGGTGTAGGATTAACCGAGAATTCTATCAATGCCCTTCTTTCACCCATCACATGCTAAATTGCTGAACAAGCTTCAACGAAGCTTGAGGCCTGGATTTTTCTGGAGAATTAGCAGATTGAAGAGCATACTAACTTCTCTGCATGAGGTATCCAGCCTCTATGGAGATAGGTTTCATAACACAGAAGACACGTACTGCAGCCGCAAATTAAACTAGAGATTTTGGGAGGCAAGTCAATGGCCTCAACTACCCTATTAGATGATGAAGTTGCCATGCAGACTGCAATAGATAGCTATAGGACCTCTCAACCTAACTCAGGGACCCTCACAGAGATTCTGGGAATGTCCCTTGCTACTAAAGAATATATTTCAAATCGATATGAAAACATACGAAAATTATTCAATGCCGACATTGCCTTGGGGAAAACACCAAGTACAAACAGTAACGTCCAGGTTCAAGCAAATGAGGAGGATGCGTTGGATCTTAAGCAGGACCCATCTGCTCTAGAGGAAATCGTACAAGTGAGGGGGAGACAGGGGCTGCTGAGTGAGAGGGGATATGGGGTTGCTGGTTGAGAGGGGGAGACAGTGGCTGCTGAGTGAGAGGGGACATGGGGCTGCTGCGTAAGAGGGCTGGGGTTGCTGTTTGAAAGAGGAGGACATGGGGCAAAAAAAACCCTTGAATTTCGAAATTATGTAAAAAATGTGTAAGCTCATAAGGAACTTTTCTTTCCAACCCCTAGTTTGGGCATTTGGGGAACTTCTAGCAAAGATCTAAATTTGCCAACTCCTTTTATTACCTTTTGATATTTGCTCAGATTACTCCTGTGCATGGTTTCTTCTGGATTTCAGAAATACGTGTATCTAGGTCCAGAAAGATAGTAATGTAACAGCGACTAAATTAAATGGAATTGTGGCCTTTGACATTAATGATAGACAGAGTATAAGCTGATGCTCTCATAATGCAAATTCTAGCAGTCCTAAAACAATGTACATAAACATCTGCATTCGGAAATGTTGCTAAATGACAAGGCACCTTACAGTGCACCAGGATGCAGATTGGAGCCAGGTAACGTGACACTTTGTAAGTACAATGAAGATGTCTTGAAGATTGGGAGAAGTCAAATGAAGCTGTTTTGTAGAATTCCTCTTTCAACATATAATAACTAAATAATTCCTGAATTCCTTAATTCTTGAATGGATCAGAAACGTAGGCCTCCATTTAATAAGCTTTCCAAATGATTCAATACTGTTAGAAAAAACTTTCCAAATTATGTATATGCAAACATTCCCATAGATTTTAAAGGCGACTTCTGTAGATTTGGCATTTTTATAACAGTATCGAATCATATGGAAACCTACTAAATTAATGCCATAATGTCGTATAGGTTATTTGAGTCCCCAGTTAAATTTTTTTTTTTTTGAGAATTACTGGTTTAAAGCAACATTATTTGCTGAGACCCTTTTCATTGCCACTCTCCTTCCCTATGGAGTACAATGATAAATAGCAATGAAAGTATGAGTGAGTAGAACTTTGGATTTTATTCTTACACAATGCGGAAAATGTAAAGATAAAACTCAATAAATGCAAGCTATTGGGCAAGAATTCAGTAATAGGGTGAATAGAGTTTATTCAGTGTGTTCTCTTGGAACAGTTTATCACTGTACTCTCAATTTCATTATGAAATATGTAAAGCCATGTAGTTCTCCATTGAGATTTGTCCCGAAGGATATAAATAATATTCCAAAGCTAATATTAAATAAATTAATTTTGAGTATAAAGACACTGAATGAAAAGTGCATGTTTTAATGTAATCCATGCTTAGCAGGCAGCAATAAAAATGATTGCTTAAAAATCTCCCCCAGATGGTGACCCCATCCTGAGAGCACAGAGAACTATTCATTCTATGGATTACCTTCTGCACCCTTTCAAAGTTTCATTTCTCTTCTTCTTTATAAAAACAGCTTACCTGTCATGTGCCATGTATGAGAAATAGCTTGAAGTTCCACTGTTATACTAGAGCAAACGGAAAGAGAATCAACGGTGAGACCCTTAAAGAGGTACCAAATATATTAAATACTAAAAGAACACTTCATGTTGAGCCAAAAATGTAATGTATTCCTTTACTGTGTGGTACGTTGAACACTAGATGCAGGACTGTATTGGCATGGAGCTGAAGAAAATGAAGGGCCTAATGAGAGAAGTCAGATGGCCAGGTGCATGTGCTTTGTTTACTTGAGGAAGAGATGGCAGCAGGATGCACTTCGGGAAGAAGGCAGGACAACGAAGGCAGTATTATGCTCTGAGCAATGTTCTGCTGGGAAACCGTGAGTCTTGGCATTTATGTGGATGCTACTTTGACACGTACCACCTACTTGGAGATTGTTGCATACCAAGTATATGCCTTCATGTCAGTGGTGTTCACTGATGGCAGTGGCCTCTTTCAGACAGAAAATGCATCCTGCCACACTCCAATAATTGTCCAGGAATGGTTTGGGGAACATGATAAAGAGTTCAAGGTGTTACTTTGGCCAGGGGCGGGCTGGGCCGGGGGGCAGGGAGGCAATTGCCCCCCAGGCCGTCCTAAATTCTGTCAGGACCGGCCGCTGCAGGGCCGGCCCTTTAAATGCTGCAGCCGCCTGAGCGCTCTGTTAAGAGCCTCAGGGCTGCAGCACATATTCTCCCCTCCCCTGTAGCTGGCCGAGCTGCTCCGCTGTCCACGGTGCCGGCCGGACTGATAGGAAGGAGTGTGCACTTCCTGTCAGTCCGGCCGGTTACAGGAAACAGAAACTCCGCGCGGAACAGGAGTTTCTGTTTCCTGTAACCACCGGACTGACAGGAAGTGCACACTCCTTCCTATCAGTCCGTCCGGCACCGTGGACAGCGGAGCAGCTCGGCCAGCTACAGGGGAGGGGAGAGAAAGTGAGGGGGGGGATTAATAAGAATGGGGAGGGG